>OZ023141.1:24970484-25141039 GCA_963675895.2 Styela plicata | reverse complement strand
TGGCCAAAAGAGTCGATTTCAGGACTTCATTTCAATATCACGAGGTTAAATCACTTTATAAGAGCGACACTATACTACATGTTATTATATATATATAACGTCTAACAACCTTCCATGTCTTTTCCAGTTGTTGCCGTAGTCGCTCTCGTCACTCTTTTACTATTGTTCATTGCAATGGTTCGATATCGATGCTGCAAGAGAGCATCTTACTATATCAACGAAACATATGATTTGGACAAGTTACACAACACAGAGAATAAACCTCTGAATGGACCAGAACCGGCTATAATTGTTTGTGGAGAAAAGGACAATAAGGAATGGCTCGTGTAGCATTTTGTGCGAATTTGCAGCGAAAAATGTACTTTACTGGGACAACGCAGTACTATGCGATGTGATAGTGAACACATATATTGGGGGGTTGCGATTCTTAAAGAATATTTTACAGCAGCATTTCATTAATCTAATAAAATAAAGAAGCCACTGAAGGATCGTGCCCAGGAGATTTTGGGAGATTGCAATTCCCGAGGACCATTGGGACCATAAGGTCCAATAGTCATTACTCCAATGTCAAAGAGCTACTACAAGAAAAAAAGCCAGCAACTGCACTCTTAGCGGGAAACACCCCATACAGAAGGACTGAACTATTAGGGAAGGGTGCAGTGAGTGGTATCCTCCCTGGACGATGATAAACCAATTACCATTTCTTTTGTTTCCTTTTAGTTTTTCGACACGAAGGAAATACATTAGGACTATTCTAAAGCCCGTACATACAGTGTAGGGCTGGACAAAACCGAATCATTCGAAATTCGAATCTGATATTTTTTTCGAATCGGATCGAATCGCTGACTCCATGTAATAACAAATATCCCTTTTTCACTTTTAATATTTTTGTCTCCATTATGAAAAGCAAGCAAATTATATCCACGGATTACTACTATTAGCTTTAACAGACTTAAAGCGATGTTTTTGTAATTACAAGTCAAATCTGACTAAAATCGATAGTATTTTTTTCGTTAAAATATGAAAATTTCTGTTCTTAGTCGTGGAGCTGAATTTAAAAGTATATTCCCTTTTATTCTGTTCATGCTAATATTGCGTATTTTGTAACTATAAATTTCTCGTTTTCATAAATAGACAAGTTGTGCGAGTAAAAAACAGCCTTACACAAAAGCATTTTTATCCCTGTCCCTATTCGAAAATAATCTGCCGAAGCGAATCACATATTTTTATCTCATCAATCGACACATGTTTTCTACTTAAAATTTTAATGAAATTATAAATAAATAATAATGATAAAGTGAAATGGTGTGAGACATGCATAGTAGAAGATTTCATGCCGGTGTCGAATCCAGCTGGATTCGCTTAATTTGGTGGTTACCGGTTCGGATTAGCCCTCAAAATATTATCCCCGGTTCGGATTCAGTCTCTTGATTCGAGAAATTAATAACACTTTGATGCATTTAAGAATAAGGGGGAACTTCCTGCTCGGGATTCTGCCAGGATTAGGATTGTCATTTTGAATTATATCAGGTGTGGATTCATTGCACAATTTGGGATCGGATCCAGATTCGAAAATTCCTGACTCCGCAAACCTCTTATGATCATTAAAGATTATAAAAAAGCGGCGGAACGACCCATTTAGAGTGTTTGCCGCAATATTTGGGCAAGCATTTTTTTGAGCCACCTCATCGGCGCGATCTATCATTGGCTCACGATTGATAAAATAAAATTTATAAAACGGATAGCCAAAAATTTATGTTTTTTTTCTGTTCAAATCTAGTCACATCAATTCGTCTATTGAACAATAAATAGGTTCAATATCGCATTGTTGTGACATAATCAATTCATCAGAATGGAGGTTATCCATATCTGTGATACTACATATTTGTGACGTGATGACCAAATTATTTTCCGAGTATGACGTCACGTTTGGCTCGGTTCTCGTCATCCTTTGGTGTTGGATCGCGCACAGTGACGTCGAGTTCATTTCTGATTGGTTGGATGAATTCGGGTTGGACCAATTACAGACGTGGTTGTACATTGTAATATCGCGAAAGCGCGGGAACGATTGTGATTGGCTTATATTATGTTCTGAACTTGCAATTGACAAATCATCATCGCCAAACATAGACATATCCGAATTCGAAGCAACTTGAGCTGATATTGTTCGAATTTCACCTATATTAGAAGTGCTGCTGCTTCGGGGAGAGAGTTCTTCATCGCCCGTATGAGATTCTGTATCGCCACCATCTGGTGGTAAATGTATAATCCCAAGTTCTCTAGCTGTGACGTAATCATTCGGAACCGAGTCCTGTTTCTGTCGGAGATATTTTCGTTTTCTTCTGTCTCTGTGTCTTATGACGTAACAAACACATATAAACGTCACAATTGCCACTGTTGCGAACACAGTCGCTAGAATTATAAAAGGTAAATCTCTAGTTGGGCTGATAGTCCATTCAATATGACGTGTGGTTGTTGTCTCTGACGTCACATGTCACATCGGATCAAACTCCATTTCTATGACTAATATTGCACATTATAGTTTATAACCAACTGCAATTGATATAGATATTAATAGATTTGATTGTCATGATTTTGCTGCGCAATATATGAATACTGAAGTATTGATGTTAGCGAAATTCACTCTGAGCAGGGCCGGAAGCAGTGCCTAAGAGGAAACCAACTAACGACCACTTAATAGCAAAGAACTGCTAAAAGATGTAGTACCAACATCTGCACTCTAAACGGAAACAGTTCCAAATAGAACTGAACCACCATGGTAAAGAGTGGTATCTGCCCTGAGCGATAGCAAAACCATCGACCACTTTTTCGCATCCTTTTAGTCGCCCCTCACAAAACGCAGAAAATTCTTTAGGGATATTCTGAAGCCTGAACCTACAGGGCAATCGTACGTAGCGCCGGAAACGTGGGGACTTGATTCAGGAGCTTGAGATTGATCGAAAGTTGTCCAAAACCTCCAATAATATAGTGCTGAGGCCGCAATACACGTGAAGTTGTCGTACCGATGCATTGCGTTGCGTTTTAAGTGGCAAAGCAAAAACGACAATACACATCTGCATTGCTATTATATGCGCTAATTGTAATTATATTTATTCAACTATTCGGTTGCGTTGAAAAACGTAATGAAAATGCATGCAGAGCGTTGCGCTAGCGTAAAACGCAAGGTAAAAATGAAACCTAGGAAAACGCAACATAGGCAAACCTGTATTGCGGCCCATCAGTGACTAATACTTATTAAACAAGATCTGGGCAATATTTTTTCGACGTGATTATCCAAATTTCTGGAAGGTATCTCTGCCTGCGACAATAACAGGCGCCAATTATTAAGAATATATTCAACGTGATCGGTTGGGTGGCAGAAGCGTACCGCACTATCTCACAGAGTTGTGCCTAGAAACGGTATTTCCGGTAATCTATAAAATGGAAAGAAACACTTGCTGCTCCTTTTGGCCTCTGTGGGGAAGGCGAGCGCGATACCACATGCTGACCACGTGTTCACCACAAAGAACGCGAACCCTCCACTCCGGGAACCCAATCGGTGCCCGTCCTAACGCGGTCTATCTGTGACGAAGACATGACAAAATGGAAATGTGTGTTTAGAATAAATTACTTTGTAGCAGCGGGGGTCCACTCAACAAATTTAACTATTGTTTATTTTCGTGACCCAGTGAAAACAATGCTGCGTTGTCTTTGTTCTGTCAAGTGTGAGTCACTGATAATTAAGCTGCTGAGATGCGGTTCATATATGATCCATAGAATATGACAACATGAAATTGATCGTATGTCGAAATAAGAATGTCAATTTACGCTTTCTGTCACCTTTTTTTTAGGTATAGGTCACTGATGGATCGCGCAGTCGGGGTGCGGGCATATGTGCCTCATGTTTGACAAAATAAAATTTATGATTCGGGTGTTCTGTTAATGAGACATCTTATACATGAGTCATACAGTTATCAAATATTACACGTTTCAAATTGTTTACATAAACGCTGGGCTGTGTGGTTTTTCACAAAAGAATTATCTCAGTGAAAGGCCTCAAAGACTTCTGACTAAGATATCAGATGCTACTTGTCCATTTTGTGCAATTTATTTAGTGTGAAAAAAATATTTACCGGCGTATTTGATTAACAAAGAGGTTTCTTACATGATCCATGCCATTATCAAAAATTATTTATACTTCTAAATTAATCAAAAATTACTTAAAATACAATGGACTGGTGTATTTGATTAAGCAATAGATTTTTTCGGTGATTTATACCGCCATCAAAAATTATACATTTTAAATTGTTTACATAAACGAGTGTCCGAGTGGGAGAAGATGACACAAATACCATTGCAGCGTTGTAAAATTCTCCCTATTTTTTAGAAGGGATCGGACCTTCAATATTTGATATCGCGGATCTAGAGTTGATTAAGTGTACGCAATTTCTGATTAGATTCGTAAAAAATTTCTCGACTGATTAGTTTTAAGATAAATCAAGATAGAAAACTGATTGCGCGAAATATAATTTTTCTCACTAAAAAGCATGTGAATATCTGAATTCTAATCTAAATTGAACTACTTGGCTATCCATCGCATAACATTTTTTTTATAAATCATGAGCCATCGATGGACCTCACCTCAGCGGCGCGATCCTTCAGTGACCCATGCTCGCCTAGATATTATTTAAACTAAATAGCCTCAACAACCCAACTCCTCGACCATCACAAGGAAAACAAACGCATAAGCTCGACCTGGCTTCTCCAATACGACTGTCAAACCGACGACGACGCGTAATAGAACCCCTACTATTCGGTAAACAAAAGCACCAACGATGTGACTATGACAACACAAACAGGGTACGTAATAATGCTTTGAATAAACCGACTATTAAAACTGATGTTATTGTTTGTAATAATACACGCCATAAGCGATTGTGATAATATAATTACTGTTTGCATTCAAATAATAGCGAACAATTGATTTAATAACTTTTATTTGTGTCGTCATATTCTAATGGGCGATCTTTCGTTAGTGACGTAACAATAGAAAGGTGCGATAAAATATTTATGATTAAATAATGAAGGAACGAGAGGGTGTGCGGCGGAAAATCTGTCAACTGTCTTTGATCATGTATTGGCCGTATAAAATCAATTATCACTGCGCCTCCCAGCACTAAACTGAATAATTGAGTGCAAGTATTAATATTACTGTTTCTTTGCCATGGGTGGTCGTTAGTTGGTTTCTTTTGGTCGCTGCTTCCGAAGATTACCAAAAATATTGCAAAATTTTTCCTGTGCCTCTCACATTATAATACATTGAAATTGTAACTGCGTAACATCGTATTTATAGAAGTAGCAGTAGTTTTGTTTCTTTTTCCTCAACACATAAAAAACACAAACAAATCTGAAAAAAATGATTGCGAATAAAACTTAAAATAAAATTGGAAACGCAAAATAAAACGCGCGAATGGTGAAGTTTCAGAATATTACCCAAGTTCTTGGATGCGGGACTGCCCCGCTTTTCAGAACTTATGGGGACAATGGGTCTTTGCCGTATGAGTGTCCGTTAACGGCCTCCTTTCAAGTGCTGCGCGCACCCGGACTTCCCTAAACTAAACTATAAAAAACTGATCGAAATTATATGACACAATTTTAGTCGATATTCTTATCACCCGATATTCGATAAATGAAATTTGACATTTTACTAAGAATTCCTAATAACAAAAATGTTTCTCACATGCATGGATTTGGTATGTCACGCTCGGACCAAAGATCAGTCGCGTTTTGTCCGGCACATCGGTGCCATCATTTGGTGGTGTATTCCAGTCTAAAAATATTGTGCAAGCACGTTTTGTTAAGCTTGAGTCATTGACCGCGATGTGATGTCGTGATGAGTGCCGTTGGCGGCCAAAGAAGACGATCAAAAACTCCATTTAATCGGGTGAATACCATAGATAAACTACTTCAGCGACGTGATTATCAACAGCCAACACTCGGCAAAACATAGTTCTCAACGATTATCTTCTTTTAATCGTGCATATCGGATACGCTTGATTGGTTCACGAAGACACGTGCATAAATTCAACGTGAAATAGCGATTCAATAAAATCATATATTTTACGTTTTTGTTCATGTAAATTGTACACTGTATTGGAATAATGTTCAGAAATAAAAGAAATATATCCAATTTTGCCGCTTTAATTTATGTACAATTGCAATCATTAAACAGCGACAATATATTTGGTTGCCTACCCTTGACAAAAAATTGACAAAAATTTTATTGAATCGTGGTTTCACTAAACAAACTATATTGTTGCCCAACGTGATTAGAAACTGGAAATCGTCTCGGTCAGTTCTATTTCGTCTTAGTGTATGTATGTATTAATTTTGACTTTTAGCACGCACGGTAACAGTAAAAAATACACATTTTTATATAAAAGGTCAGGGCGTATGCACAGGTGTGAGTAAGTTTATTTTGACTCCATAATATATAGAGACATTTTTGTTTTGCGTTTGTTTGTTTTCGAATTTCCAGAAAGTTATAATGGGAGAGAATACACGAAAAATAAAGATGATCGATGGATATAACTTTTCGAAAATCAAAATGAAACTGAAACTTTGTGAATTACTTATAATTTACTAGGCTCTTCTTTTTTTAAACTTTCTTTTGAATTGTGCTAACTTAGGTACAGGTACACATCTCCAGCAGGGGGAACCTTCTCTCCCAAAATTATGGTGAACTATGTGATATATGATTATATCAAAGTTGTCCTTCAACGAGTTCATTTGTTCATCGAAAAAGAGCTGCATTTCTGCATTTATGAAATTCGAAAACTGAATATGCGAAAATGTGTAGTATATCAAATACACCTTCAAGAAAGATACATTCATCACCCTTGAGATCGTGAATCACGAGAAGTGAGCCCACGATCTTGGCCCAATCATAAATTTTATTTTGTTAGGTGATAGTCACAGATGGATCGCAATCCGAATCTGGGTGAAGGTTTTTGGCTTTTTACCTTTCCCATTTTTATTTGCATGGGCCTAGTTTTGAGTTGGTGGAGGAAACTTTAAGCAGTGCTTACATGAACTGCAGTGCACCGGCGAGGCATCCAGCAAATCTCTCACTTATAGTCTGCATCCCTCACAGGATTCGCACCTGCATCATGACAATCAGAGATGCATAGCTCGAAGCGCATTTCCAACACTTTAACGACTGAGCTAACCAGGCAACTTCATTAGTGACCCATGCTTAACAAAACATATTCGGTCAATATTTTTCTGACTGGAGTTTATGCACGACATGATCGATTCAAATTTTAGGTTTTAAAGATGGAAATCTCAAGCATGTTCGGAATTGCATGCATATTTTCTTTTTCTTACTTTCATTCAATCATTTGTAATTGCGTCAGTGTTTTAGGCCAACTGGGTCTTTTGCGTATAGCAGTCTCAATTATACATTTTTGATCGTGTTTTTCCCGTTATCTTCATTACTTAAAAGAGAGAAATAAAAATAATAAATACATTTCAACTATTTCATTTGTTCCTAAATTGTAGCAAATAGAATTACACTTGTCTGTTGGTTCATTTGGAAATATATTGATACGTCATTATGTCTTTGCCATTGTTGGCAATTCGGGGAAAAGGAGAGAACTCTTTGATTTTATCTGAGTGGAATCCTAATGTCCAGTTTGATGAGAAGAAAACTTCTGCGCGATCTCTGCATGGCCCACCGAACAGACCATGCCGAACAATGAAATTTAGTAACGGTGGATCAATGTTTGTGTTTTGCGACAGTGAGAAAACGATAGTTCGTGATTTGACGTCGTCACAACAAATAGCAGAATTTCCACTGGCGAAGACCTGTGCACTCCATTTTTCTCCAGACGATAAAATTTTGTGCACTTTGGAACCGTTTTTCACTTCTAAAGATTTGCCAGATGGTAAAAAGAATCTTAAAATTTGGGATACTTCGAACTGGAAGTGTTTGGCTGAAATTAAGCAAAAATCCCAATCACATTGGCATCCAGTTTGGTTTGGTGACTCAACAGTTTGCGCTCGTTTGATGACTAACAATGTTTTCTTTTACTCCGGGAATAATTTTAACGAAGTCACTACTAAACTACATATTGATAAATTGGAAAATTTCAGTTTATCGCCGACAAAATCACAGCCCCATCGTGTGGCATGTTTTGTTCGTGGAGCTAAAGGTGGACCATCGTCAGTGAAAATCTTCAATTACCCGCATTTCGATCGAGATAACGTTCTGGCGAGCAAAAGTTTTTTTAAAGCAGATACAGTGAAAATTTCATGGAATCAAAAAGGAACAGCCATTTTAATTCGTGCTGCTACCGAAGTTGATACGACTGGTGCGTCATATTACGGAGAACAGTCGCTTCACTACATGAGTTGTACCGGCGACACGTCAATTGTTCAACTCCCGAAGAAAGGTCCAATTTATGACGTCGCTTGGGATCCTGATTCAACTAAATTCTGTGTTACATATGGATTCATGCCGGCAAAAGCAAGCATTTTCAACCATAAATGTAATATTGTGCACGACTTCGGCCCGTCCCCAAAAAATATGTGCGTCTATAATCCCCATGGAAATATATTATTGCTTGCGGGTTTCGGAAACTTGCGAGGTAATATAGAAATATGGAACAACGATGCAAAGTCTGTCAAACAAATCGGCCAATTGGTGGCGTCGGATACTACCCAACTAGAATGGTGTCCGGACGGTGAGCATTTTATCACCGCAACAACGACCCCGAGGTTAAGGGTCAATAATGGATATAAAATATGGCACTACGCGAATAGTGCACCTCTAGTGGAACAAAAATGGGAGAGCGAACTACATGAAGTTTTGTGGCAGAACTTTCCAGAAGGGACTTACAAAACTCCGGTGGTCAAAAGTGGGGGTAATTCGGCCCCAAAAGTTGGGGCAAGCGCAGCTAAACCACAATCGTACGTTCCCCCTCATGCGAGAGGTCGTTCCGATTACAACGCTGCTAAGTTCAAGCAAGATGATGAGGAAATCGCTGAAGCGGAACAGAATCTCTCAAAATCGGCTTTGAAAAACAAGAAAAAGAGGGAGGCAAAAAAGAAAAAAGAGCAACAACAATCAACGGCAAGCAATTTAACTCAAAGCCAGCAAGACGCTGTTGCAATGGCAAAATATTTGCTAAATAATGATAGTACGACTCAGAATCAACAAAAAACAAGAACTGCAGCGCCTCCAAGTGGGGAAACTGAGAAAAAGATTAAAAATTTACGCAAGAAAATTCAAAATATTGAAAAACTGAAAAGTCAGCAAAAGGAAGGAAAAGAATTAGAAAAGAATCAAATTGAAAAAATTGCAACGGAAAGTGAACTCAGAGCACAATTGAGAGATCTTGAATTGGGTTAAAACGTGAAGGTTTATCCCTGTAATTGGGAATTCCAGGATTCTTGAATAGTTATCGATTGGTTGCCACCAGATTGACTCACAGTGCAATGGATATGCTCAACTGGTGAAATACAAACAATGTATATCGTTTGTCATTCGCCGGTTGACCATATGAAATAATTGTTTTAAAATGATCCAAATTTCGTTTTTTTGCAGGAAAATCATAATATATTCTAAATTTTTCATTGGTGCTTTTCTCCTAATTTTTGTTTCTGTGTTTTTTTCGTTATTGAAATCAATGTACTCTGCGGAAGAGGAACTGTAACCTCTTGTGCAGATATTGGTTCTAAGTCTGGGTTGAGGTTATTGCTGTGCTTGGTAGACTCGAACAGGGGCCGCGGTGACATGTTCTATAGATGAAAAATCCTCGAAGAACAATACATGTGGGTTGGAAGAGGCACTGTAACCTCCTTAACACATCCTTAAGATGATGCTCTATAACCTTATCTGTTTCTCGTTAGTTCCGCACTGGATAGCATGACAAACGATAAAATTGTGAACATTGTTAATTACTTAATGTGAAATAAAATCGCTAAAAATTTTTTCCATTTCATTAACGTGAGACTCGGATTTACTAGATTAGAGTATTCCTGGATTTATACAAGTGCTACCAATGTTGTTAAGTTTGATTTTCATCTGACAGAAGCGATGTCTATTTTTGTTGAAAATACAAATATGGCAGACTTTCCCCTCCCAAGCGAATCCTTTCCTTATATAGTATTGGTTTTTCATAAATTTAAGTAACTATGCTGTGCTAATTCAATCCGATCCGGTTGTGCTAAACTGAGCTTTTTTTTATAAAGTTGTCAAAATTCGTTCAGAACAAGGCCACAGGAGAAAATACTCCTGAAGCCACTAAAGTGCAAAGCTAAATGAAATTCAGGAATAAGAACTAAGGACCCCTCCATTCCCTGATAGATGTCTATTGACGAGAGTTTTAAAACCTTGTTGATCAACACGATCAGGAAAGCAGCGAGAAGGCAAGGAATTCCAAAGTTTAGAAATTCTTGACCCTGACCGGCAGAATGTTCAGCAACTTTGCTTCTCAGGCACCCAAAGAAAATAGATACCATTTGAAGAAACATTGCCAAATGAGCTATATTTCATGATATATCTTTTACTAAAAGATCAGAATGTATCTTTAATTGGTCTCTGGTATTAACAAAACTATAGAATGAGTTTCAAAATCACCAAACTGTATAAAAAAATTAAAAATTCTCAATGCTACTGTGAAATAGCAGCGTCGATGGTTTTGAAGCTTTTTTGTCCATCCGAAAAAAATATTTCAGACACCCGAATAAAAACAAGATTCATTCACCCTGCTTATATTTTGTTTATCTTTAAATGTCGGTATTCTTTGCCTATTTTGGACTGTTTATATGTGAGATTCATATGCAGTGAATTATCTTTTTATTGTGGGTTTTGCAAAAATGTTGGGCTTTTTTAGTAGCGTGCATTTCACTAGTATGGACCCTGCAGGGTGGCAGAATCTTGGTTTTCTTCGGATGTTTGAAATGTTCATGCCATTTTATTTGTATCGGCAAAAAAGCTTCAAAACCATCAACACTGCTATTTCATAGCGGTATTGATGGTTTTGAATCTTTTTCATACAGTTTGGTGCTACAAAACACTCAAACAAGACATTTAAATCTTCTAGTCACAGATATATCATAAAATATGGCTTATTTGTTGAATTTTCTTCGGGTTTCTGAGTAGCAGAGTTGCTGGCATTTTACCAGTATGGTCCCTGGCTTTTCATGCCATTGCCAAAGTTCAATATTTTCAAGCTTCATTACCATAGCATATTTTTTGTTCTAGTTTTAAATATAATGTTATTTAAAATATATCATCGCTTCCCTACGAGATGTTTGTGGAAAATTACTCCCCAAAGAAGAAATTTCAGCGAAGAAGCCCCTAAACAACCACAACAACAAAAGGTGGTATTTTCCGGGATACAGCCCACTGGGATTCCACATTTGGGAAACTACCTCGGTGCAATAAAACAATGGGTCGAATTGCAAAAAGATCCGGGAGAAATTTACTACTCAATTGTTGATCTTCACGCTCTGACGATCACACACGAAACAAAAATCAGCGACAAAGTAATCGATATGGCTGCGTGTATGTTGGCGTGTGGGGTCGACCCGAAAAGAAGCATTATTTTCAAACAATCTGAAATTAAGGAACACGCAATGCTCTCGTGGTTGCTATGTTGTAACGTGCAACAAAATACTTTAAAAAACATGATACAATGGAAAGAAAAATCAAAGGTGATCCGAAATTCTGCTAATTTGGGGCTTTTTACATACCCAGTGCTACAGTGTGCGGATGTGCTCTTATATAAAGCAACACATGTGCCTGTCGGCAACGACCAGACTCAACATTTAGAATTATGCAGGGACATGGCAAGAACTTTTAATAAACGTTTCGGAAATTTTTTCCCTGAACCAGAGACTTTAATAGATGAAGAATGCACAAAAATTCGATCCTTACGCGACCCGTTTTCGAAAATGAGCAAAAGTAACGGTCACGAATTGAGTAGAATAAATTTAAATGACTCTGATGACCAAATATGGCAAAAAGTGAAAAAAGCTATTACTGATACGACATCAGAAGTGACCTTTGACCCTATACGACGTCCTGGGGTTGCGAATTTGATCCAAATCCATTCAAATGTAACTGATTTAACTATTAATGAAATTTGTTCCAGAGCCCAAGAAGAGGGACTTGATACCGGGCAGTATAAGATGGCTGTCGCAGAAGCAGTTATCGACCACATTCGGCCGATTCGGGCAGAGTACGAGAGACTCGTAGATGATAAAGAACATCTTGAAACTGTTTTGTCCGAAGGAACGGCCAAAGCGCGAGAAGTTGCAGAGAAAAATTGGAATCATATTCGTTGCATGGCTGGGTTGAAATGAAAGTCTGTGATCCAATTCATAGACTATGGAAACTCTTTTTCATCAGCTTTCGCACTGTGGTCGAGAGGTTCCTTGAGTAGTATTCCAGCTGACATTCTGTGGTGAACCATGACCTCTTAGGCAGTTGATATTTTGGTGTTCCCTGAATTTTTTTATTTATGGACATGGCGACTAGGGCTGTCTAAAATATCAGATACGAGTCGGAATATTCGAATCATAAATTATTCGATTCTATTTCTGCAATAATTGTAATCAACAAAATGATAATTTCAAGTTTTTTCATAAATAAGTGGATTTTCATGTAAATTATAAGCTGATAAAAAAGATGCCTTCGTTTATTATATGACTTCCGATTCGATTCTTATATCAAAAGATATTTAAATTTTGACGGCCCCTAATGGTGACACAAACTGCATGCAATGAAGAAGCGTCGCGATTCCTATCCTTTCGTATAATCCGCACCCACAGGGTATTCCTGTTTTGTCTGAAGGAGCGACCAAAGTGCAAATTGGAATGATATTCGATGCATGGCCGGATTGAGATGAAAGATCCATAGCCTGCGATAATATGTAACTGAAACCTTTGGCGCTGCATATTTTTCTTAACCAAAGAGATCCATGCTGTTCGAAGTGCTGCCTAAATAAATATTTTCTCCGCCTTTCACACTGTGTTTGAGAGGCATTCTGTGGCAAACCATGACCCCTTGTGCAGTTGATAGTATGTTACCCAGCTGTTTCCTGATTTTCTTTATGAATGGGCATGGTAATCATAATCTATCATGCAATGCCATAAGGTGTCCCGACCCCTATTCTTTCGTATATCTCACAACTAGGGATACAAAATTTGAATATTTTTTTTTTCGAATCTAAAAAAAAATATTTCGAATCGAATCTTTAATGTGTTTCTATTTAATAAAAAAACTCATTCACAACTGTTTTAAGATGCTATATTAAATTATAAACCAAAAAACCCATTTGTTGTCCAAATTCCAGCAATACTTTTGCACCAATAATGATTTTGATTGTTTGACATTTATTAAATATTCCTTTTAAATACTTTTGTGGTTTGTCATTTTGATCACTCATATAAGAGGTGTACAGCAGCTAGAAGTGCGCTTGACAAAAGGATTTCTTCCGCTCCAGCAGATCTTTGGAGAGAACGAAAGTTTACAAAAGCGGTATCAATTTCATGATGGCTGTTTGTATAAAATATTCCCCAGGAGTGTATGTAAATATATGTAGTGGCAGAAGGTGTTGAGAGACGTTTGAATGTTTGAATGAATATTTTTTCGGATAGTTCTAATAGTTTCTGATCATTCCATTGGAAAGAAAAATTGGCTACTCGGTGACGAAAAAACAGCAGAATCTCGCAGATGATCCGACTCCATGCAAAATTCGCACTAAACTTTGCTTCGTAACATTTGCGGAATTGTCCATCTTCGCACTCCAGGTTGTGGATGCCCAAAAATTAAAACCTCTACGCTGCCTTTCCCATGCGTCTTAGCAACACTATTAAAAAGGAACCAAGTGGTTTTGAGGGCTAAAATGATCTCTTAATTATAACTAAGTGGATGAAGGATGAAACAAACGATAAAAGTTTGGCTTGCGATCTCATAATTTCCAACCCCTCCACATCCATATCTAGACACTGCTCCTGGTCTTGCTTAGAGTAAAATTAAGAAAATTGATTCTGTTATGACCACCAAATTTCATGTTAACAATAACACCTAAAATCAGAATTCTGGCATAAGGCCATGTAAGTATCGAAGGTTGAATATATTTGATTTGGGTCTCTGTGACTCTGATTTATTAATCCTTACCCACCACTTAGCTTGGGGTGTAATAACTTCAGTAGGCTGGGCCTAATCTCTTTAGTCTTTTTTTTTTATTGAAATTTGCTCAGAGCAAGGCCACAGGAGAAGAATGGAACTTGAAAATTCTCCTGAAGCCACTGAAGTGCAAAGAGCTACATGAATTGCAGAGCTAAGAAGTACCATCCCTGATAGATGTCTATTAACGCGAGTTTCAAAGCCTTATAGATCAAAAGTTTCTGACATGCCTAACATCTTTGACCACTGAAACGACAAACAAAACTTACCCCACCCATGGAAAGAATTTCCGAATCAAACACAAATATAACATACAATAAGCTCATATAATATGCAGTGAAAGCTTTATAAAATAAAATAGGGAGCATTTACATACAGCTGACAAAATCAGGGCACGACTGAAAAAAAAAATAAGCAATGAAATTTCTGATATAATGCTTTCCAAATTAAAAAACATTTATTGGTCACAATTAGGTGGGGGGGCAAAAGCGAACCATTTGGTATTCGAATCTTGATTCGGATAACTTCTCTAATTCCATAGAAATAACAAATATCTCATATTTACTTTTACAATTTATCTCCATTATAAAATTCAAAACATATATAATTTTGAAGTACTAATATTGGCATAAACGGACTATCTAAAAGCAATTAGGTCAAATTTGCATTTTATTGGATACAATGTGGAGATTCAGCTCTTCGATGTGGAGTCTGAAAACCGTTATATCGATATTAATTCGTAAGTTTTGTAAAAGGTTCTTGATTTTCATAATGAAGAAAAGTAAAGGAGTAAACCCGGGACCTTTATTATTTCCACAGAATCTGTGATTTGGCCAGATTTCAAAAAGATTATCTAAATCAAACTCGAATTCCAAATAATTTGGTTTCGCCCAGCCCAAGTTGCAATTGCGGGTGACCAAAATCTTATATCTTTTGGTTTCCGAATAGAATCGACATTTTCCTGAATCGAATCAGAAGTCATATAATAAATAAACAAAGACATCTTTTTTTACTTATGTTTTAGGTTTATGAAAAAAATTCATTCAGAAAAATTTTATTTTTGATTTCAAATCATTGCAGAAATTGAATAATTTAAGATTCGAATATACCGAATTGAACGATAAATGGACACTTAAGATTCATTCTTTTGTGGAACCAATCAGTAAGCTATTTACCGGGGTGGCATAATCTTGATTTTCTTCGGGTGTCCGAATGTCATTTTCTTCGGACGTACAAAACAGCTTCGAAACCATTAACACTGCTATTTCATAGCAGTATTGATGATTTTGAACCTTTTTTATAGTTTTGTTGTCATGGGACACTCAAACAAAAGATTTTTCTCAGTGAATATTATTACCCATTTCGCCAAGTTTTCTTCTGACCCATTTTCTTTGGGTGTCTGGATAGCAAAATACCTCACATTCTGCTATTCAGATTAATCTAACAAGTCTAATCACAACAAAAATACATAAAATCTCTCATTTTCAGGGGCATTCATTTGTGGAGAAAATATGAATACCGAACCACATAATCCTACATTCCACAAAGAAAAACTTCCCAAATCACAATAATAAGCTCAAGAGTCAATTTTTTATAATATATATTGGTACTTTTTTTTAATAAAGCGGGTATTTAGAGCATGGTAGAATAAAGACTATTGGCCAATTTTCTTTAATATATTGGCAAAAAAAAATCCAAAGTGAAGCCTTTGGGATTAAAACGGGATTTTAAGCATTGATAAAATAAATGAACTATGATGATTATCAAGTATTGACTCCAAAAGTGAACATTTGTTTTAGTTTGGCAAAATCTTGTTTTCCGTCGGGTGTCTGACATTCAAGTCTGTTTCTACAGGCGGTTATAAAAATTTTAAAACCATCAACACTGTTTTTTTGTATTATGGTTGATGATTTTGAAGCTTTAGTGACTCCCAATCAGAAATTTTATTTTATCAAGCATGAGCCACAGATGAACTGCATCTCATCTACACGGGCCATCAGTGACTCATACTTAACAAAATATGCTTCGCATGTCTCGATTAGGCTAACATTGCCTCTTCCAAATTAAGCTCTAGTAATATCATAATCAGGGGTACGTGCAAGCAGTAAAATGTTGGAAATAAATATTATCTCTTCTCGTCATGACATTGGTTCGAAGCAAGAGAGGGATGAGGATTATATACAGAGGTCCTCCACCAACCAGTTCCATACACGAAAAAATGAGGAATATGATAATCCAAAAACCTTCACCCTGATTCGGAACTGGTATTTGAACGAGAGGTTGTGGTTCACCATAAGATTAAGCTGTGTTTCCGGCTTTCCTTTTCCACGGGATAAAAATGAAATCTTATCCTAATGAATGAAATCATTTCAAAATCTGATTCTGTTTCAATTTGACGAGCGACAAATTTTTCAATCATGATCATTGAGTAGTAGTAATGGTAAAAGCACAGCTACCATTACTATGTAATAATCCCTTATAACTGAAAATTTTGCAGGAAATACACAAAAAAAGATGGCTGAAGCGACAATAAATTATGTGTGTACATATACTCATTTCTTAAATTAAAGAAGTAAAATTAATTGAAAACATATTGAACAAGGAGAATATAGTTTAAAAAACTTTACACAAGATCCAAGCATGGTCACGGAGTCTTGGTTTCATCGGGCATCTGAAATGTTGATGCCACTTTCTTTAAATGTACAAAAAAAGCTTCAAAACCATCAACACTCCTATTTCATAGCAGTGTTGATGATTTTGAACCTTTTTCTACAGTTCGTTTGCTAGAACACTCTTCAAAAAGAAACATTTTAATCTTCTAACCACAGATATATTTAATGAAATTTCGCATTTTTCCTGAATTTTTTTTTGATGGCATCCATTTTCTTTAGGTTTAGCGAGTAGCAGATTAGCTGGCATTCTGTATTCTAGGTATGAAGTGGTATCATTTAGAGTGGAATTCTTCAATTTAAAAATATGCGACGAGAAATTATCAATCGTTCAACCAGCAAGATTTTTGTTATGTTTTATAGTAATATACAATAAAAAGCGACATTTTCCGCAGGAAATTTTTGCTTGCAGTGCCCAATATGACATTCTAATTTGGTATAAAAAATTTTGCCCAATTTTTAAGGCTCTGAATATGCCACTGGCTCTATTTTTCTAATCATCCATGTTTCATGCCTGAGGGAATAAAAGTTACGATTGGGTGAACCCTTTCAATAAGAATTGAACGTCTGAGGTTCACTCTTCAAGGAGCTTCACTCAGGCAACGGTTGAGTCTCAAGTAGAAATCATGGTCAGTGTCAGGAATCACTTGCCATTCCAATCAAAATTTTAAAAAGATTAGTTTCTTAAAAAATGAGTCACTGATGGATCGCGCTGTAAAGGGCCATGCTTAACAAAAATTTCTGATTCGGATGTTTTTTTCACCGATCGAACTACAGCGCGATCATCAGAGACCCATACTAAATAAAATTTCCAACTCGGATGGGACTTTTTCGTCTTCAAAATATTTTATCAGTAACCCGTGCTTGACAAAACAAATATTTTTGCTTGCAATATGGCAGAGGAGGCTAAAAAATTAGTTTGAATATTATATGAAATTCAATATGCCAGCACACGTATAATGTTAGATAACCAAAATTACTGGATTGCGGGTATATCGAGACAACCATTTGGTTATGTTGTCTTCAAATACTCTCGTGAACAGCAAATTTTTCATAAATGAGAGTATCCGCATGTTCGTAAATTTCTTACAATTGTTAAATTACAATTGTTTAAAACATTCTTGGATGACTTCCATCGCACTAAACTTATGATAGAGGTCTTTTATAGTAAGTATAGCTGTGAAATGATAGTTTTTTCATGCAATATTATCAGAATAATTTCTGAAAAACTTGAGTTTAAAATCACGAGAGTATAGTGTGGGGATCCTTTTTTGCACCCCTAGATAGGGCCCTCACGGTTTCATCTTTTTGAAAAATTGAATTATGATGATGTGGCCCATGGATCATGCTTGGCAAAACAAGAACTTCAATGAATATGTAAGAGATGTTTCGTGGGGGTCGCGTGAAGAACTGCCTATCCAATGTTCCACTGTCCTTGTGGAAACGCGATCACTATGTGACTTTGGTCCCAAGTAGACTTAAACAGAAAATAGAGCGTAGACAAAACAGAACTATAATCTTATTCCATGTGGGACAAGATTATAGTTCTATTTTATCAATAAATATCCATTGCTCAAATAAAACAAACCTTTTTTAAAATTCTTTACATAGTTAGACAGGGTATTTAGTTTCCTTCCTTTTGGCAAAATAACATTAGCTTAAATGGGCATAAATGATAAACAGGGTAGAACGGTTCATTCATGACTCGTGCTTAGCAAACAAAAACTTCCAATATAATATGAAAACCAAAAATGTAATGACCAGAATAAACCATTTTTAATACTTTAATGCCGAATAGAAAAAGATCATATCTTTCCGCCACTTTTAACCCTGCCCAGGGTGATCCACTCCAAGAAGTGGCTGTAAAAAAAACTTTATACAAAGCTGCTCAAACACATTTTTGATCATAGACCTTTCCAATCTCATTAGACCATAAAATTTGACCGGGAAATCCAATTAGTGTCTAAATTATTTCTTTCCAACTAAAAGTGTATTTCATTAATTATGAGCCAGTTAGTTACCTATACTTGTTAAAGTAAAATTTATGATCCGATTCAATTTGCGCGATATTAATTTTTTTCATTTTCTTATATGGTGCGTATAATAGTAGATTAAAAGGAATCAATGAAATTAATCCTTGAAATTAATATTTTATCTTCACAAGTCTCTGCGAGATTCTGGAAAACCATTATCTCACAAATTTGCAAGATCACAGTTGAAATATTTTGAATGAAATGCAATAATTTTGGTACACACTGTCGTGGAATAATCCAAATAAATTCTAATCCAAAAGGTATCTCATCTAACTAACACCAACTTCAAAAAAAGTACAGCGAACAAGCCATTGTGGCAGAATTTAGTTTTCTTTGCCTGTCTGAAATCTCCTCGTCAGTTTCTTAGGATGAACAAAAAGCCTCCAAAGTCAGCAACACTAGAGCTTGGCGACATTAGGTATATTTTATACCGTCATACGCCACCAAAATACCGGTATGCCAAGCCTTTTTTAGCTAAAAAAAAGACCATGCTATTATATCTTTTTAAAGAGCCACGTGAGGCATGGCTAAAAAATCTGATGCATACCTCTAAAAATGATGCGGACGGGTTGTTGTTTCAAAGACATTGCCAAAATTCAATCGGGACATATCAGCAGATATGAGTGGACTAAAGGCCGTTTTTTGTCGCTACTTGATGCGATAACGCATCAACTTTTCACCATTTTAGGCAATATGTCACGAAATACCGGTATTTACCGTCCTATCGATCCCAGCTCTAATAAACACTGCTATATTATAGCAGTATTGTTGATTGGAACCTTTTTTTATACAGTTTCGTTGCAAGCAGACGTTCTTAACGAGACATTCCAAATCATCTGAGCACAATGTTAATCATGAAATATTGCCCATTTGCTAAATTTTCTCCTGATGGAACCTGATTTCTTTGGGTGCCTGAGCAGCAGAGTAGCTGAAATTCTGCCAGTCTAGTAAAAGCCTTAAAAACATAACAATTTCTAGTCCATTTTTAGATTCACGTAAATATAGCGAATGAATTTCAGAGAAGCAAAAAATGAGACTGTGCCTAACATTAGGAAAAAAGCAAAGCAAGTCAGTAATGTGTACCCGAAAAATTCGACAGTTTGCACAGTTCCGGACATGTTAGAACGTTTGAAATAGAAAAACGATGCGTAGATTAACACGAAGAATCCAGTCGATCCCGCGCTGAATATTGAACGCCACCACCATCTAAAATCTTCGGAGCTGAGCTGGAAGTACGTCAAAGCAACGGAAATGCATGCTGAAACGGACAAAACGATCCCAAACACTAGAAGAAGAACTCCGTACAATGTGTATACCTCTCGACCCCATACAGTAGCGAATATGTAGTATAATTCCACTGAAATGGCACTGAAGGGCAAGAAACCCCCAAAAACCATGTGAGCTAGGGTCATGCGGTACCATGGTTGAGGTGGGATCTCTCTTGCAATGTTTTTGGTACGGCAAGGTGCATCAAAGTCACCTGATGTATTTTTTCCGAGAATTCCTCCAACAACGGTCAATGGGAAACCGACCATGATCCAAATAAATGCCAGAAGCAAAATTGTTGTGAACGGCAGAGCTTGAGTTGAACCATAAACCCAGTGCACAGTATTAATGATGCTCCAAATCGCAAAAAATGGTGCAGTGAATAACGCAGATGTAAGAACGATATTCGAAACCCAATTCGCACCTTGAAATTTGCGATAATATGAACTTGAAACATATCCAGCAATACAGGACGTCAAAGCGTATAGTAATATTGCTGCAGTGTTGATTGATCCATGACGATGTGGTTTAAACATTCCCAACAAAGCCATGCAAATTATACCGGTACCGATAGAGAGCAATTGTGTACCAACTCCGAGGATCGAACAAAATAATGACTTGTATGGCGGAAAACGAAACACATCGGCATGAATTATTTTCCAACCGTTGTCGTCATCAGAAAATTCTGCTGACTCATCATCATCAGGCTTATTGTATCGTGAAAAATCGTTCCGTAGAACTCTTGTCAAAATCACGACAATAAAGCCCATCAATAATGACACTAATATCACAGAATTAATGATGGAGAGCCAGTGAATCTCAAGTGTCCTGGGGAAGAAAGTATAATCTTTTAACAACTTGGAACGGTCTTTTGCAGCGACATTAGTTTCCGTCCATTCCACACTGTATTTGTATGTTATTTTCATGGGAGCTTGTTGGTCTAACGATAACGGGCTATGTCCTTTTGTTGTTGCATTAGCAGAGATGATTTTATCTCCGTTATAGGTAAAATGGAATGTTATGTGGTTGTATAACGACAATTTATGTATATGTGGGACTTGCAAGAACCCAGTTTCTTCAAAACGTCCGATAAAACTTCTCATCGGGAGATCATCTGCAACCATTTCAAAGTAATATAACTCCTCCACCGCATCCCGGAGTTGCTCCAGAGATTTTTCGTCAGCGTCAATTGTGCATAATTCTTCATCTTTTTTATCCTTCCTAAACTGTACTTTGTACAGTGAATACGCCATACGATCTCCATCAAGAACTTCACCAAGTGTCAGAGAGCGATGTCTGTAAAATAAGAAGTTTCAAGCTTCTGAATACGCAACTGAATTCAGGGATATCTGTCTAATAATGATGAAGTATAGAACACAGTGATTCACATAAATAAATGATCCTACACTGTAACAAAAATGCAACAAAATCACTGGTCTTTGACAGTAATTGTACTTGGTGGTATTGAAAAAATTTCAAAATTGACTTTTTTGGCTAAATTTGGGGTGTTGATGGAACACACCGTGAAGGTGTGGTCCATCAACAGCCCATAAATGGCATAAATATGGCCAGACTATATTTAAATTTTGAAAAAAAATTTCAAAGTTCTTCATCTAAGCTGCCAAAGGTGGGCGAAAATTGTATTTTTATAAGCATATAAAGTTAGTCATTTTTTTCAAAAATTTTGATTAAAAGTTGTTATTTCTCAAAAAGCTTATTAGTGCAAAAAGAAATTAGGATACAATTCAAATTTAACATCATAAATATGAAATTTATATAAATATTTATCATGATTATACTGCGCAACAACAAAAAATACACTGGGAACAAGATAAAATTTGACGCAATTAAGCTTGGAAAAAAATTATACTTTTAATATTATTTAGAGAGGTTCAAAGTCTTGCTTCACACTAACACAAACTTATTTCTGTAACGTTTCGTCTGACCAAGGTCACACTTCTTCAGACAAGCATTTTAAAAATGTGACAGAAAGAAATTTACAAGCAATATAGAGAGAGGAATGCTTCAAAGTGAATAATTGATTGAATTAAGTATGTCCATTAAACAGTGGAAGAGTGATGAGACGAGATAATCAATAATGGGGCTATAGGGATATAATCACAAAAGAAATTATGTGAAAGTAATTAAAGCGAAATTGCTGACATTCACATCATCCGATCAAGAATATTAATATTCTTCAATATTATTGAGACAAAAAAGTTTTCTGTCCAGAAAAAAATAATGTGAAGCACTTACTTTATTTTATCCGGCCTACAAACCGGTAACGAATAATAGTGGATAAGTCTCATGTGGATTGAAGTACGGTCCGACTTTATTCACAAATATATCAACCGGATCTCCGTCTTTATACGTTCCTATTCCATAACTCGGTCGTGAGATTGTGACGACGATGAATATACAGATAGAAAAAATGTGCGACAAGTCCATTTTTATTAGATCAGAATTTAATAGGATTGTGTTATGCTAATTTGTGCATTCTATAAGAAAAAAATTCCATAGCCTATTATGAAGCAAGTCAGAATTTGTGCAAGAAGAAAACATTTTATTTACAACCATCTGACTGTCTGAGCAGACCACACTGAACAGGGCCCTTTTTGTAGTCAGTCAGTATTTTTTTTTATTTTTGTTTACTGATACACGTAGGAAAGCACTCTCAAGAGACATGGGAGCCGAGGATTATATTTGGGAAAGAATTTCTCATGAGCCCAATTTAACTTAGTTAGAAGTCAGCCCAGACCTCTAATTTCTCGGAACTGAAACACTAAACATGTGGAAAATTGCCAACCAACAGAAGGAAACATTTAACATTAGCCACAAGACATCAGTGGTCAAATTCAATATTTAAACAAAAAGAATCTGTTTTCGAAGGCTTCTGCAATCTCCAAGTGTTTTCAAATTACTGTATTTTCTGTAATTATCAAAATCTTTGAATCCGGTTCGATCACCACTACTGAAGTTTTTGCCATCTTTGTCGGGACATGAAATTCAAAGATTAATAAGCAACAAAACTGCGAAACACCGGTACAGGTAACACAGTACCGGTACGGTAACATTCCGAACTTTAACACTTTCCCTCTTCAGTCTTTCTCAGTATGCCTGAAGTCTATCCGCAAGTCAATTACCGTACTACCAGATACCCTGAAACACCAGCCACAGAGCGCCATAGCAATATATTTCATTTCCTCTACAGAATGGAAATCAATTGGACCAGAAAACCAACTTCCCCGCAGGATCCGTTTCCCATTAAACTGCGAACTACTCAACTCGAAATAAAATTTTCGATGACGTTAAAATACGTCACAAAAAAATTCGCCACGCTTTGCTAATTTCGAACAAAATTTTTTCTACATTGCAAATTTTTTGTAAAATCTGTCTCTATGGCAAAAATATACTACTCGGGCAAATTCAAGTCGACAAGTATCACGGTTCTGTGAATATGGCTAATGCTATAACGCCAGCATGGCAGGAGAATCTGTACCCTGGGGCAAAATTTTTTCCGAATCTCGCTTTTCCAGTCTTATTATTAGAGAATTCGATATTCACGACGTTCGTTCGCTTTGGATGATTTCCAGACGCATGCGGTGGCGGCGACCAGCAGAGAAAAAAGGGCGCCAGCGGCACACGGAATACCTTTTGTGTTACTTACGAAAATTGGATTTCAGTTTTATCCGTGCGGATACTACCAGTTCCGAATCGGGGTGAAGAATTTTCGGCTCATCATATTTTCAATTGTCCTGTGCGTAGACCTCAGTAGAAATGCACATTCTCAATACAAAAATAAAATAAAGATCTTCTCAGTTTTTTTTTTGTATATTCTATGGCATTTAATGGGTCATACCCCCAATATCGACAGCACATTAGTGGATCCAGCAGATCCCACCCCCGCTTCTATCATCAATGCCTCGACGATCTCTCTTATAAACCAAAATTATGTCATGAAGGCACCTTTTGGTTAAGATAAGAATATTCTGCCAGTTTCAATTTCACAGAAAAACGTGCGAAAAATTGGGCCAAAACCTTTATCCCCGATCCAGAACTGATGTCTGCATGAGAGGTCGTGTTTCGCCAGGACAATTCGCTCGGTCAGCTCATCGGTAAAGCGTTGGGAATATGCTTCAAGTTAAGCATCTCTGATCGTCATGATGCAGGTTTGAATCCCGCGAGGGATGATGATTATATGCGAGAGGTCTGTTAGATGCCTTGCCGGTGCAAGTTGGTTCAGATTAGTACTGCTTAGGGCTTACTCCACAAACCGTGTCCATGCACAGAAAAAAATGAGTGAAAATGCTAAGCCAAAACCTTCACCCCCAATTCGGAACTAGTATCTTGCACAAGAGATTGTGGTTCGCCATATGGTTAAGCTGTATTCTCGGCTTTCATCTCCCGCAGGATAATAACATCCTATCCTATCTAGCGAAAGCTTACAATAAACTTGTATTTCTTTGGAATGAGAACATTATATTTTTGTTTGGATTCTTGTAAAAAATTCACTGATTATATTTCATGATAAAAAGCCTGGCAAATATTCACTTATACCCATAGTTGGAACAAATATATCCAGCAAAAACATATTCCAATAAATTCCTTTTTAATACAATGATTAGTATAATATATATTTTTGGGCCATAGTTTAACCTTTGCCCTTGAAATACAATTTACGTTACAAATATATAAAATAAATTTACAGAACAAGAATATGATAAATGGCAGTTAACAAAATATCAAGCATTGAAATTTCACAAATATTTCTAGCAAATAAGCGCTTTGTTGTTGACATTTTTTGTCCAGTGTTGAGAATATTCTTAGAGGGGCACTTGCACTTAATTTTGTTAACATCCAAACACCAACATTGAACATTCTCTTGAAAAGTCAAAATTGATGAATTTTTTTTCTTTTTTATACTACTTCTGTTATATCTATACTGCTAATTTATCAGAAATTTTTGTGGTGGGGGGGGGCACGACCCTCAATGCAGCTATAGACCTGTTAGTGGTTTTGACATGCGCAGACCACTGATGGAACGTGCCATCAGAACACTGTCCATATGTGGCATATACATGACATCATCAGACTCCCACCCGCCTTCGAACATTGATTAATATAAAATCCTGTGGCAGTTACTAGTACTACATCTTGTATTAGCCTTTCACTATGCAGATGGTTCTTTTCAGGGCTTCTCAAGAGCTTGGTGTGTGTGAAATTTTGTGGGCGTGACGGCCTAGTGGTTATCTTGTTGGCACCGCGAGTTGAAGATCTCGGGTCGCGTCCGGCTAACTTATCCGTGCCCACCACTCAACCCAGGGTGTAATAACTTGTGTAGGCTAAGCCGAACCTAAAAAAAATCATATTTTCTTACAATATTAATCCTGTTCATCTATAAGTGGCCGCTGTTACAGAGCCTTGGACAGGGTGATCCACTCAAATATTTGAGTGGCAGTAAAAAAGCCAATAAAATGGTATTAATAATATCAATATGAAAGTGCTATGCGAAACAGGTTTATATAAAAAATTTTCTGAGAAAGCAAAAAGAACTTGAAGAAAAATGTAGTTGAAAAAAAATGAAATGACAATAATAACATCCATGCCAGACATTTATAATTCATTAATTTCCCATGATATGCATTAGGCAGTAAGATGATAAAAATCAGTTTAGGTTTTGTTTGCTTTCCTGATAACCGTGTAATGCGATATCTTGTATGACATTTTGAGTAGACAACGGTGTCGAAATAAAATATGTCTATCAGTTACATAGTCGAGGGAGTTAAGGAGCAACCACACCTTGATATAATATGAGTGGTAGGTGGTTCTATCATCGCCCAGGACAGATACCATACTGGCAGAATATTAGCTACTCAGACTCGGACATCTGTAAAAATTGGTGTTATTAGATGAACATGTTAGCAATTGTTACATTCTCTTGCTAGAAGAAAAAAATATGCTTTTTAAGAGCTATCCTGCTGTGTGGAATAGCAGTGGTCTTGAACTTTTTTTACCTGTCTGAAGAAAATGACAAAACATTTCTGAAAACCAGAAAAAAAGTGTCAGTTAGTTGGTTCCTATTCTGTGCTTTCAATCTCCTTTAAGAAGACTCGACTTCAAGCTGCTTAGCCTCTTCAGACTTAATGGGAAATTCTAAATTGGATATTGATAATCTATACCGGATATAAGCAAAAGCAGCTATAAAGGATATTGTTCCACACATTAAAGAAATGGAAAGAGAGAATAGAAACATCGCACCAAAATATGTCACACCCTGAACCAGGCCAGACATAAGTGATCTTTTACAATAGAAGATTATGGAGTACAGCCATGCGTAAAATCCAACAGAACAACCGCATAGAAATGCACGCCACCACCAGTAAACATTTTTACTCAAAATTTGCATGTTCGTCAAAAAAATTGACACACAACACGTCACCCATACAAGTAAAAACAACTGCGCTATCAGCACCCAAAACTCGATAGCGTAAATTTTTTGTTCCCACATGGCAGACATAAAGAAGAACAATTCTATAAAAGTAACAGAAAACCCAAAACCTCCGAGAGCGATATGACAAATTGTTCTTTTATACCACGGTTGCAGCGGAACTTCAGTCGGTGTCGTTTCAACCCCAAAAGGAGGTTCATAAAGTGTAACCCTATTTTTACCCAATATCCCCCCACAGAGGTTAAGAGGAAACCCTAAAAGAACCCAGCCTGATATAATAATCAGAATTGTAGTATAAGGCAGAGCATGTGTTGTACCATATGCCCAATGTGTAAAATTCACCAGCGCCCAAATTAGGGAAAATGGGGCAGTAAATAAAAACGCTGTCAAAATGATATTTCTCGCCCATTTTGTGCCGTGCATTTTTCCGATAGTACGAAGAGGAAACATATCCGCCGATAAATGATGACACTACGTATAACAACAACAATGCTACAAAACCTGTCCCTTCATTGTTCTTATAATACCATGTGAATTTATAGACAACCATGCTCAGAAAAACAAAAATTAATTGACTTCCAACACCCAGAAGAGAGGAAAGCAGAGAACGAGAGCGCGGGAATGCATAGACTCCTACCCCCACATTGCAAGCTAATTTCTCCCCATTGCTTTGAACACATAGATCGCGTCTTGCTTTCCTGATAACAGCGACGGTTAAGCTTGTCAGGAAAACTGATATAATTATCGAATTGAGCAATGAAAACCTGCGTACATTTGAATGTTGCTGGGGAAAGTCACGCTTGAGCGCTTCTTCACGTGTCAGATCAGTTTCCGACCACACAATGTCGTATTTGATTAAAACATTGTACGGAATGTTTTGATAACATAAATCAAATGATGTGTGTTCATTGGTCGAGATATTCACAGATACTATAGTACCAGTCATGTTGTTATAAGCAATGTTGATCGATATATCGTTATATAAAGCGGACATATTGGTGTCATATTCGGAGAATCTACTGTCTCGATATTCTCCAACAAATCCCTTTGCTACTATATCGTCAACATAAATCTCGTACGAGTATAATTCCGTTATCATGTGTCGAAACTTTTCTCGCAGATCCTCATTTGTCATCTTCATAACACAAAGGTTCGAGTATCTCACGGTTTCTCCAAACGTTGCTTGGTAGTCTGATTTCACTCTTCTGTCTCCGTTTAATACTTGGGATAACGAGAGAGATTCGTAGCTGAAACGAATAAACGTTGGTGAATTGAATCACTCCATGCCAAGAATTCTGAACTGCCTTGGTAGGTCAACGGTTTGCAAGCAGGTTCGAATCCCGTGAGGAATGATGATTATATGCGAGAGGTCTGCTGGACCCCCTCGCCGGTACACGGGGGCTCACGCAAGCGCTGCTTGCGGCTTCCTCCACCAACCACGACCATGCACAGGAAAAATGAGAAATACCATAATCCAAAAAAAAAAAAAAAAAACACAGCCGATTCAGCCCGATTCGGAACTGGTATCTGCACGAGAAGGGTGGTTCGCCATATGGTTAAGTTGCATTCTCGCCTTTCCTCTCAGCAGGATAAAAATGATACCTATCCTATGAGGATGGGAGGCGAAAGGTCTTGTTTAATGAAAGTGGTTTACTGCTATGTAGCAGCCAGTTTTGGTTTCATTTTTTTTTTGCATGACCTGGTTGGTGGAGGAAGCCGTAAGCATTGCTCAGGAAAAACACCATGAACCGGCGAGTCATCCAGCAGAGCATATAATCATATGCGTATGACCTGTGTCATGACAATCGGAGTAGTAGTCTTATATTATTTCCTCTCACAATAAAATAAACTCAAATAAAAATGAAACAAATGTGAAATGTGTGGCTTGAAGCATATTCCCAACACTCTAATGATTGAGCTAACCCTCATCTTGTCACTTATTCTCTGATTCCTATTATTCTCTGCTCTTTCTTATGGCTTTTAAAAATTGAGAACAAAAATTCGCCTTACCTCAATTTTTCCGGTATACAAACAGGCATTACATCGTAGTAGGCATATGTTTCATGAGGATTGTAATGCGGTCCAACTTTATTCATAAAAATATCAACTTTTTCGCCCAACTTGTATTGCCTTTCTTTGCTGTACACGAAGGAAAAGACAGTAAACATCACCAATAAGGTACAAAGAATTGACAAAGTCGTCATGATGGGCGCAGAAGTCGGCGAAAAATTCCGAGAAATCGGACAGAGAAACAGGCGCCGAGAAAGCAAAACAAACTGCAAACATCCAGGCCCAATACAAAATGGTGGAAAATATAGTATCGGCGTTAATATCCGCTAGTTGGGGGTAGTGGGCTTTTCATTCTTTATCTTGTTTTTTACTCAACGGCGACATGCGATGGATATGTCAGCGCATGTGTTTTTAATGTTGCTAAATTGCATCTTACATTCCTAACCCAGCCAACCATTTTCCAGACATCAGGAAAACTTTTTACGAAACACGGGCACAAAGGAAGAGATGACTGATCGCGCTGTCCATCAGTGGATCCTGTTTGACGAAACCGTTGTTCCCGTACGGGTTGCTCGCAGCTTCATCACTTAGAATTGACCATGCATGGATTTCATTTTTATCCTGCGGGAGAGCAAAGCCAAGAATACAGCTTAACCATATGGCTTCCAGTCTTAACCATATGGCTTCCAGACTTCTCCATGTAATCATTCGTCAGTGGGATTCTGATGCGTAGCTCGAAGCGTATTCCCAACGCTTTACTGATTGAGCTAACCGGGGACCTACACACCTGATTTGGAATTGTGCACCTTATCCTGAAACTGGGTTCTATTTGGGATGCAATGTACTCAAACCGCTGTAGCTGGCGCTATATTTTGTAGCAGCTTTATGAGTGGTGGTCCGTTGATTCTATTAGATCACTCATTGCATTGCTTGGAGCGAATTTGAGACAAAGAAAACATTTCTATTATACAATTGCAAACTATTGATAATCACAACATTGATTTTTTCAAAATTATTTCCAATATATCTATTTATTAATGATGATATCAATAAAGAAATTTCAAAATTTAAATATGGAAATAAACAGCAATATCAAGTCAACAATTAGCAGGAAGTCTGAACTAGCGTTATCACCAAAGTTTAAATAGTATTCGAAATTCACTATATTAATAGAAGGATGTATCAACATTGCAGAATGAAAATCGCTGAAATTTGACCATATTTTTGCAGCGATGTCATAACTTTAGGAATGGGGCAATCCAGAATATCAAATCTGGGGCTTTTTGCATGTTTGAGTATTGAAATTAAAGCGTGCGTTTGAATCAGATAAGATTAAGAGTATTAATTCACATTTGCAGAAGTCGAAAACATTGTTAAAGCGTGAGGTTTTGTTATGATGTATGTGTAATTGCGAGGATGCAGCCCGCCACAAAAGTAGAACCAACAAATTCATTGCATCAGTGGCGCAATCATAACGGCATACACTTCCATGCGAGTGAGCAGACATCATCAGAAAATTTTTGGATAGTCTGTTTCATCACAAGATTAAATGGAGATGATAGTATTTGGGAATTGAATTTAGGAAAAGAATTCGTATTAGGGATTCGATTTTTACTATTCTGGATTAATTCACTGAATTTTGATAAAAACCGGAATAGATAAAACAAGCCAAATAAAACCATATCGAATTTTCAGTCAGAATATGGAAATATTATTTTTTTCTGGGTAATAATATCATTGTTCCCCCTTCAATAAAGTATGATCTGTGTTACAGGTGAAAAATGTACCAGTGGTTCAAAAGTATTTTCATTTATGAATCTAAAAGGCAGTACAAGCTTAATTCCATAGGCGTGTAAATTTTCCTAAAAGCAGATTTCGTTGGGTTGAATTCTTCCAGAATATCGATATTTACTAGTGGAATTGATTAAAAATTTAAGTCACAAATTTTCGTCCAAACAGGTTATGCCAAGCCTGAGTCACTAGTGGACCGTGCGGTAGGGCATAGCTAACATTTCTGCTTGGGTTACAAAGTTGAAAACGACCTTCGTTGTTTTTTTTATTGAAATTCACTCCGAACCAGGTCGGAATCAGTGCTTAAAAGGAACCAAGTAACGACACTTAATAGCAAAGAGCTACTCAATTTATGAAGCATGGAAGCAGGTACCATAGTCCCATGTATACACTAGTGAAATACTGATAAAAAAATGTGAATGAAGCACATAAAGAGAGGTAGATTTTTATAAAGAAAATATTTTGAATATGTTTATATATATATATATGTGGGTTTGTTACGGAAATAACAATAAAATTATGTTTGGGAGGCAATTTTGAAAATGTCATGGGAAAATAGCAATGTAAGCATTTATACTAAAGAATGAATTTGATTGATTCTTGAGGAAAACGATGCCACATTCAATATTTGAATCGATTTTGACTCCTGTCCGATTTGAATACTCATTTCGAGGAGGGTTTCGAGCAAATTGTTCCTAGTTAGGGAAAAGCTTAGAGCAACAACTTGGAACTGGTTTCCAATTGCAAGTGTGTTTGCCAATGATGAGAGGAGTAGCATCCGAATAACTAGGTTTTTTAGAATTGCGATCAAATATGTATTTTGTTTTCCTGATTATTCAAAAAATAATTCCGTAAAAAAAAAATTGCTAAATCAAACAGAGTAAAAGGTTAGGGTTTCTTTTGCCTCCTGTGGGGAGAGGAAAGCTTAGAACAGATACCAATTCCAAGTTGTGAGTGGAGTTTTCGGTCTAAGCGTTTTCTGATTTTGCCGATGTATGGACATAGTAGTTCCAATGTATGACTACTCTGCAACTCATAATGGTGTTATCATTTCAAACACCCAAAGAAAAACAAGATTCCGTCAACCTGGTAGGTGGAAGAAGCCGTTACCAGTAGTTACTTGAACCACCATATACCTGCAAACTGTCCAGCAATCCTCTCGATTTGTAATCATTTAAGCGTATTCCCAACTTTTTTTACTGAAATTCACTCTGAGCAAGGCTGCAAGCAGTGCCTATAAGGAACCAACTAACGGCCACTTAATAGCAAAGAGCTACTAGAAGATGTGGCACCAACAACTGCACTTCAAATGGAAAGCATTCCAAACAAAACCGAACCACCATGGTAAAGTGCAGTGACTAGGTACCGGAAGAAATATTAACATCATCTGAATCAGACAAGGTTGAAAATCCAAAAAAGTGGTATAAGCAAAGCAAGTATTAAGCATGGTACGGTAAAACCGGTATTCATAAACTCCTTTCATTTGCAGCAGTGGTTCTCAACCCAGCGTATGTGGATCACTAATTATACGGAAAATATAAAAATAAAACTCGTTTTTTTACAATGTTTTCGACTGCGTTCGGCAAATTTGGATTATCGCAGTAATCTATTCCTATTAGACGATTCAAATATACATTTTGGATTTGGATACTTTAACATCCGAAACCACCCGGAATTTGGTATTCTGATTTGCCACATTCCTAAAGTTATGACTTTGCGAGAAATTATGGTCAAATTACAGCAATTTTTGATTTGCGAATCCAAAATTATTTTGTTTGATTTTTCTAGGGCTTTGAAATCAACAGATTAAAAATAATGCGCATTTTCAGAAAATATATGTCAATTTTTATGTCTTCAACGATTTTAAGAGAAATCTTGATTCGACAATTCGTTTCGCAAAAAAAATTTGATTGGATTATGAAGTTAACAAATTTTTAATTTTGCCCCCCCCCACTAATTATACTCAAAATATAGTGGAATGTGGTTTAAAACATAGGAAACCTTAAAAATTTTCCTGTGCCCTTCGACGCACAATATCTATTACGATTAATTAACTAATTTTTTTTTAAGACACCGGTTTTTGGTCTGTTTTGTCGTGATGTACAAATGCTATTTTCGAAGAAGATCATTTTTCACATGTGAGTTTGAGAACCACTATCTTACAGATTCCGAAGAAAAAAATAAAAATAGCAGAATAATAAAATAAAGTCACACTTTGAAATTAAATAAAATAAATATTTGAAAAATGAAAAGCACAAAAATATATATTAATTGTAGTTTTACAAGACACAGTTTAGTCCAATCAAAGTAAATGTTGTTAATGGTGGAAAAGATGGCCCAGTGGTAAACATATTGGCATCGCCGGTTGAAGATCTCGGGTTCGAGTCCCGGCGAGTCCGGCTCGTTAATCTATGTCCACCACTCAATGTAATAACTTAGGTAGACTAAGCCGAACAGGAAAAGATCATACCTTCCAGCAATACTGACCCTTGCACGTCTGTAAGTGGCTGATAGTACAGGGCCTTGGGCAGGGTGATCCACTCCAAGAAGTGGCTTTAAAAAAAGATCAAATTAGAAATGTCATTTTGCCAAGCATGAATCAAAGATGGGCCGCACCTAACGGATGTGATCTGTCTCTGGCTCATGCTTGAGAAAACATCACTAACTGGGAAGAGGGTAAAAGTTAGAAATCATTGAATATGCACCCTGTTAGATATGAAAATAAAAATTATGTATTTTATATTATTGTAAATAGATTTTAGAAAGAGTAAAAAGCCACAATTCAAGCCTTCGATTCGGTGATTCGAAGCACAATTTATTCGAATCAATCATGGATCGTTAATTGAAACAAAAACTTGCTAAATAAACTGGAATTTCAAATTTAACGACGAAATGCTATTTGACCAAAATCGATAGCATTTTGCCGTTAAAATATGAAATTTATTGCTCAATGTAGTGTTAATTAAAAAAACACTACAAACTATCAATTATTTGCTAGCCAAGATGGTGACAAGTTGTAATAGTAAAAATGGGATTTTTGGATTTACATGGTAGTGTTCGATAGTAAAAAAAAATTATTGAATTCATTTGAATTCTAAATGATTCGGTTTTGCCAGCCCTAGCCACCATACACGTTTTTGTAGGTTTATTTATTTTGAATTTGCGTTAGAACATTTTCAAGCGCAATCAATCGGATTGCTAATTGCTATGCAAGCTAGCCGAGGGTGCTCGTGTCGTTGCCTACGAGCAGGTGATTATAATTTAGGGAAAGCCCTACAGATGTGTATTGCCAACAATAAAACTTGCAAAACAACTTGAGGTGTACTGAGGCCTTCAGAGAATGATAGAAGGTAAGTTACTTTACTGTGTCTAGACCAGCAGTTTTCTCAACCAGTGAGCCATGTCCCACTGGTGGGCCATGGAAACATTTTGAAGTGGGCCACAGATAAATTTAAAAAGGCTAGGTTTATTGAAGAATTTTGTTTCATCTGTACAACTATACCTAATTTTACAGCAATAATGGTTTGGGGATGAATTGAGATTTTTTGATTTGGTTGGAACATAGTGTTAGACCTGGTGCACACAGGCTTGCGAATGCGACCGACTGAATAAATAATCTGTTTTGAAATGTGTTTTGCTGTTTTTTGACCTGAACCTATTTTATAAGTGCTTGCTTTCATAAAAATTTATTGGGCCACAGAATTTTTTTGTAACGAAAATGGGCCACAAAAAGAAAAAGGTTGAGAACCACTGGTCTGAACACCGGAAGATGGATCAAATTAAAACTAAATCTACTACGAATCCAGTATTTATTGTTAAATCTTTTTCTGGTTTATAATGTAACCAGATGGCCAATCAAATGGGTGTCATTTATTTTCGAATCAAATCTGAATAATTTCGAATCGAATATTTTTTATACCCAAATAGAAACCTAAATTTGAAGTTTTATATCATTAAAATACGTCATTTGATCACATAATTTTGATAAAAACTGGAATAGATAAAACCATATTAAATTAAATGAACACATCGAAACAATCGAACATTCATTGTGGAATATAATTAATTCACTTAAAATAAAAATAAGTTTTCAAATATTTTTTCAAACTATTTTGAATCGATAAATTTGAGCGAGCAAGAGAAAGCAATATTAAAAAAAATCAAGTTCTCGACGAAAAATTAGAAGCGTTATAAATAAAAATGGTTGTTATTGAAAGGCAATATGATCTAAATCGGAGTTTTCAAATTTTTTTGAAAATATATATAATAGATGTGTGCAATTTATGGTTAATAAAATATAATTAATAAAAAAGAAAAAAAATATCCACCAATAAAGAAGGCTAAAAAATAAAACAAAACCTAATAAGCACAAAACACTAGGGACAAGAGAGATCTCTTACTTTCTCACCCAGGGGAGATACTAGGATTGTTCTTGTTGGCTTAGTTAGTTATAATTGTATTTCAAGTCCAAAATACCGTAATATTACAACAATTCAAATAAACGAGATATTTGATCATATATCTCGCTTATGTTGCAGCAAAGTCATGATTTGTGTCAAATTTTACAACGTACAACAGTCCATTCAGAATACTTACAACGAAGCATATTTTGTTGAGTATGAGCCACTGATGGATCGCGCCGTCCAGGCGCGATCCATCTGTGGCTCATGCTAAACGAAATAAATTCTTTTAAAGGGAATTTCCATAAAAGAAAATAGAGGTTTCTTTCTGCGTTAATTTTTCTTAAACCAAACAGCAATAACAAAACGCATCTCATCTTAGAGTGGTAACACATTTTTTGGTCTAAAATAATACTTTTTCTGTGCATTTCGAATTTCGAAGAATAGATTGAGTTTTTTTTCAAGATAACAAGATCCCTTTAAATCCTCACCAAAAACATGTTTTTTCTGTCACAAAAATTCGTCTTTAAAAGATAGTCTATTCTAAAATAATACCACAATACTAAAAAGCTTGAAAATGTTTTAAGCTAAAATGATAAATGAAAAAGTTTTTCAAGGCTTATTATAAAACAAGAAGAGTCTCAAATTTATGACCCTTGACCCCAGTAAGCGGTTGGTATCAGCAACCGTTATGGGTCGGAGTTCACTCTCTGTTTCGCTCGATGTGAAACGATGGAAGACTGGTTCTGGATCGATGTGCGACTCTTCGAACGGAGCTCGTACAAGGAGAGAGTAGAGCTCTAATTCGTTGTTCACCTCAAAACGAAAAAATTGGGTTTGAGTTTAGTAAATTTTATTCTACAGGTACTCGTTTGAGTGGAGGCCCCAGCGACCACATATAGGCAATACAGGGTTAGTGTTGTTAAAAGCATATGAGCTTTCCGCTTTGATTGAGCCTACATGAGTTTTTACACCCTCGGCTGAATGGCGGGCATGGATTAACGAGTAGGACTTGCCACGACTCAAACTCGAGATCTTCAACTTTAGAACATGCCAAATGATAACCGCAGAGGGGTAAAAATGTCACAGCGAGCTAAAAAATACTCAAGTGAAAACGGCACTTCAGATTATTTAAAGTCAAAATAGCAAATGCACTGGTATTCGCTTTCAAGTTTGGAAATCTTGTTTATTTATATTTTTTATAAAAAAAAATCACCAAATCAGAATTGAATTCTTCGTCCTGAAATTTAAATTTTACATCTATCAATTAATTGACACGACCCAAACTTGACAAAATGATTCAGTCAAAATTGACCGTCTGATATGTTTTATTCAACCATTCACATCAAGTAAATCTCATACCAAGGGCCACTGAGACAATTCGAGCTACAGTGATCGCAAAGAATGAAACTCACCGATTGGGCCAAGCGTACAAATTTTTTTTGACTTTGGTTTGAGTGTTGTTGGAATGATATGATCTTTCCGGTTTGGCCGAGCCTACCGAATTATTACACCCTGGGTTGAGTGGTGGGCATAGATTAACGAGCTGGACTTGCCGGGACTCGAACCAGAGATCTTCAACTTGCGACGCCATCATCATAAACAGTAGGCCATCGCGCCAAAAATGAACTATGCCCATTTGCCCACAGTGACATCACTCCAGATGCGATAGTGATGACGACTCAAAAAACCCAACTAGCTTTGTTTCTTACCTTCGATTTCAACAATAGCTGGTAGTTCAATTGTCTGTCTGCAATCACAGTTGGGTTCGAGGGGTGCTTTTCTACGTTATCGATAAAAGCCTTTACTGCCCACGTGTGACCAAGGGCATGGAATCTGTTCGATTCGTAGTAGAGACGAGTCACAAAGTCCATCGTTCGGAATGGTCGAAGTTGAATGTCCGAGAATGAGATTTGTTCGCAGCTCAATAGTGACACCGAGTGTCTGAATACTGATAACTGAGAGAGATATTCAAATATTAAATTGGATGACTTTTGCACTGTTATGCAGAGATAAATAATCATGAAAATGAGAATGACATATGAAGCTATATGCATAATATTATGTGTGACTCTTTAAACAGAGCCCGTATAAGGAGGGAATAGAGCTCTAATTCGTCGTTCACCTTAACACGAAAAAATTGGGTTTGAGTTCAGTAAATTTTATTTTACAGCAATCCGCTTGAGTGGATCACCCTGATCAAGAGCCTTTTCAACCAAATATAGATCGGTTAGCTCAATCGGTAAAGCGTTAGGAATACACTTCGAGCTACGCATCTCTGATCGTCATGACGTAGGTTTGAATACTGTGAGGGATGATGATTATATGCGAAAGGTCTTCTGGAAGCCTCGCCGCTGCACGGTGGTTCACATAAGTACTGCTTGCGGCTTCCTCCACCAACCATGTCTATGCAAAGGAAAAATGAGAAATACGAATAATCCAAAAAAAAAACGTTCACCCCGATTCGGAACTGGTATCTGCACGAGAGGTCGTGGTTCGACATATGGTCAAGCTGCATTCTCAGCTTTCTTCTCCCGCAGGATAAAAATGATATCCTATCCTAAGGTGTTGTTGGAAGCATATGACATACAATGTTATACGCATAATATACCAATACATAATATCATGTGCCAACCGAATGGATTGATCAAAAATTTTATGGGATTGTCTCCTGTGATTATAGTTAACAAAAACCATTTGGTTGTATTAAGATATTATCATAAATGATGAGTATCAATTTCCTGAATCATAATTTAATATAAAGGATGACAGTATCTGTAAAATACACACAAGAATTCCCCAGACAAAGACACCTATTATTATAATTTGCTCCCAACTTGCTCCCGATGATTATTTATGTTTCTAAATGAGTTAATAAAATAAAGTTCTCTAAGAAAAATGATATCATATAGTCAGTGGTCAGCAACTACTACCGGCACCACCTACAATCAGAGCAGAGTTGAAAACAGATCAGTTTCAAAAGTCATTTTTTATATAAAATACATTGAAGCTTTTCCTCAGACATTAGTATAATAAGAAAAATAGTATAATCTTATTTCCATATAGTATGATTTCTTGTATTAACTCAGTCATGTTGTTTGATGCAGATATTCCATACAATTATTGCTTCTATTCTATCAGTTATCTATCTATTCAGTGGATTTTGCGGAACATAAAATAGATATTGAGTAATAGAGGAGTAGGAGTTGTAGTCATTGGTTTCACAAACTGGGGAGTCAGAGTCGGATGTTTTGATGCCGACTCCACCGCCCTGATCAGAAGTAGGGGTCCCGCTTCAATATTCACCAAACGAATAGATTCAGTATATCCTTGTTCAAGATGATTTATATGCTTCATTTCAACAAACGGAAAAAAACAAAGTTTTATTGGGCGGCTATTTTTAGAAAAACGATCAGATTTTGATTTTGTTTTGATTAATCTCACCTGTTTCTTATGTTTCTCATCCCGGTTGTCCAAACATTCCAGCAGTTCATTTCCTGATTTCTTCGGATGGACACATGTCGATTCGTGATTGGTCGATTCATGATGTGGTCCATTCCACGAGCAGCCGAATGCTTCAAATCTATTAATGGTCAAAAATGTTTTCAGCACCACGCTCAATATCAAATAGGAAATTTATTGCCCCGAGCAAGGCCTGATGTTGATGGAATTTGATGAAACAAGATTAGTGTTGTTCGTGGAGCTGGGCAACTTCTCGATATAACGGTAGATATGGTTTTGACTTTTCCAGAAAACCATATCACTTTGAATACCGGATTGCCGGTTCGTCGCTAATACATCCATCATCGTGCCAACTGCCGACAGCCCTAGTTGTTGGGAAGGTATATAGTGGGTTCTGGTACAGAGTTAACAAAATGTTATAAGCGAGTAATAAGCAAAGTAAAGGCAGATGGTTTTACAATCAGTCAAAGCAGATACGACTCACTGCACCTTGGTGGCAGAATCTTGATTGTCTTCAGTATCTCGTTATCTTCTGGAACTTTTTCAAGAAAAAGTTTCTAAATCATCAACACTGCTATTTCATAGCAGTATTGACGATTTCGAATCTTTTTTTAGTTTGTTTGATACCAGACATTCACAAACATACATTTAAATCTTCTAGCCACAGATATATCATAAAATATTGACCATAAGCTAAATTTTCTTCTGATTAGAATCCAGTTTCTTCGGGTTTCTGAGCAGCAGAGTAGCTGACACTCTGCACTGCGCTATGCTATAGCTTCAGCTAAAAGGAAACAAAGAAGTGGTAGATAGTTTTACCATCGCCCAGGGCAGATACCACCCACTGCACCTTAACATAGTAGGTCAGTTTCATTTGGAATGTTTTATGATTAAGAGAGCAGCAGAGTAGCTGACATACTGCATTGCACTAAAGCAGTTCACTTTGTTCAGAACGCTTTCCTTTTAAGTGCAGTTGCTGGTGCTATATGTTGCACTAACTCTCTCCCATAGGGACGGCATTAGTAGGCTCCTTTCAGGCGCTGCTTTCGACCGTAGGATAGGATAAGTTAGGATATCATTTTTTCCTGCGGGAGAGGGAAGCCGAGAGTACAGTTTAACTATATGGCGAACCACGATCTCTCTACCAGTTCCGAATCAGGCAGTAAAGGAAATATTCCATGCTTCCCAGCTCTAGTTGTTAAGAAGGTATATAGTGGGTTCTGGTACAGAGTTAACAAATGTTATAAGCGGGGACTAAAAAAAGCAGAAGTAATGGCAGATGGTTTTACAATCAACCAAGGCAGAACCGTGCTTAATAAAATGTCAATACAAAAGTTTGGTTGCCCTTAGCAACAAGTCACAAAGAACAAAACCACAAAATTCACCTGCATTTAACGACTCTGTCGGCGCAGTCTTTCGTCTGATGAGCTTTTATCGTGTGCCGAGCGAAACTATCACAACAAAATGTACAAATGACAGGTAGTTCTGATATTGCTTTCTCAGCAGCGAGATTTCGCGTACAAGATCCGTGACCTATGTCAACTCGACAAGACGGGCAAGTTGGCTGAAAATAATACAGAAAAAACTTAATTACATCCATCTTAATTAGCCTTTCTTAGCCTTTTCGCTACTTTCCTGATCGTGTTGATCTACAAGGCTTTAAAACTCGCGTTAATAGACATCTATCAGGGATGGAGGTTCCTTAGCTCCTATTCCTGCATTTTATGTAGCTCTTCGCACTTTAGTGGCTTCAGGGGAATTTTCAAGTATGATTTGTCTCCTGCAGCCTTGTTTTGAGCGAAATTTAAAAAAAAAAAAAAATAAAGACCTGATACTCAGAATTATAAAGGTCCCAGTCGGTATTCTTTTGTCTAAACTAGTTCAGACTACCAGTAGTATGAACAATGTTGTAAAGACTCAATGATTCAACTCTAATCGCACTCGAGTCACCTTTATCAATGACTTGACTCGAGCCGTCTTAGTTAAATAACTCGATTCGTACTTGAATTGATACAACGCAGGCACGACCTAACCGAGGACTTGATAAAAACTTAGCCAGAGTCTACAATCACCTTTTAAAAAATTACATTGTCTGCCGTTGCGTAACTCGTCGGAGAAAAAAACGGCTTCCAAGAAGGATATATAATATGCAATGCACCTTGCTGTGAAATCCTTGCTTGTCTGCCCAATAATGATCAGATAGTGGATCTAATTGAGAACTTATAAAGGAAAAATGACAAATTATTCTGTCATCGTTGTTGAATAGATTTAGAAATCGACTCGTGACTCAACCTGAGACTCGGAAATGTATGATTAGATTTGTCTTGCTACTTGAAGGTACAGTGACTTGAGACTCTAAATGTTTGTACGACTTAGACTCGTAACTTGTGTACCTCTCGACCTGACTTGAGTTGGGACTTGAAGTACAGTGACTCGTACCAACGCCGAATATAAATCACTGATGGCTCACACTGTCACGTCGCTCAATCCATGAGTGACTTGATCTTAGAAAAATAAAATTTCTGTATCCATATCCATCGACTGTTCCCAAATGGGAAAATTTTGTCCAAAAAAAAATCTAGTTTTTAGGAAGTGCCATTTATGGATCGTGTCGATAAGACACGGTCCATCTATGGCACATGCTCGACAAACATAATTTCTGAAGGTTAGCATAATCACTAATTAATTATTAAACCTCATCATAATTACAGAGGTTCGAAGTCTTGCTTCACACTTACACAAATTTATTTCTGTAACGTTTCGTCTGACCAAAGTCAAACTTCTTCAGAGGAAGGAAAAGTAGTTAGTCCACGTCCCCCAGACCAATAGCACCTCATCATAATATCGTAATATGACTATTGACCATGAACTACTTTGAGTTTCTAAGCATGTGCCATATTATGGATCGTGTCGATAAGACATGGTCCATCTATGACACATGCTGGACAAATGTAATTTCTGAGGGTTTGCATAATCACTAATTAAGAGCTAAACCTCATCAGCATATCGTAATATGACTATTGACAATATAACCTATTTTGGGTGTTGATTAAAGACGGGCGGCATATTGGTAAGACGGTAAATACCGGTATTGAGTTTTTCAAAATACCGTTTCGAGTTAATCTGTGCAATGTCGGTTTGCCGTGATACCGGTATTTCGCGACATACTGCCTAAGATGGTTACAAATTCATGCATTATCGCGTCAAGTAATGACAAAAAACAGGTCTTTGGCCCACTCACACCTGCTGATATGCCTCAATTGAACTTTCAAAATGTCATGAAACAACAACCCGCACGCATTTATGCACCTGATTTTTTAACTAGATCGCGCTTCACATGGCTCTTTAGAACAACGCTATAGAATGCATTTTGATAGCAGAAAATAGCTTGTCATACCAGCTAATACCGGCATTTTGGAGACGGTTTGTCGATACAAAATATACCTAATGCCGCCCAGCTCTAGCGTTAATACACAACTGAGCAATTCATATTTTTTTGCTCATATTCACAGCACATCAGTTTCTGACTTGAAATGCAACTTTGACGTTACCAAGACACTAACCTGTTCATCTTTTAACTTTGAATCGGCAAGTAAATGGTTATAACACGCAGCACACATGAGATGTCCTCGACAACATTGGTAACAAGCTGACGATGGAAGATCAAAACAAACCTAGAGAAGCAACATAAGTTGGATTTGATAATTTGAGTGAAGATTTGTAACTGCAAAAATAATCTGATTAGAATAGGATATCTTTTTATCCTACAGAAGAGGGAGCCGAGAATACAGCTTAACCATATGGCAAACCAGTTTCGAATCGGGGTGAAGGTTTTTGATTATCGTATTTCTCATTTTTCCTGTGCATGGACCTGGTTGGTGGAGAAAGCTGCAAGCGGCGCTTACGTGAAACACTGTGCAGGGGTGAGGCGTCCAGCAGACTTCTCGGACCTAACCGCCCCCCACAGGATTCTAACCTGTGTCATGACGATCAGAGATGCGTAGCTCGAAGCATATTCCCAACACTTTACCGATTGAGCCAACTGGGCACCCGGTTAATACAAATAACATTCTTGCAATTAGGGGTGGCAAAATCGGATATCTTTGGGCTTCATAAGCGAATCAAATGTTTTCCCCAATCGAATCACAAGTTAAATAATAAACAAACAAATCCTTTTCTCAGTTTATAATTTACTAGAAAATTCACACTTATCTTTGAAAAAAACTCAAATTTATCAGGTTATTTATTCATTTCGATTTGTTGCAGAAATTAAATTAAATAATTTATGATTCGAATATCGTGAATCGAATCGAATATTTTGGACAGTCTTACTTGCAATATGATCAAAGTTTGAAATTTTTTCTTGGAGGAACATTGAATCTAAAGAACCAACCATCTGGGTTTTATGATTGGGCTAGAAAAGCATAATTGTAACAAATCTAAAAACTAATAACTTCGCTTAAATTTTCTGCCCTGTAGGTGCGGACTTTTGAAGACTGCTCTAATATATTTCCTGCATGTCAAGAGAGGCGACTGAATGGAAAGAGAGGAGCGATAGATGATACTATCATCACTAGAGGCAGGTTGTTGAATTCGGGTACAGGAACCCAATTTGAAATTTTGTTAAAGCTTATTTTATCAAATATGGGCTGCTACTGGAGCTAAAGATTTTTTATTAAGTTTTAGAATTTCAAATCGATTCGAATCAATGTTAATCCAAATCGATTCTAGGCATTTAAAGAAAATTCGTTGTGATTCTAGGTAGATTCCTGTTGCATTGTGAATGTGAAGTTCAGTCGTTTCAAGACCTCGAAAGGAAACGTTTTGAAATTATTTCGCTATTTGGTTATTTTTTATAACTTTTTGACAGGTTTATTGTGCCCTGTCGTGAAAATCATTACACAGCAATTTTTGTTTTGTGCCTAATTTAAGCGGTTGGGAATGAATTTTATTAAAATAGAATCATATTCAAAAATAATTAGAAAATAAAATTTAAAAAAATTACATACATTACATGATAATATATTGCTCAACCGATCTTCAAGATTCAACTTTTTCTTTCGTTTGATGGGAGGTTCATCAGAGAATTTTGAATTCGATTTCGAAGTTGATTGTTCGGTGGTTTCCAACTCTCGTTCGTGAACAGAAACTGACGATGCATCTTGTGATGTCTCCATGGCTTACTCAGTTGTATGTTACAGTGTTATATTCAGATAAAAACTGTGAATTTTGATAAAATTTGTGATATTAAGAACTTGGTTGGTTTTTCATCATTTTTTCCACCAATTATTTGTTAATAGTGCTTTACGTTAGTGGTTTTTTTACAGGATAGGATATCATTTTTATCCTGCGATAGAGGAAAGCCGTGAATACAGCTTAACCATATGGCGAACCACGACCCCTCTTGCAGATACCAGTACCGAATCGGGGTGAAGGTTTTTGATTATCGTATTTTTCATTTTTCCTGTACATGGACCTTGTTATAGCCACTTCTTAGAGATCACCCTGAATCAAGGCCCTGTACAAGAGGCCACTTGTAAGCAGACAGGGTTATTTATGTTGGAAAGACATGATCTTTTCCTGTTCGGCCTAGCCTACCCAAGTTATTTCACCCTGGGTTAAGTGGGTTCGACAGGGCCTCCTGAATCTATCCTCTCTCACTTTCTTATTTATATCAATTTATTGTTTATGTCACTTGTACATGCTTTATTACTGAGGCGAATAACCACACAATTCCATCGATTTGATTGTACGCAATATCAGAAGTACGATTCAGTTCAAAAAGTTTTAAAATTTCAGATTCCAGTGATTGAAATGAAGTTTATTACCATTTTTCCGATTATAATAAAAAATTTTTAAGTTGGAGACGACCCATCCTAACCTGTAAGGCAATGTTATTATGCTTGCAGCATTGGTGCCCTCCGGTTGGGATGAGAAAATTCTGCCAGTTTTAAATTAGATGATATTCAGGAATATGATATTAGATTCGATATCAATGTTTCTTCAGCATACAATTGCAGAATATATTTGTGTCAAATTTCACGGCAATAGTTGGCCAAAACCAGGGGAAAAAATTCTGTCAATTATAGTTTCGTCAAGCATAGGGAGCTAAAATCAAATATCTGTTGAATTCAGAATCGAATCAGAAGTATATAATAAACAAACACAAACTTTTTCCTGAAAATTGTTAAAGACAGAAAAATAGGATATGATTTCATTTTTATCCTGCGAAGAGGAAAGTTGAGAATACGGCTTAACCATATGGCGGACCACGACCTCTCGTGTAGATATCTGTTCCGCATCGGGGGTGAAGGTTTTTGGCTTAACATTTTACTCATTTTTCCTGTGCATGGACCTGGTTGGTGGAGAAAGCCATAAACACCACTTACGTGAACCACTGTGCACCGACGAGGCGTCCAGCAGAACTGTCGCATATTATCATTCCTCAGTGGAATTCAAACCCAGGACGTTAGTGATGCATAGCTCGAATTACAAACACTTTCTGAATATGTATACATTTTTGAATCTGTTGATTTCGAACGATTGGGAAAACCGAATTGAATAATTTATGATTCGAAAATCATGAACCGAATCTTCAGACATAGGTTGATAATGGATTGCGTCGTCAAGGGGTGTTTCATAATTGGTTCATACTTGAAAATTTTTGTTGCGCTTTAGTGGTTTCAGGAGACTTAATATATGACATGCCTCTTGTAGCTTTGCACTGTTGCACAGCAATGAAAACAGAAAAATTCGAATTAATGGTTCAATTCTAATTCTTTTAAAATAATTGTCTGAAGAAGTCTGACTTTGGTCAGACGACATCGTACAGAAACAAATTTGTGAAAACCGTACGGGCAGACAGATATATTTCAATGAGGATATCTAATTAACATATCGTATGCATTAGACCAGTGGTTCTCAACTGCCGTCCCGCGTCAACTTTCCTCCCGGTCCGACAAACATATTACAATTTTTTATCTCAATTGCAAAATGCAATATGTTGAAGGCTTGTCCATTGATTAAAGAAATGAAACATCAATTTGTATTCTGTCATACGTCACAATGCTGTAAGTATGGTGCCAAAATGTTTAAAAGCGCAAAATTTATTGGAAAACTTTGATGGTAAAATGGAGTCAAGCAAACTAGTATTATCAAGTTTTTTCAAAGGAAAACCAACAGTGAAAATCAAGTTAGCGGTACTGGTGAGGGCAGAGGAAGAACTAGCCCTAATGCTGCTTCAGTTAGTGGTGAGATACTGGTGATCACAGAGATAGAAACCAGCCCTGTTGCTTCAAATTTACAACATCACTTGAAACAATCATGCAATGTTGTTATGGATCATCGAGACCAAACAGGAAAATCGTATGGAGGTCAACGCTCTACTTCGCCTTACAGAAACTTCATTAGAACCGCGTTTAATGGAATCAAACAGACAGCAGAAAACTTCTCATTAAATTGAAGTTTTAATACTTCTTTGCTTTTGCATTGCATAGTTTTTATCGTAATTACATTTTGGGTTGATTTTGTCCACCGGTCCGCAAAATTTGTTTTGAAAATTTACTGGTCCACAAACGTAAAAGGTTGAGAACCACTGCATTAGACAACTTAGTCTGTTAGTCCGGCACGTACTGCAGTATTACTATTAACATAATACCCTATCACAAATCGGAAGTTAGCTGAGTCAGAGCTGGACTGTTAATAAAGACAGACGGTATCAGGGTGTGCCGTAACCTATCTGCTCTGTGCTGCAGACCTAAAATGAAATCCTATATCTAAGTAGAAAACTAGTACCGGTACAGAGTACACGGAAGAGAGAGAGAGAGAATTCATTATTTTGTCAATGCAATACATAATACATTAAATTGTATGTAGATACACAGCGTATGTATTTCGGTACAGACTGGGGAATGGCGATACGACCAGTTGGTCATCAAAGTCTGCCATCACCCATTCCTGCCAAATATATATAAAGAAAAATTTGCAATAAACTATAATAATCTTTGCACTTACAAATGATGACACTTATCAAGAAAATATTTTAACACTCTCATTTACCACATAACGTTAGCATTCAAGCACATTGGTGTTCGTATTCTAAAATTCAACACAGACACCAAGAATGCCCGGAACAATACCTGGCAAATTTGCGAAAGAGAACAAAAAAGAGGTATCGTATAGACCAAACTTGTTTATTGTCGGTCGCGTACAAAAAATCGTAAGTTAGACATTCTCTTTGTACTGCTGAAGGCGGAAAATTCCTCGACTGGCAAACCTGAACCCCAACTTCGGTGACTACCGTACCCGGCATACGGGGAACTACCGGGGTCTGATACGATAAAATGTACACGTGCGCTATAGTGGTTACCAAATAAATGCAAAGCCTCGCTTTTTCGCGCACACGGCGTGACTTTTGACCGTTGGGTGTGATCAACTGTTATGTTGACCTCCCGTTGTTTGGAACAGCTGATCACAAAGGAATCACGTGTCATAACAAATAGGTCATTGGTAACCAATCACAGATCGAAAAGCTGGAAAAGGGTATGTGCGGGTTGTTTTTGTTGGGAGAAAATAATGAAAATACCGCTGGTTTTTCGTTGCAGAAGGGAGATTTTTTGGGAACGCACCCTAAAAACCGCTGTGCTCATCCTTCGCTAAAGCTACAGCCAAATTTTTTTGCACACAAGCATGTTTTGTTAAGCAAGAGTTATTGATGGATAGCGCCGCCGAGGTGCGGTCCACCTATGGCTTGTGCTTGACGAAATTAAATTTCTGATTGGCCGAAACGTTTTTTCGTTCAAATCATACAATCTTCAAATAAAATGCTGAAATATGTATTTTTGTTAAATTCCAGCCAAAAAATTATTTTGTCAAGCATGAGCATATTGGCCGCGTCTCAGTGGCGCGATCCATCACTGGCTCTTACCTAACAAAACATATTGATCAACTAGGAATATCATTGTTCAGTAATAATGGATCGTATTGTAGACGCGCATCTGTATATGGTCTATGCTTAACCAACCATGGAAAGTATTATTTAATGTCTAAAGATTTTATTTAAATATGTAAACTAGAAAACAATAATATCTGTCTACGGTGATAAGAGGAATGATTATATGCTTGAGGATTGCTGGACGCCGGCGCGCGGCGGTTCACGTAAGCACTGACTTTTTCACCAAACGGGTCCATACGCAGGGAAAATGAGAAACATGATAAGCCACAAACCTCCACCCAAGGCGTGCAAGTTGGTGTCTGCACGAGAGATCATGGTTCGCCATATGGTTAAATCTTTTTCTCACCTTTCCTCTCCCGCCAGATAGAAATGAAATCTCTTTCGAAATTAACTTTGCTTGCTTCGTTTCATTGTTTTTATTTTTTACATAAACCTGTGTATTGTGCCAGGAGTCGATTCATTGTCTTCTATTAATCAGTAGACTACGATGCCTCGGTTCCATGACATATTACCTGTACATTTCATTCGCATTTTTCCTACTTTGTTGATCAAATATGTGTCAAGACCTCGTTGGTTGAGGACCAGCATGAATTGTTCCCCCGCGACTTTTTGTTTTATTGTATTTTATTTATTTTTCTTTACCTGATAATTTATATGCAGGTTTGAGTTTTATGACTAGAGGGCACGAGTACATCCCTCACGTTTTCTAATTTCACACGAAGTTTTGTTCAACTGCCCGACCTTTGTTTGGTGTAATTACTGTATTTAATGACGTGTTTAATTATTGTATTTCTTTCAATATTACCTTACAACGAGACGATCGAAATAAATCAAATTACAAGTATCTCCCTGGAATGTTTCCTGCTTTGAGAACAGTTGCTGTCACTTCATTTCAAATCTTATCTTTGACAATTAAGCGGCCTTTAGCTGGTTCCTTTTAGTCCCCTTTTCTGGCCTTGCAAAAGGGGGGATTTTAATAAAACAAAAATTGGAACAAACATGCATTCTTAGGTATGTGTCAAAAATTTTAACTGCGCGATCCACAGTCCAATCAGATTTTTTTTAGTCAAGTATGCGCCACAGATATACCACACATATATATATATATATATATATAAAGCATAACGAGTTGTGAATTAACCAAATATATTCCGCGAAATGTAATATAGTACATGTGCGCACGGTTCCGTTTAAATCCGAATAGAGGAAACCAAGTAAAAATTCGTTGGATTTGTTCCACGTTTAGCCTACACGGACGCATCGCGCACTTACTTCTGTTCTCTCTCTCTCTCTCTCTCCTGCTTTCTCATTTCGTCATTCGCCTCTAAATAACCGCGCTGCATTTCTGGCACGACCGGTAATGGACGTGACAACCATCCTACCGTTGATTATTGTTCGAGCGCTGAAAAAACCCCTGAACCTATCTGAAAGCTAGTAGCGCACAGCGAATCAGTTTGAAATCTCTGAGTTAAAAGCTGCATCCTAGCCCAAGAAACAATGCCATAAGCCTGGAGCAATCTAGCATTGGTTGGGGTAAGTACGTTTTGCGAGTTTTTGTAATATATATTTCGTTCAGACGGGCCTCAAGCTGCATAATGTTTTGAATACTGCGGAAGCAGACGCAATCAACCTAGGCAAACCCAATGAAAGCGATGAATACGTTCCAGTCAAATTATTGAAATATAACCAGGTTTTAGACTACGCAGCTGGATGAATCCTTATTTCAAATTCCCCCGTACCTGCTTCTGATCGCCATTGACTTGTACAAACTTATGCCTTAGCAAAGTCGGACAGTGGTTTATTAAAAAACACACACACACGCACAGGTTAGCTCAGTCGGTAAAGCGTTGGGAATACGCTCCGAGCGCTACGCATCTCTGATCGTCATGACGAAGGTTCGAATCCCATGGGGGATGATGATTATATGCGAGAGCTCTGCTGGACACCTCGCCGGTACACGATGGTTTACGTAAGCGTTGCTTACGGCTTCCTCCACCAATCAAGTCCATGCACACTGAAAAAAATGGGAAATACGATGATCCAAAATAAAAAACCTTCACCCCGATTGGGAACTAGTATCTGCACGAGAGGTCGTGGTTCCACATAGGGTTAAGCTGTATTCTCGGCTTTCCTCTCGCGCAGGATAAAAATGATATCCTATCCTATTCTTATTAAAAATGAAGCAACGACAAAGGATGATACCGTAAATCAACACAACTCTATACTGCATATTTGAAGAATTTTTTGGGCTTCCAACTACATTTCTACAGAAACTTAGTAAGCACAACATAATCATTAAATAACACATAACATCCCATTGACCTAAAATATTGCCATGAATTGCGATCCTAACCCAACATTCGCCCGGCTACTACTGGTCTACGATCGTTTTTAAACGACTGCCGCCGATTTCGACGGTTTTAACACACACGGGCGCGATTTCAGCGGGTGGCGCGATCCGGTCGAAATTTCCGAAGGTTCGACATGGAAGAGCTTTTGGTTCAAAGAGCTTTTGGTTCACCTTTGGAGGCCTCACTAACGTACTGTAGTTGTGTGATAGTCAATGCTGATTTAAGTTTTTTGATTTTCACGTTTCAACCGCACCAATATACTAGTAGGTTAGTCCAGCGTTTACTGGTAGTGTGAGGTACGGGCTACACGGCATACCCATAGCCAGTGTTTTGTGTTGTTAATTCTGGCAACGTTTGTTGTGTTGTTTAAGACACGGTTAATTGTGACGTGCCATCGCACCATGTGTTGTTGATTGTTTAATAAACGTCAGTCTGAACTGGACCTAAGAGAGGTTGTTTGTGGTTCTGTTGTCTGAGTAGGAATGGGGAGTCTTGGCTATTTAGAGGAAAAGCTGAGAACACAGCTTTTGAAATCAGGACATGGATAACTTTTGAAATAGGCTAGGCTACAGCTGTGAAATAAACTTAACCTAGGCGGAATGTGACCGGTAGCCTATTAGGGAGAATTGTCTTACAATCTTTGTCGAATACATATTCCTGCTGTTCGGCGGAAAGATAGACGACACCCAAAATTAGTTTTGGTTTTTAAGTCGTTCATTATCAATGATAGGTTTTGATTAAAAATGAAAACGTGGTTAAATATTAGCCATTAACTTATAAAAAGTGAGCTGGCGGACATCTCAGCCAGGACAACTAGCCAAGATATCCCACTCTAGTTTTTCGTGTATTGTAAGAGCTTCTGACTCGCTGATGTCATCAGTTGTCATCTGATAATTGTTGTTATAAGAAATAAAATATTTGATAAAAACCAACCTGTCAACAGTAATTCGACCTGTTTGCTCAATCGGTGAAGCGTTGGGAATACGCTTCGAGCTACGCATGCTCATCATGACGTAGCGTTGGAAATACGCTTTAAGCTACGCATCTCTGGTCGTCATGACGTAGGTTTGAATCCCGTGAGGGATGATGATTATATGCCAGAGGTCTGCTGGACGCCAGCCAGATTTATGTACAGGGAAAATGATAAATATGATAAGCCAAAAATCTTCTGGTATCTGCATATGATAAACTGTATGATGGGCTTGCCTCTCCTGAGGATAAAAATGAAATCCTATTAATTTATCTACTGGTAGTCGAACGGCATATCTTTCCTAACATTAGATATTTGACAACAAAGTCAAAAATTCGTAAAATAAACGAACACTGAAACAAGGCATCTCGACTAGCTTTTTAATAAACCCCGAGTTGTCCTGGCCGAGATGTCCACCAGCCTAACAAGTATTGTACTGTATGTTTCACAGAACAAATCAGTCAGGCTACAGCAGTGGCTGTAAATGGTTTATGAACGCCTTGGTACCAGATGGTAAGTCAACTGGTTGACATTCAGTAGATTCACATATATACATTTTTTTTAGGAATAGCCGTGACTGAATCCTTCGGCAACGTTGTTCTGTCAGTCTGTAGATAGGATGTCAAATTCATCATATAAAGCAGTACATGATTATAATAATACCAATCTATTCAGCACTGAGAAAGTGTAGTTGTGGCTGCTGATACTGTAGGTTATGGAAGTTAGATCTATTTTTTGTGAATAAGCAGATACGGGATAAGCAACTAGGTCAGCAAGAATGGCGCCAGGAGAATTGATAATCAGCAACTGCGCTCCTCTAGTACTAATCCTGTATGAAATCGTAGGAAAATATCAAAAGTTTTAACAGTGAAATATGGGTCCATGGGCTATTTCTACTAGGCAAGGAGAAATCTGAATTTATTTTAGCGGAGGAAATTTTGGATTCAGACGATGATTTCAAATGCCATCAGTATTTTCGGATGAATAAGGAACAGTTTAATTTTTTGTTACAAAAGTTGAAGACAGGATTACCAAACTGACATTCATTGGAAAACGGCCATACCTGCAAGGCGTAGCCTCATCCTGGCAATAAGGTTGGTTTTTAAAATAATTCTTTACCATATTGTAATCATGAATCAATACTCATCAACAAGCTGTATTTTAGGGATTTCTCAATATATCACAGTTTTGGCTAATGATGATGCCGAATATTGGTACGAAAAATACTTCATTTCGAATACATTTTTTTTGGTTATTTTAGGGTTACCAGTACATAAATCCTCCCCAGTTTCTGAAACTACCGTCTCAGTCTCCTCTATTGTGCCAATATATATTTGAGTATGAAGTAAAAATTTGATGAATTTTATGCAAAAACTGACCTGTTTGCAACTTTGCTGTTAAGATTTTTCCTCGGAGAACTTTATTTTATAAACATATTTCTAAATAATCATCGGCGTAGGTATGTTTAAGGAGGTAATAGCATATCATTCGTATGAAAGCAAATTATTACGATAAAAGTCAGAGTTGAAATTCTTTTTATCAAAACCTCAAGCTATTTAATGAAGATTCTTGGCGACAGGTGCTTCTCAACTGGATATTTCGCTCTCATTTAAAATTGGTGGAAGGAACTTGATATAGTAAAGTCCTTACAAACTAGTGGAAAAGGGCTAATGATATCGGTAGAATTTAGAGATTGTTGGCAATGCCCCAATTGCATTGGTGCCCTAGACGGAACACATTAAAATTAAAGAACACTCTAATAGTGGCATTGTATTTACAAGGGTTATTTTTCTATTAGCCATTTCCGATGCACATTACCGGTTTGTTTTAGTTGATATCGGTAAATATGGTCGCCACAGCGATGGTGAAATCTTTTTTAATTCACGTATTACAAAAAATTTTGATCAATGCAATTTTGCTGCAGGTGATGCCAATTCCAGCCCTCCTGTCCTTTATCTGCTCAACCTACCATATACTCACCTTGCCCCATTTCCCGCGCCTCCCTAGTTCTGCCCCTTGTGCCGCTATCTCCGCGTCTACCTGAACTGATCCTCAGCAGGAGGCCATATTCGGGGTTTATATAGGGTTCGCTTATGCTAATAAAACTTTTAAACTTGGTTTGCACAAACAGTGCTTTTCCTCTCTGTCAGATCACTGTGTATGCTCGTGGGAAATACTGTTTGTGGCAACTGTTATATATTTAATATCAATCCACTAGTGGTCGCTCTTTATTAAGTTATTGTATGGTAATTTCACTCTGTTGTGCTCTCTTTCTGGATTGCTGTTGTCGTGCTACGGACGTTATTTTTGTGTCTCTGATTCTTCTTATTAAAGTAGTGTTGGAATTGGATACTATGTGTTTATTTGTGTGAGACTAAAAGCAGCATACACTACAATATTTGGCGACGAGGATGGGATTGAAAACATCGGAGTGAAAGACTGAAGAATCTGAAAAGTAAACAGCTGAAATAGACTACCGGTATCCAGATTGAGCACGGCCTGAAAAGCCTGAATTCCGTAGCTGAAATTACTGTGCTGTACCTGAAATGGCTACTTTTGGAAAAGTAGATGAGTATAGTACTGGCCAAGATTGGTCTGAATATATTGAACGCTTAGAACATTATTTCGAAGCAAATGAAATAGAAGATGCTGTAAAGCAGAGATCAATATTATTGAGTGTTTGTGGGGCTGAAACATACAGTTTAATCCGAAACTTGTGTGCTCCTGAAAAGCCTGGTGTTAAAACATTTGTCCAACTGAAAGAACTTGTGAACAAGCATCTCAACCCCAAACCATTGGTGATAGCAGAACGAGTCAAATTTCATGAAAGCTTTCAACTTGAAGGTGAAACTGTGAGTGAATTCTTGGCACAACTTAGGAAGCTTTGTGAACATTGTGACTTTGGTGCGTTCTTAAATGATTCCATCAGAGATAGATTTGTGAGTGGTTTACGATCAACTCGCATAAAACGTAAATTATTGACTGAAGTTGACCTGACTCTGGAGAATGCTGTAAACATTGCTACTGGCATGGAATTGGCAGAAAAGCAAGCCAATGAATTGAGCAGTAAATTTGAAAAGTTGCCAGTAGATGAAAGTAAACCTAAAGTTTACCAGTTTCGAAATCAACAAAGATACGAAAAGCGTCCTGAAAATAAAAGATTCAAAGAATGTTTCCGATGTGGGAAATGCAATCATGCTGCTGAAAATTGTTTTTACAAAAATGCAAAGTGCCACAAATGCAAGAAGTTTGGGCATATTAACCGGAAATGTCCAATGCAGCGAGGTCCAAAACCTCTGAAAAATAAGAAGTTTTCAACTTCTGACTACGTGCAAACTTTGAATGATGACAACCTGACTTCGGACTGTTCTCAACATGAATTGTGTCCTGTATTTACTACAAAGTCTAGTTCTTATAGTCCAATAGTAGTTCCTCTGAGAATCGAAAATTGTGATTGTAATTTTGAATTAGATACTGGTAGTAGTGTGTCAATTATTTCTGAAAGCATGTATGAAAGAAATTTTAAACATTTGCCTTTGCTGAAATCAAATGTTGTTTTGACAACATATACCGGTGAAAATATTTTTCTGATAGGTAAATTGAATATTACTGTTGAATATGAGTCACAGTGTGAAATTTTACCTTTGCAAATTGTACGTGGTAACGGTTCATCACTTTTGGGTAGAAATTGGCTATTGAAGTTGCAATCGAATTGGCATAGGATATGTCGTATTGATTCCAAGCTAATGCTAGAGGCTATTTTGAAAAAATATCCTGTTTTTGATAATTCCCTTGGTACTATAACCGGTACTATTACTGCAAAGATAAGGGTGAAAGAAAATGCCATTCCTAAATTCTTTAAACCACGTCCTGTACCTTTTGCTCTTCGAGACAAAATATCAGAAGAGCTGAAACGATTAGAAAATATGGGGGTCCTCAGAAAAGTTGAATCATCTGATTGGGCTGCTCCTATAGTTCCTGTATTGAAAGATGATGGTTCTGTAAGAATTTGTGGTGATTTTAAGGTAACCATTAACCCTGTATTGGACATCCCTGAATATCCCTTACCGAGACCTGAGGATCTGTTTAGTAAATTAAACGGGGGCAAGAAATTCACAAAGTTAGACCTCTCTGAAGCTTACCAACAAGTAATGGTTGATGAGGAATCCCAGAAATACGTTACTATAAATACACACCTTGTTCTTTATCAATATCTAAGATTGCCTTATGGTGTTTCTGCTAGACCAAGTATTTTTCAGGAAACTATGGAGAAAATTCTTCAGGGATTGCAAAATGTTGGCTGTATTTTAGATGATTTGATTGTCACTGAAAAGGATGGTTATAGTCACTTATTATTTCTTGATAAATTGTTGCGTAGATTGAATTCATTTGGTGTGAAACTTAAACGTACTAAATCTAGTTTTTTGCAACCATCTGTTGAATATTTTGCTTTTATTGTTGACGCAGAAGAAATTCATCCTTCCCCCAAAAAGGTTGATGCAATCATGAAAATCCCTGAACCTGAAAATGCAAAACAATTGCAATCATTTCTTGATATTGTGAATTATTATCGTAAATTTATTCCTGCAATGTCTACTCTTGTTAATTCTTTAATAACTTGCTGAAAAGGGATATGAAATGGGATTGGAATAATGAATGTAAAAATGCTTTTGTGAATTTGAAAAATATTTTGGTGTCATCTGAAGTTCTTGTTCATTATGACACTGAAAAATCATTAGTACTTGCTACAGATGCTTCATCTGTTGGTATAGGTGCTGTAATTTCTCATATACTGCCAAATGGTACTGAAAAACCTATTGCATATGCTTCTCGTACTTTAACAAGTGCTGAAAAAAATTACTCCCAAATTGAGAAGGAGGCACTAGCAATTGTATATGGTGTAAGAAAATTTCATGCGTATTTATATGGTCGTAATTTTAAATTGTTGACTGATCACCGACCTTTAACAATGCTATTGAGTCCGAAAAAGCAAATACCTGTTTTGGCTGCTACAAGACTGCAGAGATGGGCTATAAAACTTTCTGCTTATAAATATGAAATATGCTATCGAAGCACAAAATCTAAAGGAAATGCAGATGCCTTTTCTCGATTGTCCATGAAAACAGATCAGTGTGAAATTCGTGATTGTTGGGAACAGGAAGCAACAATTATGAACATTAATCAAGTCCATACACTTCCCATTACTCCTGCAAAACTGCGGCATGCAACTGAAAATGATCCCAAATTGTCAAGAGTGTTGCTGTATACAATAAATGGTTGGCCTGCAAAAGAGGAAATCACAAATGAATTGTTACCATTTCACAGGAGAAAATATGAGATTACTGTGGAAGAAGGAATTTTATTGTGGGGTATCAGAGTTATCATACCTGAAGAATATATTGCAGAAGTATTAGATGAACTGCATGAAAATCATTCTGGAATGGTTAGGATGAAATCATTGGCTAGATTGCATGTTTGGTTTCCAAGTATCGATGAAAAAATTGAACAGAAAGTTAGAGATTGTTCTAATTGTCAAGAGATGCGGAGTCCTGCGAATGCCACTCTTGGCAATCCATGGATATGGCCTACAAAACCATGGCAGAGGATACATATAGATTATGCTGGTTCGTTTATGAATGAAAACTTTCTTATTGTTGTTGATGCTCATTCTAAATGGCCTGAAGTGCTGAGGATGCCTTCAACTACTTCGAAAAGACTATTGATGCTTTGAGATATTTATTTTCCAAATATTGTTTGCCTGAAATTATGGTCTGCGTTAATGCTGCTAATCTGTCATCGAAAGAATTTCGCGATTTTAAGAAGCGAAATGGAATTAAGCAAATCTTTTCAAGTCCTTATCATCCATCTTCAAATGGGGAAGCTAAAAGAAATGTGCGTACTTTTAAGACTGCTTTGAAAACATTAAAGAAGTTGCCTGGAACACTGAATCAGAAGTTGGCTTGTTTAAGTGGTGTTGGAATTGGATACTATGTGTTTATATGTGTGAAAATAAAAGCAGCATACACTACATTGGGAAAGGCAGGTAAAGTGAAGGGAGGTGGGTTGGGAGAGTGAGGCGAGTTGGTATGGGCAGGTCAGGTTAAGTGGAGGGAGGTGGGTTGGGAATAGGCAGGTCAGGTTGAGTAAGACGTGTTGGGATAGGTAGGTCAGGTGGAGGGAGGTGGGTTGGGAATAGGCAGGTCAGGTTGAGCAAGGCGTGTTGGAATAGGTAGGTCAGGTGAAGGGAAGTGGGTTGGGAATAGGTATGTCAGGGTGAGTAAGACGTGTTGGGAAAGGCAGGGCAGGTGAAGAGAGTATTTGGTTGTATTCTGTTACAGCCAAATCTGGGGTGTCGCGAGCCCAGCTCCAAAAAATCAGCAGTAGGCCGAGTGCCAGGGTCCCCGGCGAGGGTTACTAGTGTCTCCCGGTACTCAACACGTTTCCTGACTGGTGAGCCGATCGCTTTAGCTTGTTTTCCCAGTTTGGATTCTGTCCCAAGTTGTTTTGGTTCCTGTGATGTATAGACGCGATGTAATGATCGCGCATAACCAAGTAATAACTGGCCATCAGCAATCGTGAGCTTATCGTCGGTAAGCACTGTTAGTTAGTCTTGTTTTGATCTGTTAGCGTTCGTGTATCTGTTCTGCTTTCTATATACTTTTGGATTACTTTGCACGCATTACAATTGGATTGCTTTATACTGGATCTATTACGGATTGCTTATTAGGGTTTACTATAACATGGCGTTGTCAGCAGGATTTATCTAACGTGGAATTTGTGAGGACCCTGTCTGAAAAGAACATTGCCAAACTAGAACGAGATAACATCAAAATCGCTCTGCGAACTCTGGGCGTGGTGTTTGACGAAAACGCACTCAAGTTCTCCCTCGGCCTGCTCCTAAGTGACGAGTTAAAAGAAGTAAAGCCAGAACAAGAAAGTTCTGAAATTAAGCTCCCAACAAACGTCGCCGATATGATGATGAATGTAATGCAGCAAACAGCTGTCATGTTGCAGGAAACTAGACAAGCCAGTAATCAACAATCGTCAAAAGCAACAATAAGACGGCCACCAGTGTGGGCAGAGGAAACGAGTTACTCTAGTTGGCACCGTTGGTTAACACTTTGGACAGGATACGCAGAGGCAACAACACTCCGCAGAAATAACAGCTTTCTACATTATGGAGTTATATGACCACGGCGATGCTAGAGAAAGGTCAATTTAGCACCGGCATTGATCTCGACACGGAAAAAAATTGCTCGGTCATAATTGGGAAAATTACAGATTTTTTCAAGAAACGCCGCAATCTTGTAAGAGAACGTTACCAATGCTTAACAGCCAAAAAGTCCAAACACGAACTCTTCGACGACTTTCAAATCCGTATAAAAACTATGGCTCGGGATAGCGATATGCACAACATAACTACCAATGAATTGCTAACAATCTCATTGCAGGCCATTACGTTGATGATGCTCGGGCCGAGGCTTTGCAAAGACGACCCTCATTAGGACTGGATGAAGCAGTAAAATTTTCCGTTGCTCGAGAAATAGCCAATAAAGATGCGTACTTTCCATCCGATAATAATCCCACAGGGATCGTGCAACTGACAGAACCGGAAACTGATATAGCTTCCATCCGAAGGCGATATCGCCAAACACATCGCTGCAAGTATTGTTGGAGACAAGGCCATGCCGAAACCGACTTCAAATGCTCTGCTTGCACCAAGAATTGCTTTAACTGTGGCACAACAGGCCATTTTGCCGAGCGATGCCCTCAGCGACCGAGAGAGAAAAGATATAACCACTCGACACTCGGCACGATTGACATTTCCACCATATTTTCACATAGATAAACTGATCTACCGACCACAGTAAAAGTTACAGTATCGGCCGAGGGCTGGCAGAGAAATTTACAAATTTTCCAGATACTGACGCCAGTGTAACAATGGCTGGATACGGCTTTCTCCGTGCCTCCGGTTTCCGCTAAAATATTTAGCAAAGACCATCGGTTCGATTGACTGGCGTCGGAGGCAACCACATCAAATGTCTCGGAATATTAGAAGCAATTTTTACCGTGGACAATAGATCAACAAGTGAATCGATATATATTTGCAGCGGTTTGAAGAAAACGAACGGATTTTTATCCCTTGCAGCTTGCAGACAACTGGGATTGATCTCGCTCGCATTTCCTAGCCCTGTTACTATTAATACTGTACAAGAGGATTTCCCCAGCAATATTTTACCTAATTCGCTGAAGAAATATGCACACGTGTTCGTTGAAAAAGAGGGACCACTACCCGCAATGTCAGGTGAACCGATGGATATCGAACTCAAAGCAAACTACACTCCATATTCTCTTCGTGTTGCGCGAAACATATCAATCTGCAAACGGCCGTTAGTCAAGCAAGCATTTGAGCAACAAGAGAAGCATGGAATTACCGAGAGAGACTCACTGTGGACTACACGGAACTTAACAAGCAAGTGCTCCGCACGATGCACAATTCACCAGTGCCATGGGGAGCCTTAACACGCCTTCCACCAGGGTCTCGATTTTTTACAACGCTCGATGCAGCACGCGGCTATTGGCAAATGCCGCTCACCGAACGAGCGAAAGACCTAACTACGTTCATAACACCATGGGGACGGTTCCGATATAATCGTGCGTCAATGGGATTTGTCTCGACGGGGGACAGTTACTGTCTGAGAGGAGACAGAGCGTTGGAGGGAATAGACGGAGTCGTTAAAATTGTGGACGATATACTGATCGCATCTAGCGACCGGACGCTACATGAACAATTGTTGGCTCAAGTCCTAGAGCGATGTCAACAAAACAAAATTTCAATGAACCCGAAAATGTTTAGATATTGTTGTGAAAGTGTATTGTCAGCTCTGAAGGCATCAAGGCCGACCCAACGAAAATCGAAGCGCTGCAAAATTTTCCCAAACCGAAAGATCGCACAGGAATACGTTCCTTTCTTAGTTTGTCTAATCAGTTGGGACAATTCAGTTCTGAACTAGCCACAGCATCGGAGCCATTGAAGCCACTTCTAAAAGTTAAGAACGATTTCTCTTGGCAAGACGAACACAATCGTGCATTCGAACGTACCAAAACCGTACTTTCACAACCTCCTGTCCTAGCACATTTCAGGCAAGAGCTAGAGACGAGATTAGATGCCGAGGCATCACGACTAAAAGGGCTTGGTTTTGCCCTTCTTTAAAAGCATGGGAGAGAATGGAAATTGGTTATATGCGGCAGCCGCTTTTTATTACTATTTTTATTATTATTAAGTTCTACGAACAGATGGAGGGCCTCAAAATACATCGGAAAGATTCCTATCGTTTTTACATGAATGGGGAGTTAAGCACGAGTTATCGAGTCCATATTACCCACGGGGAAATTGACTCGCAGAGGCGACGGTCAAGACATTGAAGAGAATGCTCCCAAAAATGTCTCACCCACAAACCGAAGACAGTGATTGGATAATAGCCCTTGGAGAATACGAAACACCCCTAGAACTAACGAACTATCTCCGAATCAAGCATTGTTCGGCCGCACACTCAGATCCAAAATACCCGCAACTCAAACTGCTCTGACAAAGAAAACATATCCTTTAACACAAACATCAGCTTCTAGATGGTATAATCGGGGGACAAAAGACCTGAAACCGCCAAGAGAGGGGAAGGGTGTGTGGATTAATGATAAGGGAAAATAGAAGCGAACCGGCGTTATTGTACGCGCTGGCTCCCATCGAAGCTACCAAGTCTAAGTCGACCATGGAAAGGGAATTACTTGGAGAAATCGCCAAGCCCTCAAACCAAAATACTGAAAATCATGTGGATTTCGTTAACAATAAACATTAGTGAACTTATGTTGCTATATCATTGTGCATATACATAACATCAAAATTGACTATATATATAACAATATCATTCCACCCTATCGTTGCGCAATCATCTAAAGGAGGGAGTTGTGATGTATAGACGCGATGTAATGATCGCGCATAACCAAGTAATAATTGGCCATCAGCAATTCTTGTCTCCGATCTTCTTTTTTGCTCTTCGTTGCAACTGCTCCCACGGTGAGATGGCATACTCATCAGCTGTTGCTGGCAGCCCCGAGATTTCTGGAAAAAGACCCAGATAAATAAAGAGGTGAACCTCGCGAGGTGAATAAAGATACTGATATGAAGACCATTTTGGATATTCCAAGTGATCTGACTAGTACACATAGATTCGTGCCAGAGCTAACTGCGCTCTACGAAACCCGCCCACGGCTTTGGATTCTGTCATTCCGGTACACGTTGACCGGTAACCATTCGAGCTCACGCAAAGAAGAATTTTTGCGAGTCACCACAAATGGTATCGCATCCGAGAGACTTACCATCAGGTTTTTCTCTCCAACAAGAATCACCACTAAAAACGTTCGTGATGAGTCTACTCAGTCGTGCGTTCTGAGCGTACTAAACTCTTTAAAGTGCGGTGTTTCGCAAAAAAAGCCTCTTAAAGTATATAATCGAGACACCGGTTTGTACAACGGGTATATTGCTACGTGGTTCGAAGAGTTTTAGGCCTGGTATTTTTCCTGCTTTTCTGAACATTGGCGGCGCCAGATGTAAGACATTCTGCTGTCCGATTTGTACACCCCGACATGCAGCAAATGCCTTGACCAAGGACACCACAGCAAAGTGTGTTCGAATGAGCAAAAATGCCGCTGTTGTAAAAAAGAAGGACACATTCAATCAGCATCTCCATCTCGACGGAATAAAAAACAAGCTAGTCTGAATACTTGGTTCTTATCCTCGATCGTTTCCAAACCGGCCCACAACAAGCTCTCAGATAGTGTCGAACTTACCACAAATGGTAGCACGGTCCAAACAACTACGTCCACGTGTCTGAGCAGCCGAGTGAGAACGGCGATTCACGGCCCTACAACCAGTAAGCATAGCGACGGAGTTGGGCGCTCTAGGGCCCACAACAAGCTCCCAGATAGTCTCGAACTTACCACAAATGGTAGCACGGTCCAAACAACTACGTCCACGTGTCTGAGCAGCCGAGTGAGGGCGGCGACTCACGGCCCCACAACCAATAAGCATAGCGACGGAGTTAGGTGCTCTAGTCTTGTCGAACCTCTCAAAGCCGCGACCTGTACCACTGCATCTGCCCCCAACATTCGAGCGTCAGCTGTCGTTCACCAAAGAGATGACGTGACTATGAGGGCGGCGACTCACGGCCCCACAACCAGTAAGCATAGCGACGGAGTTAGGTGCTCTAGTCTTGTCGAACCTCTCAAAGCCGCGACCTGTACCACTGCATCTGCCCCCAACATTCGAGCGTCAGCTGTCGTTCACCAAAGAGATGACGTGACTATGAGTCCTTCAGGTCGACACCCGGTGAACTGTTTTCGCCCATCATAAGTCCGCTTCAACGCCAACTACTACCCCATCGCGAAGTTTCACAGTGGGAGTATTTGGTTTTATTAAAGTAAGTTTCTGCTACTACGTCCACGTGTCTGAGTAGCCGAGTGAGGGCAGCGACTCACGGCCCTACAACCAGTAGGCATAGCGACGGAGTTAGGTGCTCTAGTCTTGTCGAACCTCTCAAAGCCGCGACCTGTACCACTGCATCTGCCCCCAACATTCGAGCGTCAGCTGTCGTTCACCAAAGAGATGACGTGACTATGAGTCCTTCAGTTGACCTGACTGATCTGTTCAAGTTATCTGGGACACCCGGTGAACTGTTTTCGCCCATCATAAGTCTGCTTCAACGCCAACTACTACCCCATCGCGAAGTTTCACAGTGGGAGTATTTGGTTTTATTAAAGTAAGTTTCTGTTCGCACCTCGATACTCCAAAAACGGAGTGTTAACAGGCCTCTCGACCTGGTAGTGACGGCGGTTCTGAGTAACCGGCTGCACTCGCCTTCGCCGTACCGAAAGAATAAGTTCCAAATTAGAAAGCTTCAGTCTCTACCCGTTTCGTATACCGGCTCCGTAATATCAGGAAATTTTTAGTCAGTCATATAGCCAGTACCTCACGATGCATGCCTCCTCATCTGCAACACCATTAAGATCTTCAACGAAGGAACAAGCTAATCAAAGGAAGAGAACACTGTACCTAAAGACAGAAGAAGAAATGGATTTTGCCGAATTGCTGGAAGTATTCAAGAAACACACCACAAATGGTAGAATATTTAGACCGAATCAGTTGCCTTTGGGAAGCGCCGGCGAGCCCTTGGATTTTTTCTTTCAAACCACAAAGCAACGAAGACAGTAACTGCCGTGAAAACTTCATGGTCAGCACTGGCGGTAAAGTATCTACTTCAAGAGGTTCGATCGAGTTTGAGTTCCCAACACCTCCCGCTGTCCGAATCTCGATTCGCTCAATAGCGGACGAAACAACTAAGAAGACCGCAATAAACGCGGTTCGTCAGCTGGGATGTGGACAAGTCATACAGGCAAGCAGAAGCTGGCAAGGAGGAACAGCCATCTACAATGACCGCACGTCGTTTCTGATACAAAATTTCAACCAGGCCAAGCTTCCACCTCATATAATTATAGACGGTATCAGATGCAAAACGTTCCTACCAAGGAGCTATATGTTCCCACATGTGGGAATTGTTTACGACAAGGACATCTGGCAAACTCGTGTAAAAACCTACCGCTCTGCAAATATTGTAAAGTATCGGGCCACATTCAGAAGGATTGTACATCCCGCGGTATATTAACCGCGCGTGAGACGAAGTTGACATCGTGGCAGCTGCCTCGCAGTAGAAGACGTGTGCAACCGCCCGTATCTACAATAGTCAGCGAAGCGTTAGAACAACGGGATAATTCACAAATGCAGATTTATTCGGAGAACAAATCACCAGAAGAAACTCAACCGGACGCTTATGAGACTTATAACAACAATGGAACAGCTCCAACAACTAATAACATCCAACGAATCTATTCAAATATCTAGTTGTTCGCAAGCTCTTATACCACTCAGGCAGCCGCCCCCACAATCAACACAAACAATTCGACCAGAGAAAGAAAATGACAACAATTCCTGGGCGGATGAAATTGAAAAGAGCGACTTGGAATCATCCATATTACAACCGAGGCTACAAAGAGCTCAGCGACAGAGACGAGGGAGCGCGCCTAAGCTGCTAGATGCATGCCCAGAGGATCCTAACACCGCGTTCCTCAAGAGCAACCATTCAAACATAAATCAGGGCGGCAGATACTCGTCTCTGCCTGATATCTATAAAATCCAAATGTCGGAATCACCAAAAATCCTCTCTGCAGCAAAAAAGCCCGGAGAACGTGGAAGGCCGACATCAACCAAAATCAAAAAGCCCAAGAACTACACCGGATAAATTTGGAACAAACAAACGATTGGGCTCAAAGTCTCGGATATAAATTCTACAGCAATACAATGCTCACTACAACTGCAGCGTATGATGGAGTAAAATACTTTCGCCAAGGAACGGGTTTCCTAGTCAAAGAAACCATTATCGATAACGTAGCAAATATGAAACCTTGTTTGAGCACCGCTTAGACTGCATCAACTACCAAATCGGAGAAGACGTGATACACATTTTGAATGTTTATGCGCCTTCAGTCCGTGGAACAGCTCAAACTGATTTTATAAATCACTGGAATAGGTGATTGATGTGCGTAGTATCAAAAATAAATTTCTCATTCTCGGAGACTTTAATGCTGTTCTTGATAAATCAGACGTTCTAAACACCACTAACTTCAGACTGACCTGCGCAGAGAAAATATTCAAACAAACATTGGCCACTAACAATATCTACGACTCATACAAAAGAAAGAAACAGGAAATCAGAGCAGGAGGATAGACAGGGTCTACCATCAACAGAATATTTAGCATCTTATACATGACATCGCCCACAGGATCAACACCATATCAGACCATAACCTCTTTCCATCAAACTCAAAACACCGCAGAAAATAAGATGGGGGAAAGATGTATGGCGTTGTAACACATCACTTCTACAGGTGCAACAATATCAAACAATAATCAAGCATAGTTATGAAGAATCATTGACCAACAGACAGAAATATAATACAATTCAACACTGGTGGGACCACACTAAAGATTCATTTAAGAAACAAAGTCAAGAATATGGAAGACTACGCGCAAAAGCAAAGACAACAAAGAACGATAAAATACACAAAGAACTGGAGAAACTGATTAAAGAAGGAAAAGTAGAACATCAATATAAAATCCAAGAACTTAAGATCATTCTGAAAGAGATGATGGAGGAGCAGAAACAACGGGACGTCTTGAGAGCAAAAATGAATAACTTGGAGGAAGGAGAGAGACCAACAAAAAGTTTGTTTGAAAATATTCAACAGCGGGACAAACAAACCACATTACAACAACTGAAAAACCAAAACGGAGAAGCAACAAATAAGGAAGAAGAAATTGTGGGAATAACAGGAACATTTTACCGAAAACTCTGGGGGAAACCAGCTGTAGGAAATAAAAAAGAACCAGAACGCCTACTGTATACAATGGAATCAAGTAAAATCACCGAAGAACAGAATAAATTATTAAAACAACCTGCAACAGAACAAGAGATCATTACAATATTCGACAGCATGCAAAGCAACAAATCACCGGGTCTTGATGGTACTCCGAAGGAATTCTATCATGAATTCTGGAAGTTGTTGAAGAAAGGTTTAACTGAAATGATCAACCACGTCATCTTGTCGTCACAACTACCTCCCAGCAGCAAGTATGCTAGAGACGGACGGGACCTAAAAAACTGGAGACCCATTTCAAACCTTAACACAGATTATGAGATTATAGCAAATTTCATAACCAGCAGACTCCAAGAAATTTCCAGCAATATAATCAGCCCATCCCAAAAATGTACTATACCCGGCCAAAGCATTCACAACGTTCATCATAATTTGGAAAGAGCGATAGAAACCAGCAACACCGTATTTCTCACACTGGTGCAAGACATGTACAAAAACATCTACAATGTAATCGACATTAATGGCCGACTGTCGAAAGAATTATTAGTTAGACGTGGAATAAGACAGGGTTGCCCATTGAGCATGCTCCTGTACTGCTTCAACGCAGAGCCCCTTGCATGATCCCTCCAGGCGAATAAAAGCATCAGAGGGGTGAAATTAGGACCAGTGCAATACAAGCTCGACCAATATGCGGATGACATTACTTTTGTTGTACTCGGCAAAGAATCTGCGGACCACATCTTCAAGGAACTACGAATGTTTGAGCTAGCAACTGGACAATCAATAAAACTGAAATTCTGTGTATCACTAATAAATCAAAATTCGAAATCCAGAGAACAACATACGAAAATCCTATTAAGGATAATTCAAAAATTCTTGGCGTGTATTTTGGGAAGACTTAACCTGGAACGAGGAAACCGCAAAAGTAACTTCAGCTTCAGAACACATTCTTCAAGTTTATTTGGTATCCTGAAAGATTCGAATCGATATCAAGAAAAACTATGTTGAAGTGCAAAATGGCAGTGACAAAAATTTGCTAACGAAAGTGGGATTTTTATTTTTAGAAACAAAATGCAAACGATTTTCACCTAAAATCGATTATAATTCGTCGTTAAAATTTGAAAATTTTTGATCGTAGACATGGAATATAACTGTGAATACGTTCCGTTGAAACTAATATTAGTAATTCGTGACTGTTAATTTCTTTTATAATGGAGACGAACTTGTATTGATAAAAATCGAATTCTTGATATTTATACGGAATTAGTGATTCGATCCGATTCGAAAAAATATTCGTATAAGATTCGAATTCCAAATGATTCGGTTTTGTATGTGGTTCATCAAAATTTCGTTAAACAATTGTATGCGCTTAAAATATGAAGGATCATAAGACGTTAATATTATTCCAACCTGGCCCCAAACAGAAAATATTATTGAATTACGTTTTGTTGATTATGAGTCACTGATGGAACGCGTCGATGAGACGTGTGAAGTCTGTGTTTCTTGATTTCAAGTCCTTGAATATTACAACACGGGGATGGAAGAGGATTAGGCTTATTTTAGTAATGTATTCATATAGGATAGGATTTCATTATTATCCTGCGGGAGGGCAAAGCTGAGAATAAGAGGCAGACACATGGCTAACCACGATCTCTAACAGAGACACCAGTTCAAATTTGGGGATGAGGTTTTTGCTCAAACGTTTGAAGATTTTTCCTGTGTATCGACATGGTTGATGGAGGAGGTCGTCGTGAACATCAGTTACGTGAACCACATGTCCTTACACAGGAAAAATCTCCAAATGGTTAAGCAAAAACCTCATCCCCGAATTGGAACCTGTATCTACATGAGAGGTCGTGGTTAGCCATGTGGCTGCGTCTTTATTCTCAGCTTTGCTCTCCCACAGGATAATAAAGAAATCCTATCTAATCCTCTTCCATCCCCGTGTTTTAGCAAAGAAAGATTCGTTAAAATTCAGAAATATTATCGCGTCCCCAATCAGAAATTTTATTCTCATCGACGCGATCCATTGCCCATATGTCCAGCAACCATCTTGCATATAGTCATCGGGATTTGAACCCAGGAAATTAGTGATGCGTAGTTAGAAGTGTATCCTTTTACCGACTGTGCTAACGGACTAACTGAACTAAAATATTGAATGTCGGGAGAACCTCCTTCACCAGGCTCTTTCGCCAGTGCCCTTCAAAGAATAACTACAGATAGTAATACAGGTAAGTACAGATAGACAAGACATTTTGATGAAAAAGGAATAAAGTACGTTTATTTAGCAAATTTACAAGAAAATATGAAAATGGGACTTTGGTTCAAACGTATCAATAATATATTATATATCTGTATTTTATAACTTGCAGATACCAATAGTACAAAGCGTTGAGAAAAAAAGAGAAAGAAGAAACAAGATTCAAATTTTCAGACAAAGCAAACTTGTATATTTATACTAAAAAAAATATTCGGCTCATTTTGCGAAAAATAGAAAATTCCAGTTGGAAAACATATTGTTTCGTTTCAAACCGCATAAAAAGAACACGTCTGAGCTTCGGAAATTTGGTGTTCTTTCGCTTAGTTTCATGTTTTTTCATTGGGATCTGTAGTCCAATATTAGGCAATCAGTGGCCAGCTTCACAAGTATTATATAGAATTGTGAAAACATACTTCAAAATTTGATTTAACTCAAGATCTTGAGTATGTCCCAAACAGGGGCTAAATACACATTTTATACAATTTTTTTTTATATAAAAAACGGAACGATATCGAAATATAATGTTCAAAATTAAAATGCTATTTTTAGTCCAATTCTTTTAAATTAAATGAGTTTGCTCAAACATTTTTAAAATGCTTATTTTGTCAAGCATGATCCACAGATGGACCGTGTCTCATCGACGCGATCCATCAGCGACTCATACTTAACAAAAAATGTTTTGACAAAATTTTTACGATTGGGAGGAGAGTCTTCGAAAGGTTTAGGAATATCTCAGACCTCGCTGAATTACTTCGAGGTATTGGAAAGAGACAATTAGAGAGAGAACTGTGCTCGAAGTAAACAATATAGAAGCGAAAACAGCTAGAACACTGTAAAATAATACTGACGCAGCAATAAAGATTAATTTTTGTAAGAGCGTTTTATAAATTGAGTTGTGTGGTTTGCCAGGCAACACATAAAGACTGAAAAGGATTATTGACATATGTTTTAGAGCTGTCATGAATAGGGCTGGGAAAAATCGAATCATTTAAAATTCGAATTTGATTCGGATAATTTTTTAATTTTTTCTAATCGCTGATTCCATGACAAAAAATATGCCATTTTTACTATTATTGTCTCCTTCATGGTAATTAAGAACTTCAGTTACAAATTACAAATATTAGCTCAAACAGACTTAGAAGCGATGTATCTTCAATTACACCCCTGTCCAAGAGCAAAAATTTCCATTTAACGACAAAATTCAATCTATTTTGGTCAAAATTGACCAAAATCGATTGCATATTGTTGTTAAAAATGAAAAACTAATTTCGAATTTTCTCCGAAATTATGTATAAAGTCTATTCTAATATTTAATCTTTTATCGTTTTTTGTTGGTATAAATGGGATAGGTGATTTTCCCCTTCTCATTTTGTTCGATGCATTGCCTTTGCGTTGCTCTGTGTTGCCTGTTGCTTTTATTATTGTTCTCTATTTCGTTCTAATTCGTAATCTGGGGCTTTCTTTAGATTGTTTCTCCGCTCCAACGTCATATGATGAAACTGTGACGTCATAACTCGTTCGCCTCTTCAGTTTTGTGATATTTCTGCAAGAATAAAAAAAAATTTGATTTCGTCTTCGTTCAGTGGGAGAGGAAAACCGAGGATATGACTTGAACATATTGCGATTGAGCTCAACGTAGAAATTGATATATTTTATAGAAAATCGCTCGAAGCAAGGCCGAAAGCAGCGCCTAAAAGAAGCCAACTAACGACCACTCTAATGACAAACCTACTACAAGATAAAACATAAACGGAGTGAACTTATCTAGTAAAATCACTTACAAAGTAGTTGCTTGCTGCATTTTAAATCGTTGAAGGATTTTCTTCCCATTAGGTCGATACAATCTGACAATGTACGCGATCTTCGCTTCTCCCTTCGTAACCTTCCTCCACCTGACAGTGACGTAAGATCTAGCGGCAAACTGGACTCGTAATGCTGTCGGTGGCGATGGTGGTACTGTGGGAGAGAAATCAAAATATATGATTGAAAATTGCAAAAATGTGACAGTATAAAGAGATGTATATACAGTATAGGCTTTCGATAGAACATGTCACGAAGGCGGATTTCATCAACAGCCTGTAATTGGTCTTAAAAGTCGACTTAGTTTTCTATATTACCATTTAATATACTGTTGAAGATGGTGGTTCTGAAGGATTTTTTGTCCCAGTGTGAATCAACATAATTGAATCCTTATAATAAAACTTTAGCCCGTGAGGAATGGTTTTCTGATGAAAACAGAATTCGATTTCTTGGGCATATTTTAGTATTGGTTCAAATACGTATTTTTCGTTATCTATTTTTATACCCTAGAATGAATTCAGCAAAAATGTCATCGTCATGACAACTTACCCACAAATAGCCCCCGTTTCGTCTTAACGTCTTGCGAGAACAATATTCTTGTATCGTCACTAGTGGCAGCGAACACCTCATAGTCAGTGTTCGGGGCGAGGTTTTGAAACTTGATTTCAATGGTGTCTTCCTGGTCTACTGTTATGCTTTGAAGGAACTTGAAAGAAATTGTAATTCGTTAGGTGATGTTAGTATGTTTATGGTTATCAGTCCCTGTTTAAGAAGCGGTTAATGATGTATTCAATATCTGAGTCTATTTATGAAAGCAAATATGGAGTTGCAGATACAAAAACGTTATTGGCTGACTGGCGGACAATTATGGTATGACAGCCGGCTGCTTGTTCAACACCTAAGAGTTCAACACCTAATAAGACCTAGAAGTAGAGATGGGCCGATGTATCGGTATCGGAATCGGTATCGGCGATTTTTGTAGTATCGGTACTGGTATCGGAAAATTTTCATCACCGATACCGCCGATACCGATACCGGATACATCTTCACAACGGAGCGTACAAATACGCTTTATTTACGGATAATAAATGGAAAGACCTCGCATTCCACTGCTCTCAAGAATAATTAAAACGGGGCATGTCTCGCGTGAACAGTTTTATTCACACTTTGGGTTTTATTAAATAAAACCCTTCAATCCCCTCACTATATTCTCTTTTTGATGCAGAAAAAGGTGTTAAGGTCGCACTACACGTTTGCGTAGGTTGCATTTTTTCTTGGTTTGTTTTATTTTACAATTGCGTTTTACGCAAGCGCAACGCTCTGCATGCATCTCCTCACGTTTTCCAAGGAAACAGAACGGCTTGCTATGAAAGCTACTGCAGAGCGTTTTTGCTTTGTACGCATGTGAACGCGACTAACACAAAGAAATGCAGGCGTTTATTGCCGTTATTATTTTGCAACGCATCGGTAAGATCGATTTGCACTCAATCTTTGGACCCATGTATGCTTGTACGTAGCAATAATTCATTATATTTTCATCCATAAAAGTTTGCACTCAAATGGATGCGAGAGTTCAAGGATGCAAACGTACGTAGGCGCACACATAAGTGAGTGCAACTATACCAAGGGCATGAGTATGTGAATACAAAAAGGCCTTTAACATATTTAACAAAGTACTCAGTATCGGCGGTATCGGTATCGGAATATAAATTACGAAGGTGGTATAGGTACTCGTATCGGTATCGGCGAAAATTTTGGTATCGGCCCATCCCTACCTAGAAGCATATTTTGAGTTACATACTGTTTACTTTGACTCCCGGTTCCAATAAGAGTGCAATTCGAAAGATTTGAATGTTCATTTATGTTGTTCAATATGATTCAGAGAAAAATTTGGACAGAATTGTAATATGGTGCTGCTTTAAATATACTTGTAAAATTTTCGTCAATATAATTTAGAATTTTGGCTTCTATTAGCCTTCCTATGAAAAAATCTGATTTAAAATCCGTTAGTCGGCAAATAAATGTATCTGAAGGTAGCAATTCTGATCACACGCATTATTTTAAATTATATTATTAAAATAGAATTAATCCTCACCTCATCCGCCCCGGCTTTTCGTATCCTGAAAACAACACCTTCTGATGGTAGTTTTCCAGTCCATGTTAGTTTAACATTCCTGGCTTGAACTTGTTCTACTTTGACTTCAAATTCTCCTGTAAAAAATAAAGGCGCATCGATATCGTGAGCGTGTGTGTTCGGAGCCCCTTTATTATTATTTTTTGTTGGGGAAGGGGGCCATATGGTGTGTGTGTGGCCAAATTTCGGAATATTGATATAAAAAAATATTTTTTGAGGTAAGCATACACGTGTTACTTTCTTTAAAACTTATTTTACATTTTCATTTTTAAACTTCATTTTACGTTTTGTTTGCTTTCCTGTGCATCGCCTTTTGTGTCGACAGAGGTGTCGAAATAAACTATGTCTATGATGTCATGCACGTTGCCATCAGGTTTCCAAGTGAGACTCCCAAAAATTTAGATCGGAGATTCTAAGACTATTTCGGCTGGGTCCCGTTTGACGTCACAATTATGTGCACTTTTCTTGTTAGAAATATCAATGAAAATAATGCACGCGGGCTTTTCACGCCCCTCCTGGAGTGCACCTCAAAATTCCAGAGCATCTGCTTGGCTGATTAATTGGATTAAGATAGTGTATTTGCAAATATCAGTAACTCAATCACTTCCATAGCAAGTATCACCGCATCGCTTATCAGCCACTTAATCACCAAATTTATTCGTCCTTGAAAATTGTTATTATGAGCCGGGATAGGATATGATCAAAACTTACCGAGAATAACCTCTAACAAAAGTCCTTCCAATATTGGAGCCATTAGTTCTTGTATTTCCTCTTTATCTGCAGCGTCAATGATTTTATTTGCAGGGTCCTGAAGGAAAATTAAGTAAGAAATTTAAAGCGAGATTGAAGCAGAAATTATAGAGCAATCCTTATTCAATCAAGGCATTTCTATTTCATTATCCTTGTCTATGTTGTTTGCGCTAAATTTACTTTTTTGTTCCCCATTCTATATTTTTTATAGCCATTTCTTGGAGTGGATCACCCTGACCAAGGTCCTGTACTAGCGGCCACTTATAGACAAACAGGGTTAGATTTGTTGGAAAGATATGATCTTTCCTGTTCCACTTAGCCTACCCAAGTTACTACACCCTGGGTTGAGTGCTGGGCATGGATTAACGAACGAACTCACCAGGACTCGAACCCGAGATTTTCACCCTGCGATGCCAATATGTTAACCAGGAGGCCATCGCGCCCAAGATTTAGTAGCTGCACGTGCTTTGATCGTCTCTCGTTTTTTCTTACGAACGAGGCCACTTCTAAGGATAATTTGGGCAAGAGTATGTAAAAATAAAACTAGCTAATATGTCCAAGCAGCCGCTTGTATGGAAAGAAGTAGACAAAGGCATCTTCAAGTCCAATAACCCCATAACCTCAAAAAGCAATAGCACCATAATATTCAATTTTGATTTCAATATTCACAATATCATTTTTCCCCAATCAAAGAACAACACACCATAACTAACGTCTCGGTAGCCGTCGTGATTCTTTGAAATGGGCGACTATTAAAAAATGGGTCTGAGTGTCCATTGTGAATAGGGGTGGCAATATGAATCAAACTACGAATTATTTGAATTGATGATGAAGCGTCATAGGAACAAAAACTTGCTAATTAGAGTGAGATAATCATTTTTAACGACAAAATACAATCGATTTTGGTCAACCAAAATCGATTTTATATTGTCGTTAAAAATTAAAAATTTCCCCTCTTAATATATGACCATAAATTTTAGAATAGCCCTAGTATCCTAGCATATTTCTTGCATGTCGTAAGGGGGGTCTAAAAGGTAGCAAAGAAGTGGTAGATGGATTCACCATCGTCCGGGGCAGATACCACTCACTGCACTTTACCACTACGGTTCCGTTCCGCTTGGGACTTTTTTCGTTTAGAGTACAGTGCCGAAATGGAGACAAAATATAACAGTGAAAGTTGTGTTTGGTGTTTAAAAGAAATTAGTGATTAGACCAGATTCGAAACATTTATCGAAATCAGATTCCAATTCTAAATGATTCGGTTTTGCCCAACCCGAATTGTGAACCGCATAAATCAGAGACTAAAGAAAAGTCTTATTATCGGGTAACTATAAATACCTGTAAGAAAATTGTAGCCAATATCCCAGCAATCTCCATTGCGAATTTCCTGGCACCAGATCTACCGAGTCCCTTCGCATCGTCTCTTATATGTCGGCTCAGTATGATAAGTTTTTCCATTTGGTCTGATACCTCTGTGATTGGAAGAATGAAATAACATAATGAATGGACGTGCGAGAAAGAATTTTTGACTGAAATGAAAAATATGCGGAGGAGGTTGGCTAGCAAACGTGTGAACCTTAGCAAAGTAAAGCTGAAAGATCGAATGTACAAAAATTTTCCTGGAGAGGTTCGCGTTGATTCGAAGCACGATTTATTCGAATCAATCGTGAATCGTTCACAGGAACAAAAATTTGCTTAATGAACTAGGATTTTCATTTTCGACGAAGAAATGAAATCGATTTTGGTCAAATTCGACCAAAATCGATTATATCTCGTCGTTAAAATATGAAAATCGCTGTTCTTAATGTGAATTGAAAATACACTATAAACTATGAATTTCTTCATTTTCACGATGGAGACAAGTTATAATAGTAAAAATGGGATATTTGCTATATGCATAGAATTAGTGATTCGATCCGATTCGAAAAAATATTCGAATCAGATTTTTCAGACTCATTCAAGAATTCTGGTAATAAAAATGGTTGGATGACAAGGAATTGCTTCAAAATAGGTTTAAACTAACCTTTGGAATTCCTTTGTTGCAAGATTGTTACATCACTCTTTCGTTCCGCCAGTTCTGCAATAAAAACGATAGCTTTAGAAATTAAGTATGATTAAGTCTATACTTTCGATATTATTTTGGATTCTAAAAAAAAATTCGCAATACTATCAACCGTATGTGTCGCCTTCCAGGACACGAACGAAATTCTAAACCCACTCCAGTAGGACTAAAAACCGCGTAAAAAAAGCGAAGTAAACTTTTTGATAAAATAAAATGGAGTATGAATATAGGACTAGGGCTGGGCAATCCAATTCGAATCGATTCAAATTTGACCAAAATCGGTTGCATTTTGTCGTTAAAATGAAAATACATCGCTTTTAAGTGTAATTTGTAACTGTATATTTCCTAATAATCATATTAGAGGCGATAATAGTAATAGCAGAAATGGGATATTTGTAATTTTTATGAAATCAACGATTCGATTCGAAAAAATTTTTCGAATCAGATTCGAATTTCCAATGATTCTGTTTTGCCCCGCCCTATATAGGACTTACGTTTAAGTGATTGTCCCATCACAAAAGCCCTGATACTTTCAATGATTCTCCAAATATTGTTCCTGAATGCTGATGATTCCTTGATCACTTCTTTACCAGTTCCATCATCAGTGATCTCATCACTGAAATGAAAAATAAGTTTTAATTGGTGGTGTGAATACGGGGAAGATTTTTTTGGTTGTATATATTTCATGATTGTGCAAAGAGCTACATAAGTTAAGAAATGCTGACTAATTGATGTTCATTTCTTAATGATATTTATTGACGCAAGTTCAAAGGTCATGGAGCTCAACAAGATCATGGAAGCAGAACTAATATCCAAACAGATTCTATTTATCAGTCACTTTTCACAGTTCACTTTGAAAAAGTGCAAACATTTTTACTGATGATTTGCAACTGTATATTTCCAAAGGGCTGTTGATGAAACGTACCCCGGTGGTGCGCTTCATCAACAGGATATTTGGCCAAAAAAAACCGTTATTTTGTATTTTATTTATAGCCACTTCTTAAAGTGGAACACCCTGGCCCTGTAACAGCGGCCACTTATAGACGGACAGGGTTATAATTGCTGGAAAGATATGATCATTTTTTGTTCGGCTTAGCCTAACCAAGTTATTACACCCCGGCTTGAGTGGTGGGCACGGATAAGCGAGCCGGACTCGCCGGGACTCGAACACAAGGTCTTCAACATGCGATGCCAACATGTTTAACCACTAGGCCATCGTGTTAGTAAATCTTTATTTCAATAACAACCATGAAAAAGTACTCTCGACAGAATTACATTACAATACAAGAAAATACTCACTCTGGGATGTTAATCATCTCCGCAACCAACGTAGACAACGCCTCATCCAACGATTCAGGTTGAGGGAGAAGCTGAAATGACGATGTTAAATATTATGTGAAATCAATTTCTCAATCAGAAAAAGTTTGTCAAACAAATCTTTGTTAAATATGTGTTACTGATGGATCGCGTCGATGAGACGCGGTCCATCTGTGGCGCATGCTTGACAAAATAAAATTTTTGATTGAAAAATTACATATTGACCCAACGTATTTCCTACGCACTGTAAGAGGTGACTAAAAAAAAGTGGTCTATGGTTCATTCTTGAGTAACTTTTATGCCCTGTAGGTTCGTGCTTTAGAATAGTCTTAACGTAGAGGGCGACTAAAGAGAAACAAAGAAGTGGTTGATGGTTTCCTATCTCCCAGAGCAGATATCACTCTCTGCACTTTATTATAGTGGCCAAGTTCTCTTTGGGATGTTTTTCGGTTAGATTGCAGCTGTTAGTGTTATATTTTGTGTAAGCTTTTGGCGTATCAGTGGCTGTTGGTCAGTTTCTTTTGGGCGTTGCTTCCGGTCTTGTAAAGAACGAACTTCGATAACAAAAATTAAGGTGAATTTATATGCTTTATGTGATACAGGGAAAAATACTGAAAAACGTTTTGAAAAGAATTGTGGAAAGGGCTTTTCGAGAGTTGGGACAGGGTGATGTTTTAACCTACTCTTTTTCCTTGTGCATGTGTGTGGATGAAGTCGTAAGCAGCGCGTATGTGAACCACCGTGCACGAGCGAGGAGCCCAGCCGACCTTTCGTATATATTCATTCCTCACGGGGTTCGAACCTTCCTTCGATCCTCCACTTACCGATTTCTTCCCAGTTTCTGGTTCTTCCTCTTCTTCTTCATCATCCAATTTACTTTCATCGATTCCAAATTCATTAATATCTTCGTCTTCATACTCATAGTCACCGCCGTCGGCCACTGGAACTGGAAAATGGACATTTTACTAGAATCGTATTCAAAACCCTTCGTCGATCGATACTGGTCGTGGAACCGGGGACGACATGTCCCTCTACGTTTTGAGAAGATGGGGCAGTCCCCCCCATAGATTTTGTTTATTATTCTAAAATTTCACCATAATTTGTACAAATTTTCGCGCCTTCAGCGCGAAATTCTTTTTCGTATTTTTTTGTCACAAAATGACTTTTTGCAAAACAAGACCAAAAATTATTCAGTCGTAATTATTTGGGGCAGAAAAAGGAAAATTTCGATCTCGATTTTATCTATGTCCATCCCCTGATTTGAGAACTTTCACTTTACTGTATGAAATCTTTCTGACTGCGCATTAGGTTTTGGGTGATATTGATCGCAATTAGGGTCGTAGCGTGCGTGTCAAGTTAATACCTTTTCCACCTTATAATATTCTCGCAAATCTTGCAACATACAGTATCACCGTTCGCCACAGGAACTGGATAAAATAATTCTTCTTTTAGTGCTTTGCCGAATAGGTTAGTCTAGACGCGATTAAGTTAATACTGCAGTAACTCTAATAAGAGTAAGTGAGAGTCATGGCATGAGACAAGATTTTAATCAAAGTTGAACAATTCTGTACTTTCGTGTATACTTGGTCCAACAACTTCCGGCGTGTCTGTGTAAATTTGTAAAATCGCAGACTAATAAGTACTAATATATGATATCTCAAAATCAACACACAAACGTCCTGCGAGTAGGGCAGGGCAAAATCGAATCATTTGGAATTCGAATAATTTTTTCTAATCGGATCGAATCACTAATTCTATGTAAATACCGAATGTCCCTGTTTTAGTATTACAACTTGTCTTCATTTTGAAAATCAACAAATTTACAGTTAACAGTGTATTTGTTTAATTTATATTCCATGTCTAAGAACAACAATTTTCATGGTTTAACGACAAAATATAATCGATTTTGGCCAAGTTTTGGTCATCGATTGTATTTTATTGTTAAAAATGAAAATTCTAGTTAGGATGAATTCTGCTTCGAATCACCGAATCAAATTGTCCAGCCCTACGTGCGAGGCACTTCATGGATGACTATAAAAACCATAAAAAAATGTCTCACGTGTGGCAACATAAATGTATTGCTCATTCCCTTCATCTTTTTCCAATCCGATCGCTTTGACTCCAACTTTATAGTTTTTGTCCGGTTTCAAGTTCTCAATTCGAATCTAAAGACAAGTATAGTTTGTTAAGCATTTCCGCTAATTTATTTTGATTGTTAACTGAATTTTTTGAATGGGTGGAAAAATGACATTCAAATCGGTCTTATTGTGTTATCGTCTGAAAATAATGCCGAACTAGTGCTGACACGAATGTAGTTGGATGAAACTTGTGGTAAAAATTAATTCAGAACATAATTGTGTTGTATCTAATTTTCTATACTGTTTATGTGAATTTGGATCTTATCTGTTACTTAATAATTGCTGAGCTAAATTGGTCCTAAATTGGTAGATTGCTTTGTTTACTTCTGGCTCACTTGTTGCCTTGTATCTAGTATTTACTATTCAGTTCACTTTATGCTTAGCTGTAAAAGAAAAGCAAATCGTGCACTTACTGAATTTCCAAGGATTTCCTCGTGTTCCTGCACTTTCTTTCCATTCAACGACACAGATATTGTATAACTAACAGCATATATAGCAGGAGACCACAGCAGACCGATGGCGTATTCTTCTACGAAACGTGTCCTGATTACTCGGACATCACCGGGCTTGGGAATTCCTGGCAACCAGAACAAAAAGATAAGATTTTTTTAATGTTCTCTCTTAGCAAGGCAGCTCCTAGGACCTAGAGAAAACGAATTAAGAGCCACTCAATCGCAGAGCTACACAAAATGTATTACTAGATTTTTATTTTTCATTGAAATTCAGTCTGAGCAAGGCCGGAATCAGTCAGTACCTGAAAGGAACCAACTAACGGCTACTCGAAAGTGTGGAGCTACTAAAAAGTGTATTACAAGCAACCGCACTCTAAACGGAAAACATCCCAAACGGAACTGAACCGTAATGGTGAAGTGTAGTGAGTCGTATCTGCTCCGGACGATGGTGAATCCATCCACCACTTCTTTGCTACCTTTTAGTCGCCTTTTACGACGCGCAGGAAATACGTTAGGACTATTCTAAAGCCCTACTACACTGTAACAAATATACAGTAAATTTACTGGTCATTTGCAGTGATTGCTCATTTCCAAAGTCAATAAAAACGCCATGTTAATGATATTTATGCCAATTATGGGTTGTTGGCCAAGGAGGTCAATTTTGAATTTTTCAATAACGCCAAATAAAATTACTGTCAAATACCAGTGATTTTGTTGCATTTTTGTTACAGTGTACATGGCACATTGTGACAAAAATGCGGTAAAACCGCTATAAGAGAAGATACCAAGAAACGAAGGATTTTGTAACAAATATGGAGATCATTCTGAGAGAAAAAAACGTTCATTCATTTCATAAATACTTGTACTTGTGGTCGACTAAATAGGTTATCAGCTGAGAACAATCAATCGTTTCAATTTCGTACGTGACTACTTACTTGTTTTGAACCTGACTTGCTCGGAAGGTCTTGATCTATCGAACTTTCCAACAGAGACAACAGCTACGGAATATCTTGTATCGAAAACCAAACCACGTGCTATGAATGGACTTGATACATTCCTGGAATGAGACAAATGGTTGTTATTGACGGACAAAGCGCTCGTGCACAGTCCATGAACTTACTGGGGGTTTATACCCAACAACCGTTAGGCACGGAGCTATGTAGTGAACGGACCTGTGTTCTATGTTACAGCAACCCGCGAAGCGACTTGCTGAAGGGCACGCTCGGTGGTGAGATGGTCAAGCATCGAAACATCGCGATCCGAACAATACCATCGCGCCTAACCGACTGCGCCACCTCAGCACTTCCAAGTTAGTTGCGCATTATCCACAAAAAGATGAAAAACGTTAGATACTTGAAACATTTTACATATATCGTTATTTTATGCTTTTTCAGACAATAATGTGCAGACATTTTAAAAGAGATAGGAGTAACACGTAGGGCTGGGTAAATCGAATCTCATTCGAATAATTTTTTCGAATCGGGTCGAATCATAAATTCTATGTAAATAACAAATATCTGATTTTCACTATTACAACATGTCCCCATTTTGGAAATCCAGATATTTATAGTTTATAGTGTATATTCGATTCACACCCAATGTCTAAGGGCAACAATTTCCATATTTTAACCACGAAATACAAATTTGACCAAAATCGATTGCATTTTGTCGTTATAAATGAAAATTCCAGTTGACCCAACAAGTTTTTGTTCTTATGAACAATTCACGATTGATTCAAATAAATTGCGTTTCGAATTACCGAATCGAGCTGCCAAGCCCTAGTCACACGCCGTTCCAAATTGATCGCGGTGTCAATATATTTCAATAAAGTATAAGATTTCTGTTGAACAATATTTACACTTACTCATAAAATGTTGGTACTGCCGTCAGCAGTTCCGTAATGACGACGTCATACGTAACGGCACGGTCAGCGTCGTCCCATTCAACCACTACTGATTCGGCTGTCATGTCTGATGCCCCAACTCCTTGTGGGATTTGAGGTGTGCGGGGTACTGTAATAAATAAAATTATTGTGTTTTTTCGTTTCTAGAAAGGAATCAACTAACGATCACTCAATAGCAAAGAGCTACTAAAATATGTAGTACCAGCAACTGCAATCAAAACGGAAAACATCCCAAATAGAACTGAACCGCCATGGTAAAGTGCTGTGAGTGGTATCTGCCGTGAGCGATGGTAAAACCATCTAACACTTCTCAAAGCTTTACCGTAACACGTGATGGGCCCATATAATTGGAATTCGAGTCATCCCTATGGCCACTCATTTGAATGGATTAGTTATTTTTACAGTCGCTCATTTATTTGAGTCGATCACCCTGAGGAAGGATAGATAATAAAATCCAAGTATAGTAAGTAGGGGTGGGCGGAGCAGAATCATTTGGAATTCGAATATAATTTGAATAATTTTTTCGAATCCGATCTGAAGCCCTAATTCCATGTAAATAACAAATATTCCATTTGTACTATTACAACTTGTCTCCACTGTGAAACATACGAAATCTAACGTTTATATTGATTTTCAATACAACCTACATGTCCAAGAGCAACCATTTTCTATATTTTAACGGCAAATTTTAATATATTTTGGTCAAACTTGAGCAAAATCGATTGCATTTTGTCGTTAAAAATGAAAATTCTAGCTTATTTAGCAAGATTTTATTCCTATGAACGATTCACCAATTGATTCGAATAATTTGTGCTTCAAATCGATTCAAATCACCGAATCGAATTGCCCAGCCCTAATAGTAAGGCAAGGCTATAGGTTAGTTGGCTGTACATGCACTTTCTGGTTTGATCGAGCCCATCGACATATATATACCTCCCGGGACTCCAGACACCAAATCAGGGAATCAGTAGGTTCAAACGTTTATATGATTTAAAAAAGGTGTGTGGATTTTGTTGCATATGAAAAATTTCTGAATATACCCCTTTTAATTTATCAAAATATGATTGATTCGTTCCGTGAAGATTTTTCCTTACGAATGTTCGATTTGTTTTCATCCCTAGTGTTGACTAAAAATAATTTCGAGTTTCAACTTTTTTTTATGAATTTTCTTGATATTCAAAGCTCGCTGCAATGAAAATGTAAGGAAAATACACAACTTACATGTGGTAACGAACAACGAAGGGTCACTTTCTGCTGATTCCTCACCACCGGCACCAACTCCTACGTAGGTGACTTCATAAGTTGTGAATTCTGCCAGATCGCCGACTACATATCGTGGTTGACGGATGTCCCTGGTGAAAATGTTTGGAAGAGAATGAATTTGAAGAATAGTGACCCAACTAGGAAGATTTTTTATAGCATCGTAGAGTGGATCACCCTGTCCAAGGCTCTGTAACAGCGGCCACTTATAGACGGACAGGGTTAAAATTGCTGGAAAGTTATGATCTTTTCCTGGTTCGGCTCAGCCTACCCAAGTTACTACGTTACTAGACCTTGGGTTTAGTGGTGGGCATGGATAAGCGAGGCGGAAATGCCGAGACTTGAACCCGAGATCTTAAACCCGCGATGCAAACATGTTTAATCACTAGGCCATGGTGCCCGAGGTTTCGAGTCTCGTTCCATTCTTATAAACAAATTCTATATCTGTAACTTTTCGTCATACCAAAGTATGACTTTGGTCAGAAGAAACGCTGCGGATATAAAATTCGCTTAAATGTGATGCGCGACTCTGAATTTTTCTATTCAGTAATAGTTAATCTTGCTACAGTATCATTGCATTCAGGTTCCTCAAACACAAAGGCATAGAGGAAGGATGAGTAAACAGTCACGTCACCCTGACCAATGGCTTAGGGAACTAAATGATTTAGTAAAAATGCGGTATAGATTAATATTCTTTAGAGAATATCTTCTGCTTAAATTGCATTTGCCAGCTTCAATTTAATTTAGATTTATTTTAGTAGGTCGAATGGGATGCAATGAATTTTGGAATATTCTCAAACTCTGTTTGAACGCTATTTTGACGAAACATATATGAAAAAGATGTTTCATGTCTTAATACAACCAAATATACTTCTTAATGCAATCAAATACACTGTTCCTATCTTTTGAGAAAAATGTAGGTCTACACTCCCACCCAAAGTAGATAACTGAAACTGTGTCGTACGGCAGTATTTCAGTTTCGTAGTTTCATTCTCAACCCAGGGTGCAATAACTTGAGTAGGCTAAGCCGAACAGGAAAAGATCATATCTTTCTAGCGATTCTAACATTGCCCGTCTATAAGTGGCCGCTGGTACAGGTCCTTGGGCACGGTGATCCACTCCAAGAAGTTCCCTATAGTTTGCGTAGGGTGCCGTTTAATTATTCCAATTGTGTAGCGCCTTCAGTGATTTCCAGAATTTTCTCCTTGAATGTTTTGAATTTTTCTCCAACAAACTTATTCTTCAGAAAAAAATTCGTACTTCGTCAGTTCAACCCACACCTACCCAAGTAAAAACGATTTTAAATCTTACTTGATTTCTCTGAAAACTTCTCCATCTGCAGTTCTGAGTATAATAATGTATGTAACAGCATCAGGGATTCTCTGGAAAGTCAACGTAACGCCATTCCAACGGATATTTGTCGCCTCGATCAATTCCAGCCCGGTGTACGGCATCTCTGGTATCGGGAAAGCTGAAAGTATTGAAATGTAGGTTGGTTTTTCATTAGGTTAAACCTTAGTCATTGATCAACGTGGTTACACTGTAACAAAAGTACAGTAAATTATTACTGGTAATTAGCAGTAATTGCATATTTCCAAAGTTAAAAAACGCCATGTTGATGAGATTTATGTAGGGCTGGGCAATTCGATTTGGTGATTCGAATCGATTCAAAGTACAGATTATTCGAATCAATCGTGAATCGTTCATAGTGCTAAATAGAGTGGATTTTTTTATTTCAACGACAAAATGCAATCGATTTTGGTCAAATTTGACGAAAATCGATTGTATTTTTTCGTTAAAATGAAAATTTTCGACTTTAGTGTAATTGAAAATACATCGCGTTTAATTCTTTAATCTAATATTTGTAATTCGTAACTGTAAATTACTTGATTATCATAATGGAGACAATAATAGTAATAGTAAAAATGGGATAATTGTTATATTTTCGGTGCGTTCCATCAACACCCCATATTTGGCCAAAAAGTCAGTTTTGAATTTTTTCAATACCGCCAAGTAAAATTACTGTCAAAGAGCAGTGATTTTGTTGACTTTTTTGTTACAGGGTACACAGTTTCGAATATCCCTGAATAAATATACACTTCTAGCTTTAAGATTTTAATCGATTCGGATAGATATTTGGTTCAGATGATTCTAAAGCGCATTCTCAATTTGCATCGTATCAAGAGGTCACTTCGATTCGAGTTTATATCCTTTGATTTTTTATACGAAAATGAACCTGGAAATGGTGACCTTATTCCTGACAACATTTCGGTCGCAGCAAAAAAGAAACTTAATAAAATTGATGAAAATGCAAAACGGGAAATCAATCATAGAGAACTAAACCGCCATAATGGAGTCTGGTGCGTAATATCTGAACTGGGCGATAGTAACACCTTCCTCGTAGAGTTGGACAATTCGATTTGGCTATTCTAATCAATCGCGAATCGTTTATAGGCACAAAAACTTGCCAAACGAAGTGAAATTCCCATTTTTACCGGTAAAATGCAATCGATTTTGGTCAATAATTTGTTGTTGAAATATGAAAATTGTTGCTCTTAGACATGAAGTCTGAATTGAAAATATACACTATAAACTATAAATGTCTTAATTAAGTTGTATACTAAAAATGGGATATTTGTTATTTACACGGAATTAATGATTCGATCAGATTCTAAAACATTATTCGAATCAGATTCGCATTCCAAATGATTCGGTTTTGTCCAGCTCCACTTTCTTGCTTATATTAGTCGTCAATGATATACGCAAAGAAAGAAACTGCCATAGAAAAATTCTGCAGCTTGTATTCAATTTCACTCACTTGATCCGGCCGTTAGTTCATCACTGAACTGAGATTTCTCAAACCTTCCAACTGCGATAACACGGAAAGCATATGTTTTGCCAGGTTTCAAGTCTGTTATCTCTCGTTGCGTTAACTTGATGTTTCTGAATGAAATTGTTTTTTTGAGTCATAAATGAAAACAAATGGTAATTGTCTGCGTATATTTAACTTTTCTTCAGTGGTGTAGAAATTTGTGCAATATTTACTAGAATAATTTTTTGAATAGTTTCACGATAAAACAGAGTTCCCGCTGTCGTCATTTTGTTCAAATAAATCAGCGCAAAATATCTTTTCGGTGGAATCGTAGGAATATTGCTGATACCATTTTGTTATGCAGTTAGAAATCAGCCTTCGAAATTCTTTCAATTCCTTTGTTTCTTTTCAGTCTATTCATACGACACCCACATACACTGTACCAAAAGTACATCAAAGTTACTGGCCATTTGCAGTAATTGCATATTTCCGCAGTTAAAAAAGGCCATGTTGATGAGATTTATGCCAATTATGAGCTTTTAATGGACCACACATTCGAGGTGCGTTCCATCAACACCCCGTATTTGGCCAAAAAAGTCAATTTTGAATATTTTTTCAATACCCCCAGGTAAAATTACTGCCAAAGACCAGTGATTTTGTTACAGTGTACCACACAAGAAATCCCCTACCCAGAATTATAATAAAGTTAAATTTCCAATATTCAAACTAGGATTATGGTTCGAACTGCCTTGAGGCATTTCAAGTAATATATTCCCAATACTCAGTTCGATTCTTATTATACATACCTTATCATTTTTTTGGTTTTAGTGACAGGATCAACTTGCTCAACTTCATAAGATTGAGCTCTGGGTGTTGGTTCCCAACTCAAGATAATGGAATCTTTCGTCAGTCCAACTGCCTCCAACCCGGTGGGTTTGGGAGGTGGACGAGGCACTGTAGGTAGAAACATTGTTAGAAAAAATTATTATTATCATTGTTAAGTTTCTTCATTATCCTTTTAGAGTTGGTTTGGGTTATGGTGAACAAACGTAAATGTTTTTTTTTCATTAAAATTCACTCCACGCAAGGCCGGAAGCAGCTCCTAAAGGAAACCAATTAACGGCCACTTAATAGCAAAGAGATACTACGAGATGTAGTGCCAGCAACTGCACTCTAAACTGAAAACATCACAAATGAAACTAAACCGTCATGGTAGAGTGCAGTGAGTGGCATCTGACCTGGGCGATGGTAAAACCATCTGCCACTTCTTTGTTTCCTTATAGTCGCCTCTTATGACACACAGGATATACGTTAGGACTATTCTAAAGCCTGTACCTACAGGGCCTCCCAAGTTTACCATCATGCCATAAAAAGGATGACAAACAAAGCTTCATCTGCTCCCAGTTTTTAAGAAATATTTTGTTCAAATGTATGTAGTTTGAACTAATCAACGTTATTGCTTATATTGATAGGACCAGATATAGGAAATCTTACACGTGCTCAATATAGCAGGTGGCGAACTCTGCTCTGTTTCATCTCCGCTTCTTCCAACAGCAACCAGAGTCACAAGGTATTCAGTGTTCGGATTCAGACCTTCTAAGACTGCTTGGGTGTCGTTAATGAAACTGGAATTTATGAAAGGTTATGGTTAGTTCACATGCGATCTACTTCAGAATTTTTTAATAGATTGTAATTAGGGCTAGGCAATTCGATTCGGTAATCGCATTCGGTGAATCAATCGTGAATCGGTCATAGGAACAAAAACATGCTAAATGAAATGGAATTTTTCCTTTTTTTAACGACAAAATGAAAATCCTAGTTCATTTCCGCAAACTTTTGTTCCTATAAACGATTCACAATTGATTCGAATGATTTGTGCTTCAAATCACCGAATCGAATTGCCCAGCCCTATTTGCCATACAATGCTTTCAACTATAGTGATTCTGTACGGAATGCATACAACCTAAAGCGCATTTACCGGTGCTACATTTCGTAATATCCCTTTACAAAGTATGTAGTTATTATATAAAAATATCATGTTCTCATTCCACAGAAATATAGGTATTTTGTAGGCTTTCGTTAAAACATTATCTAACTTCTTCAGACAAGATTGAAGTTACTTTAATCTTGTCTGAAGAAGTTAGACTATGTTCTAACGAAAGCTTACAATAAACTTATATTTCTGTGGAATGAGATCATGATATTTTTGTATATACGCTTGATATTATCTCATTCGTGTATCCTTATGAATTCTCTCACACACGGATCCAGGGTTTTAAGGAAACAAGGAGGAGGGATAGGTAGTTCATCGCAAGATATCAACGAATCGCGCAAATATGTAGATATTAGTTGATACTTCGCTTTAGTCCCGTTAACTGCTTTCTGGCAGCAGCCACCGATACTTACTCAATGACAACATTCGGTGAACCATCTGCAGTAGCGATCAGTCTGTACTCAGAAGCGAATCGAATACGATCCCATTTCGCTGTTGCTGTGCTGGATCCTACTTTAGATAATCTTACTAATGGCTCTTCTGATTGAGGCAAGGTCGGAGCGGTGTATCCTGTAAAGCAAGAAATGCCAAACATTCATTAAAGACTTTTTCATCTAAAATATTTCGGAATTGGGCTATTTTAATATTCATCAAACTTCTAATCGAAACTACAAAATGATCTAAATGGACATCGACATCACAAACGTATGGTATTGGCCAGAGTAACGTTGACTCTGTATGTATCGATCCCTGTTCTATGCCTTGGTTTGGCTTATTCGTATTTAACTAGAAATATTCAGAGTATTGCTTCGCTTGGTTCATAAATTAAATTCTTGTTTCATTTTCCTAAATGCTTTCCCAGCCAAGCACTTCAAAAGTTGTAATGGAAAAAAATCCTTGTAACGTATTTTCTTCGGCAATTGCGAGTAAATCGAGACCTTTAAGACAGCTATTGAGCAAGAAAAATCAATGGTTCTGTGGCGAAAATCAGCAAAAATCGTTTGAAGAAATAAAAAACATTTGCAGCTTGACTCGGGTGCTAGCATTCTACGATCCTAACCGTGAAACTGTAGTATCAGCAGATTCATCGCCTGATGGCCTGGGGCGGTAATACTGCAAAAACAGAATAACGATAGATATATCCAATATCTCATGCTTCGAGAGTTCTCAGCAACTCGGAACAACGCTCTGCTCAGGGCATGTAATTTTTGTTAATTGCATATTTTTAAATTCTAATTGTACGAAATAAAGTTTATGTAAGAGTGAAGTATGAATTCAAATCTATTCAACACAAACTTACTTGTTCTTTCAGTGATAATAGCTCCATCTTCGCTTGGCTGCCCTTCATCCGTCACAGACAAAACTTCAAATTCATATAAAGTTCCTGGATCGAGGTCGATGATTTGTACACTCAAGTCGAGTATTCCGTCTATAAATAATCCATCATCTACAACTGTTCCATCGTCTCTCAGTTGGAAAATGTAAACCTGGAATGTTGCCGCTCCTGGAAAATTTATTCAGGATAATCAAGTTGAGTCTTTCCTAATTGAAAAGCGCTCTAAGCAAGGTTGGGAGAAGGAATTGAAATAAAACAACTAATGATCACTCATACCTAGAAATTGTTTGACCAAACGTGTTCTGTCAAGAATGGGTCACCGATGATACGCGGCCCATCCTTAACTTTGATTCTTGACCCATGCTTGACGGAATAAAGTTTCGTATTACGAATGGCCAAGAGATCCACAAAATAAAAAACCAGCAACTGCAGTCTGAGCATAAAACACTTTGTACAGTCCACAGTCATGACATACAGTCACGTGAATAATTCATTTTTCTTCTCTAGAGTCCCAGCTCTAAATCCCGCCGCACATCATACAGGTTTTAAATTATGAGGCTTCTATACTTCAGAAATTATATTTTATAAAGCATAGAACACTGATGGCCCGCGCCTAGTCGGCGCGGGGTCATCACTGCTCAATGCTAAAAAAACGTATCCTGGCATATTTTTTCTCTCTGGAGAACAGCCCTCCTCTATGCCTAATTGGACTGTGTTGATAGTGGAAAAGCGTATGTCTTGATCCCTCAGTTTAACACCTGTGTGCAATGTAGGGCCAAAGTACATATAGTGTCAAAGAACAATAGTTTTTTTTTATTTATTTATTGAAATTCACTCTGAGTAAGGCCGGAAGCATTGCCAAAAAGTAACCAACTAACGACCACTTCATAGCAAAGAGCTACCCGAAAACGTAGTACCAGCAACTGAACTCTAAACGGAAAACCTCCCAAACGGAACTGAACCGACATGATAAAGTGCAGAGAGTGGTATCTTCGCTGGATGCTGGTAAAACCATCTACCACTTCATTGTCCCCTTTTAATCGCCTTTTACGGGGAAATACGTTAGAACTATTGAGAATACTAAAGCCCGTATGTACAGTTAACAATAATAGACAGTCAGATTAGACAGATTCCCAAAAAATCGATGGTACCAAATGCCTTATTTAGCCTTCGTCAGTCTTTCACATATCCATGTCAATATTAATAAATCCCCAAACAATTACAAATTAATATAAATTTTTCGTATCTTACCTCTAACATCATCCCATTCCAATGATACTGTATCCGGCGTTGTTGATGTCACTCTCAAATTTGTAGGAGCTACAGGTACTGAAAATAATATTGTATTCAAATAAGAATGTTTTAAATATGATAACATTTTGTAGAGCCAGAATAATCAACCAGGCCAATCGGAAATTTCATTCTATCAAATATGAGCCACTAATGAACCACCCCTATGTTAGTACGATCTTTTTTGTTGTTTTATTTAAATTCACTCTAAGGCCGGAAGCAGTTCCTAAAGGGAATCAACTAACGGCCACTTAATAGCAAATATCTACTACAAGATGTAGTATTAGCAACTGCACTCTAAACAGAAAACATCCAAAAAGAACGGAACCATCAAGGTAAAGTACAGAGAGTGGTATCTGCCCTGGGCGATGGTAAAACCATCTACCACTTCTTTTCTATCAGTTAAAAAACATATTTCCGTTTGGGAGGATGCCCTCTAAAAAGACATATTTTGCACACACAAATTTTGACTGAAGAATGACAATATCAAAGATTGGATGACTATTTGAAGCCACTCACGGCAATTCTTGATCCTATGATACCTGAACAAGGTCAAAGGATTATCAAAATATTTTTGTGCATCAGTTTATCAAAAAAGCAATAGCCAGTAACAGACACGGGAATATTCTGTGAAGCCACCTTTGGTTGTAAAATCATCAATCATAAGTAAATTCATCCGAATACCAACAACATTTCCATAAAAATGTTAACAACACAAGTCACGTTACATGAAAAACGAAGCGGTTTAGTGCAACCCCTTGGGAAAACATTGCTGAGCAACATCGAATTTTAGGGTCTAGTGAAGTTTAGTACCATATTCCCGAATGTCATGAAAATAAAAACTGGTAGAATATTCTTATCCTAACTAGGGGGCGCAAATGCTGCAAGCATCTGGCATTGTCTCCCGGGTTAGGATGAGTCGCTTGCAACATGGGACATTTTTATAATAATCGGATATACGGTACTAAACTTCATGAGACCTGAATTTTACTTCAAAAAGAAGAAAAAACATGAGCGAAATGCGAATGCCGTCCCCACAGCGCGTCCCATTTCTCACAGTTCTATTTGCCCTCGCTTTGTAATAACGTGTCTACTCTGGTTAGTAAACTGAGATATTTTACTTACGTGTCTGCTGCATCACTCGGTAACTGTCTCTACTTGTGACGTCAGCGTCTTTTCTTTGTGCGTTAACAGTGACCCTGTAAAGTGACCCCGGAAGTAACCTCATGAACATTGTGGTCGCCATGTTACCGACTGATTTTACTCGCTCTTGGTTCGTGTCCTCGTTGAGAACTTTGACGCTGTAGGAAGTTGCCCCTGAGGAAGTGATTAGAGAGGTTCAAAGTCTTGCTTCACACTTACACAAATTTATTTCTGTAACGATTCGTCTGACCAAAGTCAGACTTCTTGCGACAAGCATTTTTTAAATGCTGAAAAAAAATGTTGACCCTCTCTAGTTAGTCGAGGTGACTCTTGCTACTATGTCCTTGCATGTACTGCATACGGATCCGCGAACACAAAGGCACAGATGAAGGATAAGTAGTTAGTCCACGTCCCCCAGACTAATAGAATAAAGAAGTGATAGTGCAGATACTTAGTAAAGGACTTTTTATGGTTTTTAATTCGTGCGGATTACCCTCAGCAAAACCCTACAATGGCAAATGTCAGTTCAATGGAAGTGAACTTACATTAGGAAAATACGTTTTTGGTAAAACGCTTTGCGTCAAGTGTCAAATATTCTCAGTGGCCATCAAGGGTGGTTGCAAATAAATTGACTTAGGAGTTCTAGGAGATACGCTGCACTTGGAACATGCTTTGACAGGTGAGTAATATGTTTTTTTCATTGACTGGTGAATAGGGCTGGGCAATTCGATTCGGTGATTCGAAGCACAATTTATTCGAATAAATAGTGAATCGTTCATAGGAACAAAAACTTAATGAACTAGAAATTTCAATCTTAACGAGAAAATGTGGTCGATTTGGTCAAATTTGACCAAAATCGATTATATTTTGTGGTTAAAATATGAAAATTGTTGCCCTTAGACACTTGGTATGAATTTAAAATGTACAATAGACTATAAGTGTTTTGATTCTCACAATGGAAACAATTTGTAATACTAGGAAATGAAATATTTGTTATTTACATGGAATTAGTGATTTGATCCGATTCGAAAAAATTATTCGAATCAGATTCGAATTACAAATGATTCGATTTTGCCCAGCCCTATTAGTAAAGTTTATCTTTTATCGCGCTGTTGGATAAGATTTAGAGGTTGTGTTGTCCATTTCACATAGACCAATTACTCACTGTTTTGATGTCCGTAAATATCTGAATCGTCGTTATGAAAAAGCTCAGTTAGTGGGCTGAAATTTCTGTACAAATTTATACAATACCTTCAGATTTTGTCCAGTTGACTCTGAATGACGCTGCTGTTACTTCTGAAACCACGATATCTTGAGGAGGTGCGGGAACTGAAATAAAAAGAGAGTTATTTATATGAAGAACGGTACCTAACCAGTAGCATACTTGAAACTTTTGAAAAGAAAAGGAGCAAAGTTTGAAAATTGTCCGACATTAAATTCTGATGTCGTAATGTGCGGCACAGGCAAACACTTTTGCACAAAACTAGCATTTTTACCGTATATGAGAGTGAAAAGTTGCAAAATCATATCCAAAGCCCGAAAAACAAATCCAAAAAATGAGATTTCATGGCCTTAAAATGATAAATGTAGTAAACAAAAATCTCGCTACGAAGACGCTGCAAAATTTTGGGTTTCACACGTTTTGAAGTGATCAAAAGGCTCTTGTATCTGGGAAAGAGTAAATGTTACTGCACAGTTACCGAAGAGTCACTCAATCAGAATCAGCTTTCAATCACTGTAGCCAATAGGGTTGTGGGCGCGATGGCTTAGTGGTTGAACATGTTGACATCGCAGGTTGAAGATCTCGGCTTCGAGTCCGGCTCGCTTGTCCATGCCCACCATTTAATCCAGGGTGTAATACCAGGGTAGGCTAAGCCGAACAGGAAAAGATCACATCTTTTCAGGAACTGTAACCCTGTCCGTCTATAAGTGGCCGCTGTTACAGGGCCTTGTACAGGGTGATCCACCCTAAGAAGTGGCCCCAAACAAAAACAAAGACAGAATCCACACACACACACGTCTTACCAGTTTGTTGCTGCACCGGATCACTTCTCTGTCCTGTGAGCCTGTCTTCAGTTACTGCGGCGACCTCGAACTGATATAGTGTACCAGATGAGAGACGATCTATCGTAGTTACTGTTGTTTTAATATCCTTCACTTGCCTCTCTAAGCCTCTGGTTTCTCCGACTCGGTTCACGAAAACTGTGTATGTCGCCGCACCTGGTAACATTAATATCGTAAACGGTCATACTTTGATATTTGCTATAACACGCAATGGAATCTCGTTTTTGTCTTTGTGCGTAAGGAACTTTGGAGTTATTTTTTAAAACTAGAATCTTGTTTTGGTCAAAGGACCCGAGCTTCCATATAGTATTCTTCATAATGAGCCAGATAACTTTAAAACTATCAGCGATGTTATCACATTGCATTCCCTATTCAGCGTCTATTCAGTGTTGCTAATCGTTAAAAACTGAGCAAATGGCTTTAAAAGTACAATGTATAATAATCTGCATAGTACATTATACACTGAAAAAAGTACAGTAAATTTACTGATCATTTGCAGTAATTGCATATTTCCAAAGTTAAAAAAACGCCATGTCGATGAGATTTATGCCAATTTCGAGCTGTTGATGGACCCACCTTGGCGGTGCGTTCCATCAACACCTCATATTTGGCCAAACAAGTTAATTTTGGATGTTTTTTCAATACCACCCAGTAAAATTATTGTCAAAGACCAGTGATATTGTTCCATTTTTTGTTACAGTGTATGCAATATGTATGTACAAATAAAAATGTGTTTGGTTAGTGAAAATAAATTGTTTTATTGCCGGCATTTTGAATGTTCATACGACTTCTTTAGAGCAGTGATTGAAATAAGGTAAAGCAGCCATTTATGTAATAATATTTATCAGAATCAAACGTTACTTTATCTGAAATAAGTGGACTGGATATACTATTTTACTTACCTTTGATCTTTCTCCATTCTAAAGATATACTAGATTCTTTCACGTCGAAAATGATAAGGTTCTTCGGTGACACAGGCACTGAAAAGAATTAAAAAGGTTGCAACAAAGCGAGGACTTAATTAATACTAACCAATTTCAATAGTTTTTGTGACTTTTTACTGCATTGATTCTATTACGCCGGAAATGCACAAAAAAACTAGCAAAATAAATTCTGAAAAAAAACTTTCACTTAGGTACTCTCCCAAACAGAGACATTAGAGGTCATTTTCAACAATTTACAATAAAGAAGGTGGAAAATGTACGAGCGTACAATAGATAATCATACTACTATACTTGATGAATTAATTAGAACCGATATGCAGAGCGAACAAAATAAAAGATCTTTTTCTGAAATTAATGTAGAAAAATGATAACAGACCACAGCACATAAATACAAAGATAACGACAAATAAAAAGTTGAAGATACAGCTTGTGTATGTGCTTGCCAAATGAAAAAAAAATTTAAAATGGGTCAAACAGGACACATTACTTACATGTTCTCAGTTCAATCGCTTCACTTCTATCGCTTCTTGTGTTATCAGGTAGAGTCAGAGCAAATGCATATACCGAGTACATAGTACCAGCTTTAAGTTTAGTGAATTTATATTCTAATATTCCGTCTTTAACATCCACTCGTGTTCTCTCCGATGTCTCAAGATTTGTCAACACCAATGTGTAAGAAGTTGCTCCTGGAAAATGAAATTGCAGTGTGATAAACAGGCCATGAATTGTGTGTGGATCGAAGAAGTGTCGATCCTCCTCTTGTGAAGATGGATCCGTATGCAGCCAAGGGTCACAGAGATAGTTTGATAAAATGAAGACGGCAAATAAAGATTACAATCTTTTTCTACACACTATATAATTTCCAAGCTTTAACGAAAGCTAAAGAAAACGGGTATATTTCCGTGTCACCGGTGCATTTATTTATTTTACCCCAAATTACTAACAAATGCAGTTCATTTAAAATACTTCTCAATAGTGCCCGGTATGAGGTTTCGGAATTCAAATCTGATTCGAATAACTTCTTAAAATCGAATCATTGATTCTATATGCAAATAACAAATATGCTATTATCGCTATTGCAACTTGTAATCTCAATAGTGAGAATCGAGAAATTTATAGTTTAAAGTGAATTTATAGTGTAAAGTGTCAATTCACACTCAATGTCTAAGAGAAACAATTTTCATATTTTAACGACAAAATGTAATCGATTTTGGTCAAATTTGACCAAAATTGATTGCGTTTTGTCGTTCAAAATGAAAATTTTAGATCATTTAGCAAGTTTTTATTCCTATGAAAAATTCACGATTGATTCAAATAATTTGTGCTTCGAATCGATCCAAATCAACGAATCGAAATGCTCAGCCCTAGTCACCGGTTAGGCGATTGTGGTCATAGTATTAAGGCCAATCTCTTTTTTCCTTTAACTATTGATAGAAATGGTATCTCAATGATCGTCTATCTACACTTTATATAGAACACCCGTCAACATTATCGAACTCTTACCTGAAGCAGGGAACCAGGTAACGGTGAAAGCGTTTTGTGATACATTGACTGCTGCAAGTCCTGTAGGTGAATTTGGAGCTGGAAGTAGACAAATGCGATTAGGTTTTTATATTATTTATTTTTTTTTATACATTTTTCACACTTTTCTTCAATTAGAATGTGGTCATCGTCACATTAAATTAAATGGCATACTCTGGCAAATGCAGTTAATTTACTGCCCATTTCCAGTAATTCCCTATTTCCAATATGCCGAATATGGGCTGTTGATGGACGCACCTTGGCGGTGCGTTCCATCAACAGCCCATATTTGGCCTGAAAAATCTATTATGTAGCTTTACTTCAATAACGGAGAGTAGAATTACTGTCAAATAACGGTAATTTCACTCACTGCACTTATGTGGGTTGCATAAATAAATACATTAATGTACAAATAAGTATGATTTGTCTCCTGCGGCCTTTCTCTGAGCGAATTTTAATAAAAAATAAATAAAATAAAAAGAAGCGAAGTATTGCCAAAGTTTAACACCGCCTAGAGCTAATACCACTCCGAACGCTCTGTCATTACGGATCAATTCTGTGAGTGATGTGTTTAAAAATTTAGACTTATTAGGATTCATTGATCATGTGAACTTACATGTGGACTGCAATATCCTAACACTTCTGTCGCTTCTCAATCCTCCCTCTGTAACGGCCACAACTTGAATTTCATACTCGCTACCAGATTCCAATTCATCGATTGTATATTTCGTTGCCTTCAGTTTCTCGATCTCTTGCTCTCCTTCTGCGCCATCGACTTCGTTCACATACAATGTATAGCTCTGGGCTCCTGTGAAAATGGTATTGGTTAGTGTCCAATCGTGCAAATACATTCCCCATCAAAGAATGCAAATATTTTTGCATGGAATATCTTTAGCTCCCGTGGACCACATTAAAAGGTTTCAAAATAGAGTAAAACGTTGAGCAACAAAGATTTGTCAGACTATAACATGTTCCTCACTTGAAAATCTCAATTACCACGCACAGATTCGAATGTGCTTATCATTCTACTGTAGAAATGTGTACTTCTTGGAAAATTGTCTCGGCGTGTGACATAACGCCACGATTGAACGGTTGGAATCTTCTCAACTGCAGCTTGTTTTTAAATCCAACCCATCAATTTCAATTTGAGTATTTATAGTGTGCAAGAAACGTTATGGAAACTTATTTTAATCAATTTGGTTAAAAACCTGGCGATATCGATGAACGTGATAGATTATGAGCGAAATGAAAAAAAATACCTTCGATTTCATTCCACGATAATGAAATTCTGTCTGGAGAGAATGAGATGACTTGAACAATCGGAGTTTCTGGATCTGGAAGCAAAAAAAGTGTGTTGTAAAACTGTTGGGGGTTTTTAATTGTGGTGTCGTCGAGATTGGTATTTTTGAATATCGCCCAGGGCAGATACTGTACTTTACTATGTCGATTCAGTTTCGTTTGGGGTGTTAGGTTAGTTAGTTGGTTCCATTTGGGCACTGCTTCCGGCCTTGCTCAGGGTGAATTTCAATAAAAAAAGAATATCATTACGTCGTGACCCAAACGTTGGACTGTAAGAGATTTCAGTGTTGTCAGTAAATGTTCATTGCCAATGAGCAACCATAGTGTATGTTTCGCTGAAATAATTTTGAGTTTCCGAAATACTAGCTCAGCTTGCAGTCAACTTGATTTAGACATTCTTGTGCATCGAGCGCCACGATGCATCTGTGCGGGTGTTGAGATCCAAAATATATTGAATGAGGCATGACAACTGTTCAAACCATTGCATCCATAAGTATTCTTACATGTTCCTTGTGTAACACTGCCACTTTCGTCGCTAGTGAGTCCTTTTGCCGTATCTTCTCCCCTGATTGTGAACGAATATAAACTCCCTGAGTTAAGGTCCGTGATCTCAAAGGTTAAAGTTGAACCTGCATCAATTTCTGATATTTCTTTTGTTTCTTCATTCGTCATTGTGATGACGTAACTGGTTGCTCCTGGACACAAAGTATACATATTTTGAAAACCAAGAACTAATATTTTAAATTGTATCATGGAACTACAGAACAGATACTGATTTCCCTCGTTGTTCAATTCTACCATGAGAATGACTTCTGTTTGAAATATAGATTCCGGTCCTTCATTCCATTTAGTAGTTCGAAGTTTTCCTGGAATTTTTCATGGAAGTCCGAAGCCGTAATTTGAGCAAATTTCGGGGAAACAAAATTCATGAAATAGAATGCCTTAATCAAAATATAATTAAGTGAAAACAGGTTCTACGGAAACTTGTGCTTGTTTCATGCAGGTAGTAGATTCTTCTGAGCATCTATTAAAGAACTGCTCAACCGAAAAACTTTTGCGAGTTTTGAGCCATGATTGAGCTTAAATCCTCAATTTTGTGAAAAAAAACTGCACAGATAAAACGAAATGTGCCAACCTACCTTGCATTCTCTCCCATTCAAGTTCTATTGAATTAGTTGTGAACGATTTGACTGTCGGTGTTCCTGGTGCGTTTGGTGCTGTCATGAAGAAGAATATATTCATATATACGCGTTGAAAGATAAGTTGTAAGTTCAGAATTTAATATATTGCTGAAGAATAATATTTAAGCTTTGGTGTTTCAAAAAGCATTTGTCAAAAATCAATATTTGTGCAGTAACTTCGGTGCTAAAGCTAAGCAAGTTATTCTACAGCATTACATCACTTCATTCGCCATTTTTAAGTCATATATTGTTTTCTCTTATTAGAAACTTATCGTACGTATCACGTAACGAAAGATCACAAATACATTTTTGGTTGGAAAGCAGAGTTCATGCTATTTCCTTTCTCAAACTTCGATAGCATCCCGCCCAAATAGTCAATAAATTTTCATTTTTGTGATCAGAAAGATTTTTAAGCAGAAATTCCGTCGTTTATGTTGTGAATTTTTTATTACCTCGTAAATTTTCGCTAATAAATTATTCATTTAATATTTTTTTTTTATTTTTCTCACTGCAAAATAGTTTCGGGAATATTTAAACCGAACCATTAGGCATTCGATTCGTAAATAAATATATCTGAAACTGCCAATTTTACTGAAAGTAAGATTCCAAAGTATCGTTTAGTGAACTGTAAAAAAATTCCTGTTTACTCGCGACTTCGTATCCGTATGTGGTTGCTGTCACAAGAATGCTTGATTGAGAGCTACTGTCAAAATCAAGAACAGAAATAGCATGGTCTATTCCCACAAAATTAAAGTATATTTGTAAGCTTTCGTTAGGTCATAGCCTAAGGAAATTAGGCTATGACCTAACGAAAGATTACAAATATAATTGTAATTTTATGGAAAGGCATCGCGCTATTTCTATTACTAAAAGTACTCACCAGTAGCTTGTATCAGACGATCGCTCCTTCTGCTTTCAATTCCCTCCACAGATGTGGCCATGATCTGGATTCTGTATTCAGTGCCAGGTAGCAAGTCATTTAATATTGCAGATGTGAACAAGTAGTCCGGAATGACTTCTTCGGATTCTCCTTTCTCGGCGAGATATATGGTGTAAAAATCGGCGCCTAAAAATTGTATTGATATTGCGTATCGTTCACAGACTGTGGAAAGCCTCCCTTACTGTACTTTGTCAAGGAACGAATAAGTCCTGTAAGTACGGGCTTTAGAACAGTCCTAATCTATTCTTTGCGTGTCATAGGCGGCTAAAATGAAGTAAAGAAGTCGTAGATGGCAAATACCACTCACTGCACTTTACCATGGTGGTTCAGTTCTAGTTCAGGTGTTTCATGTTTTCCGTTTAAAGTGCAGTTGCTGGTATCACATATTTCAGTAGCTCCTTGCCATAAAGTGGTTGTTAGTTGGTTCCTTTTGAGCACTGCTTCCGGCCTTGCTCAGAGTAATTTTCAATAAAAAATCTCATCTTGGGGCAAATCATCTCATTTAACGAAAATATCGTTGAATAGCAGCACAGATGATCCGCATTTTTGGCATGAAGAGACGATATTATTTTACAACTCTCATTACACCATACAAAAGGTTCTCGTCAAATTGTATCAATCATTTCACTAAAAACGTGAATTTACTGGTAATCGAGATACGTGGATATCGAGCGAGTTTCCGATTGCACTACATTTTATAGTCGCTCGTTGCCATATAAGTCGATTCCTTCCGTGCATTGCTCCAGTCAATAGAATTTTAATAAAAATATCAACTTCATCTCACCTACAACAGGATCCCATTCGATCTCAATCTCATCAGCTCCAACATTGATAACTGTTACGAACTGTGGTGCCGATGGAACTGGGATTCAGAAATGTAAGATGGAGTAAAATGATTAAATATAACACTGGGACTAAGATTAGAGGATAAAATAAACACAATCAATGGAAGCAAACTATGCATATTGTCGACGTTTCGAATGTTTACACGAACAAACTTCTCCAGGACAGTTAGAGTATCTGCCCTGAAGAAATTTTTTCGTATGAACAGGCTTGGGCAATTCGATTCGGCAGTTCGAATCGCTTCGAAGCCCGATTGCTTCAATATCAGTCGCATATCGTTCATAGGAACAAAAACTTGCTAAATGAACTAAAATTTTCATTTTTCAACAACAAAATATAATCGAATATATTTTTCTCATTAAAATAGCAAAATTGTTGTCCTAAGTGTGAATTATGAATACACTATAAACTATAAATTTATTGATTTTCACAGCGGAGAAAAGTTGTAATAATAAAAATGGGATATTTGTAATTCACATGTAATTTATCATTCGATCCGATTCGAAAAAATTATTCGAATCATATTCGAATTCCAAATGATTCGGCTTTACTCAGTCCAACTTACCAGTTCTTTGCTCCAATGTGTTACTATCCCAGCTCATCATGTCATCTTTCCTGTTCACTGCGGCAACTGTAAATGAGTATAAGACTCCGGGTTCGAGTCCCGGCACATCCGTGAATAATTCGTTATCCAATTCAATAGAAGTTACGTCATCATTTTCAATGTCTCGAACGAAAACTGTGTAACCAGTTGCGCCTGAAAGAAGAGAGATGACGATTTTGTTTTCTCAGCAAAATTGAACGACATGCGCATCATTAAGTTAAAAAAGGCATGTACACGCCTTAACGTTTGTCTATTTTCCCTATTGTTTAACTCGCAAATAAGCAATTTAAAAAAATACTTCAAAAAAAATTTTCGCAAGCAGAGCGAACTTACGGAACATACTAAGTCGGAAAAATTTGTCGATATATAATTGCTCTGCTGAAGCAAGGGTCATATAATACAATTCGTGAAATATTGCGGTTTATAAGTCAACATTTATCAGTGCCACCACGGTTATACATAGTTGCAGACTATTTTGCTCAATCGGTGAATAAAATCGTTTTCATTTCACCGGGTGAACAAAATAGTCAGAAAATATCAGTATATAATGTTACCTGAAGCTTTTTTTGATACAATAAAGGTCTTTAAGAATTTCTAACACTCATAGGAAAATCAATAGTAAAAAGTATTCTTACCTGTAGAAGGTCCCCATGATAAAGCAACATAATCTTCAGCAAAATCGTCCAGGGTTAGGTTTGTTGGAGGAGCAAGGCCTGGCAAAGAAAAGAATTTTCAATATTGTTCAATAACCAAACCGTGAATATATTTTAATTCTAGGAATACGTTTACATACCGCATTGCGCGGCAATACTTTGTGTTTTGGCAATCTGAGTCTATTATCATTGAATAACTTGCGCATGACCGAATACATAAATTGTTGTTGCAAGACATTTTTATTTAAACTTTTAAATCAGGTTTTATGTGAAATATGAACAAAAACATCATAGATATCTTCAGTATCGGGGAAGGTTTCAAGTCATGGACATAGGAATTAGAAATGAAAATAAACCATGGGCAGAATGCGCACAAAATTTTGTGACACTTTTGTTGGGAAAATTCACCATTTTGGGTGTAAAAACATTTTTTTATATAATATGCTTCGATTTCAAGATATAATCTCACTTGTTCTCTGCACAACGGCAGTACTCTTCGCGCTCTTGGATTCTTCCTTTCTGTTCCCGTAAGCAACGATTTGTATAACGTAGCTGGTACCAGGTTGCAAGTCATTCATCTCATAGTTTGATGATGTTGATTCAAATTCGAGAGTTCTTAGACGTCGATTTTGGTTTTTGTATTCTGCTGTTATAATGTATCGTACGGCACCTGAGGAAATTGTTTTTGTTCAGTGTTATTTCATGAACTTAGTTTAAATGTTGTATGAAATTGACCGTAAACGGCATGATATAAAATATAGATGGGCCGATACCAAAATTTTCGCCGATACCAATAGCACCTTCGTGATTTATATTCCGATACCGAGTACTTTATTAAATATGTTAAAAGCCATTTTGCATCCACATACTTATGCCCTTGTTATAATTGCACTCGCGTATGTATGCGCTTACGTAAGTTTGCACCCTTAAACTCTTAAAATTTTCGAAATACCAGTACCGATACCGATACTTGCCGATACCGATACATCAGCCCATTTCTAAACTATAAAACGCTATCCTTGTTTTGACAACGATTCGAGCGTTAAATGAGACAAACTTCACCTCGGGAATTAGAATGACGGCGATACACAACTTAAAATAAACATTATAATGCAAATCATTTTTTTTTATTCGCAGATCGCAATGGAAGACGCGATTTTATTTTTTTCCAAATGATTAATTCTACCACAAGTTAGATAGATAAGTGCATGGGGGGAGGGGGAGCACCGGGCAGAAGCGTTTGAAAAAATCATCAATGGCAACTCGTGCTTAAGAAAATATTCTTGCAGAAAAAAACTCATCAGTATGTTAAGCGTATAGACGGACTTAGTTATAAAGTTTGAAAACTTCCCCTGTTCTTACCTTTTGATGGAGTCCAAGATAGATCGATGCTGGTCTCTGATGTGTTGACAATGTTGACTGATGATGGTGGTAGAGGAACTGAGTAATATATATAGAATATGATTTAAAGATCGCTGAAACCAATATGATCTTGGTTCCATTCATTACAGTAGTAGTAATAAATAATTATTCAATATTGAAAGGAAAGGAAAGAAAGGAGGAAAGGGATTCATATATAGTTGAACAGTTTGTCAAGTGACGACAATGGATCAATTCGTTGTCTTTCTTTTGCAATGGATCCTCGGATTACGAGTTTTCGCTAACTCATGATGACCCAATAGCCTATAGAATATAGAGAATGGAACCCGTCAAAATAAATTTTTTCATGTATGTGAATATAGTGAAAAGATTTAATGATAAGTCACTCGCTACAAGCATAAACTATCATTTTATTTAATATTCTGTCACGTCACCTCAATTATTGCTTACTCGTTTTGGCTCTGATATCTGCAGTCTCTACAGCAGCTTCGCGTCCTTTCACTCCCTTAGGTTTCACAACAAATTCATAAATTTGTCCAGGGTCTAGATCACTGAATGTGATTTCTGGTTTCCTTGTTTCTCTGCGTAGAGGTGGCCCACTGGTACCAACAGCAGTGACTGTGACAACGTACTTATCTGCGCCTGTGATTTGAAACATATAATGTAACAGAAAAATATATTGATAGCAAGACGTTGAGGATAAAGCATTGAGCTTTCCGGTCCGGTCAAGTCTACTCTAATTATTACACATTGAATCAATTTGGACGAGTTGCACTTGCCGGCCCTCGAAACCGAGATATTCAACCTGAGAAAAAACGGTTGATTAACCAGTTTTGAGCACGTAACTTTGAAATGAAAATATCCGAAACTTCTCATTTCTTCGTCTTCAGAGTCAATAGCCGCCTAGTGTCACAGACGATTCTGTCAATTGAGTTTTCTAATTACTGAACTACACTGGTATGTTCATTTTCCTTGCTAGATTTTCAATTCAATTGCCTCGAAAAAAAAACGAAGACAAAAAGAGCATTTATGGGAGGGGGAGATATCAACGCTTGTGGGGATGAAAATAAAGTAGAAGGAAAATTTACTCACCTTTGATGGGCTCCCAAGAAAGTGATATAAGAGTTGTTGTTACAGAATCTATGTAGATTTCGGTAATTCCATCCGGTACTGAATAAAATAATATAGCTGGGTATAATGGCTATGAAAACTTTAATAAGAGAAGTGGAACATGGGGCAAAACTTGAACCTGGGGCTGGGAAAAATCGAATCATTAAAAATTCGAATCTGCTTCGTATATTTTTTCGAATCGGATCGAATCACTAATTTCATTTTTTCCTATTTCTAGTATTGTTCTGCTATTCTAGTATTGTTCCCATTGTGGAAATCAAGTAATTTATAGATTATTGTAATTTTTCAATTCACTTTCCATACCTAAGAGCAATAATTTCCATATTTTAGCGAAAAAAAATTGAATCCATTTTGGTCAAATTTGACCAAAATCGATTGCATTTTGTCGTTAAATATGAAAATTTTAGTTCATTTAGTAAGTTTCTGTTCCTATAAACGATTTACTATTGTTTCGAATAAATTTTGCTATGAATCGATTCGAATCTCCGAATCGAATCGCTCAGCTCTACTTGTACCGCAGCTCAACGACATACAAGTGGCGTATTCAGAACCTTGAAAGGGAGAAATTTTAGAAAATTTTCGTTGTCAATTGACAACATTATAATGGGCACCGCAGGGGAAAATTTCTTTATAAAAAAGTGTTTTTTTACTATATATTTGAACGAAGCGATCTAAAATTCGTGCAGAAAGCGAAAAAATGTTTTGGAAGTGAAATTTCAGGTTCTGGAATTGGCTTAATGAGTGTATTTACTTATGCTCGCCCGACGCGCGCGAAAATTTTTGAGATTTTCTGCGTTTTTAAGCCTTTAAAAGGTCATACAGCCATTTCCTATTAGACTGACTCGAATTTTCACTTCTGCGAATTAGAACCGACAAAGATTTCGACTTGTAAATTTTGGCATAAATCATGACTTTGTCGCAAAATAGGATCAAATATCAATAATTTCATTTATCTGAAATGTCGAAATAATATTCAATTGATATAGTGAATTCCGAATTCCGTTTAAACCAAACTATGAGCACAACCGTACGTAACAGTATAAACATGACTTACATGTAGTCTCGTTCTTCCTGCTACTTGGTAAACTTCTTCTTCCTTCCTCTGAGAAACTGGACACCTCGTACCAGTATGTCGTCCCCGGGTCGAGCTGGCTGAGTTTTACTTCCGTCAGAGGAGTTTTGAATGTCTTGTACGTCAGCCCATCTCGGTCTTCAGGTGCTTCTCCTCTCAGGTGACCGGATGTGACGTCTTCAGCGATCCAGAGAAGTTTGAGTTCGTAAGATTTCGCACCTGGGATAAGTGTATAATAAGGGATGGTAGATGCTTTTAGTATCGCCCGTGGCAGGTATCATACCCAGCCCTCTGCAATAATGGTTGATTTCTTTACTGATCTTAACGGTTTAGTTAGCGTGTAGTCCCACCAACTTTAAGAATATCAAAGTAAGTGTTCAACACCAGAATTACTCAACCTGTAAATCATTTATTAACACAAAAGTCAACATACTACGATACTAAAAATTCAAATACCCCAAAATTTAACATCTAAGGGTATCCAGTCTGGGAAGTGCGACATGACATAAAAATAAAAAGGCAGACGTACGTAAATGGAGGAGGAATATGTCACAAACAACCTATCACATACATCACACTCACCTTTAACTGGTTTCCATGTGATCTTCATACCGTTTGTGGTAATTTGACTCGAGTCAAGTTCAGTAATTTTTTGGGAAACTGTGAAGAAAAGTCAAATTCGTTAAAAAATTGACATTTCGAAACTACCCTTATTTGGAAAATTTTCATTAATTGCTCATGCATCGGTCAAAGTAACATTTCATACGCTTTCAGGTAACATACCAGGAGTAGCAATGAGCTATTAAATGGCACAAAGTCCGTTCAGTTGAAATACTGACAGGGACATAAAATTATACAAATCAATTTATTACAAAGATATACATCAGTACTAAATCTGGTCCCTCAATGTTTTAGAAGGTTTTAGAATCGCCTTAAAATTTTACCTGTGTGTAGGTTTGGGCAAAACCGAATCACTTGGAATTCGAATTGAATCGCAAATTCTATGTAAATACCAAATATCCCATTTTAGCTATTACAATTTTTTTTTTTACAGCTACTTCTTTTGAGTGGATCACCCTGTCCAAGGCCCTGTTAGAGTGGCCACTTATAGACGGACAGGGTTAATTTGCTTTTATTGTGAAAATAGAAAAATTATAGTTTATAGTGTATTTTCAATGTGAACGATTTTCATATTTTAACCACAAATATAATCGATTTTGGTCAAATTTGACCCAAATCGATTGCATTTTGTCTTTAAAATGAGAATTCTTGTCCGATTGGTAAATTGGTAAATAAATCTTGTCCGATAAGTATTCGTTGTTATCACGATTGATTCGAATATATTGTGCTTCGAATCGATTTGAATCACCATATCGAGTTTCCCAACCTCACCTGCGTGTCGCAAGAATGAGGCGACCAAAAGATGCAAATAGGTGTCAGGTGCTTTTAACGTTGCTTATAGAGTGGATACCACACTATATTCTGTTATAACGAAGGGTGCAATTCTGTATAAAATATTTACACCTTTCGATACCCACAGTTACCGGTCGATCATTTTATAAAAGCTAACTCAAATACAAAACTACGCACAGTAGGCAACTAACGAGGTATTTCACACACACACACACGGACACACACACACACCTGTTTGGAATTCCACATTTTGACTTCTAATTCCGCTTGATCGGTTCTGGATATCGAACGTAGATACAGATACATTGTACCAGGTACCAGCACGTAGGTCAATCACTGTGACAATAGGTTGTTGGACATTTTGGAATGTTGGTTGTGGTATGGATTGACCTTTGACCTGTACACGGTAGAATGATGCTCCTGTAAAATTAAAAAAAAACTTGAATAGACTTTCGAAATCACGGGTCGGAGTTCGTGAATTATTTTCGTTTGTTGAGCAAATTACAGTAAATTTTCAGACTTCCTAGAAAGATGGTGGAAACCATTAATTAAATAAATCTCAATCATTGAAAGCTCATGAAAATGTATAGAAATCATTTGTCATACTGTCATGTTTGCAAAGTATATCGAAGGTAAATGCTGTCATACTAACAGTTTATACTGATTTGTACAAACAGTTTCTTCAAACGCAAAGCGCGACTAAGGACTAAATATAATTTGGCGAGGTGTTTGAAATGCATGCGGGAACAACAGTTCGAATTGTTTCATGGGGAAGGAACGGGATCATTCATGTAACTAAACCGAAATCATTTGAAATTTGAATCTGATTCGGATTATTTTTTCGATTCGGATCGAATCACTAATTCCGTGTTAAGAACAACAATTATCTCATTTTTAGTATTACAACTTGTCTCAACTGTGAAAATCAAGAAATTAATAGTTCACAGTGTATATTTTCAATTCAGACTCCGTGTCTAAGAGCAACAATTCCTAAATTTTAACGACAAAATACAATCGATTTGGTCAAATTTGACTAGAATCGATTGCATTTTATCGTTAAAAATGCAAATTTGACTTCATTCGACAAGATTTCGTGCCCATGAACGATTCGCGCTTGATTTAAATAGCGTGTGCTTCGAATCACCGAATCGAATTGCCCAGCCCTACATGTAACATGACGAGGTTGCTTCAAAACACGTGACATATATTCAAAGTTCTAGAAATCGATTTGTTTTACGGAATATTCTACTTGCATACCTTTTACATCTGTCCATTCTATCGTTGCAGATGTCATTGATACTTTCCTGACTATCATATCTTCAACAGTTGCTGGAACTGTGAATAGAAAAGATGAAGTTATTGCCTTGAATTAAGTTAATGAACTTAAGTCGAGTTGTTCATGAAGATGACTCAAATCTAGTCTATTAAAATTGAACAAAGTTTATCAAATATTCCAATACAGTAAATGTACACATTTCAACTTCAAGGCGAAATGTTTTAACTAAATCTTACTATAAGAGTCATGGATTTTTTTTGACGGGAAGTTCTTCAAATTCCTGTTGTTCAAATTTATTCATAAAATTAAAAATAAAGTCTTACGCGTAGTGGCCTCCATGGAGATTGCCTCACTCTTTCCTCCTTGAGCACCGATTGCTTGGACTTCAAATCGGAAAACAGAACCTGACTTCAATCTTGAGATCGAAAAAAAGAATTCACGTTCAGGCAAATTGAAGTTGTTTGCATGTGTATGTGGGGGGAGGGGGTGTTGTATTGGACTTTTCAAAAGTAAAAGTTAAATATCTTAAGAGGTGTTTGGCTGGAGAGGGTGGCAAGATATCATCTCCCCACGTGTGTGGGGAGATTACACCTTGGGAAAACTACACGGGTGTACGCATTACCTCTTGGCACAATAGTGATTTTACGGAACTTCCATGAGGAGTCTCCTGCAACCTTGATTTAAGCGGATTCGAATAAAAAAAGTGATCAAACGTATTTTAAGTAACCGTAAAAAAAAGGCAAAAAATTGAAAATTTCAAGCCAGAGGAAGTTTTTGCATGAAGCAAATCTCTCACCCGTCAACAGTAGCTATAGTCTTCTCAGTCTCAATCCTGAATGAAACTTGTCCGTTCGACATCTCAACATTCTGCCAGGATTTAGCAAATTCAACAACTTCTGTTTCATCTGCAGTGACTGTAAGAACGTAGTTCTCTGCACCTGGAATCAAGAATCAAATTGAAATTTTTTAACTTTCCTGTATGCAAGGTCAGAAGCAGAATCTAAAAGAACCGGTCACTTATAAGAGCTACTACAAAATGTAGTATCAGCAACTTTACTTCAAGCAGAAAGCTTTCCCAACAAAACTGAACCACCACAATAGAGTGTAGTGTATGGTACCTCCCATGGGCGATGATGAAAGAGATCTTACCACTTCAATCGAAATTCAATTAACTTATTATCCAAAACATAAAGCACAGGAAGGAGTTGAAAGTTTTTTTGGCCTCTATTTTCATCATCAAAGTTAGCTATTAAGCTACACTGTAACACAAGTACAGTAAATTTACTGGTCATTTACAGTAATTGCATATTTTCAAATTTAAAAAACACGCTGATGAGATTAATGCCAATTATGGGCTGTTGATGGGCCGCACCTTCGCGGTCAACTTTGATTTTTCTTCAACACCGCCAAGCAAACTTACTGTCAAAGACCAGTGATTTTGTTGCATTTTTTGTTACAGTGTACAAAAGTTTGTCTGAGGGCCGACATCTATAAAAAATATTTATTGCAGCTGAAAAAAACAGCATTGCGGTGGAAATTTACACAGTCTTCGATCTGATGAGTAAGAGGGTGGGTAAAAGTTTTTCGATTTTGATAAGTTTTTTAAACAAATTTTCATTGCAATTGCTACCTTCAGAAGACCTACAAATTCCCTGCTACTGTATAATACTCCTTTCATTCATTCCTAATACTTACCAACGACTTTACTCCATGTCACTGTTACCGAATCCATCGTCACTTCATTAATGTTCATTTCAGCTGGTGGCCTCGGAACTGCAACATAAGATGACCAATTAATGCTGTTTTAAATTGCACCATTTGGGATAAGGAGTGAAAGTAGGGAGGGAGTAAGGAGTGCGTCCCGATGAGAAATTGAAATATGCCGGGCATGGTAGACAGATTAGACATAAGTCAAAGAATCCAAATCAAATCAGAGTTGAACAAAAATTTAAATTCTGAATTTAGAGGATTTTTTACCATCGCACGTTGATTTACATCATACATTTACGAGTCACAATTCTTTGTGAGTCGATTATCAGATCAATTCAAATGTGGTGGTTACCTAACTTACAGTCTTTCACAGGGCAAATAGCTTGCAGCATTATTACCTGTCTGTATTCTGAACGCAGAACTTCCTTCTTTATTCGTCCTTCCTTTCGAATCTCTGGAGAAAACTTTGATATTATACCATTTCCCTGCTTTCATTCCTTTTAACTCCGCTTCCGGTTTGTAAACAACTAAAGTTTCTTCCTTTCCTGTTGTTTCATCCAGAATTTGGAGCTCGTAAGACGCAGCACCTGAAATGAGTAGCAGAAATATTTAATGCCACGAATTATGCCAATTCATGCCATGAGTTTTTTAACACTTTTTTTTATTGAAATTGACTCTGAGCAATGCCGGAAACAGAGCCTGAAAGAAGCCAATTAAAGGCCACTTTTAGCAAAGGGCTATTAAAAGATGTAGTACCAACAACTATACTCTAAGCTAACAACAACAAACGAAACTGAACCACCATGGTCGAGTGAGGTGAGTGGTATCTGCCCTGGGCGATGGGAAAACCATCTACAACATCTTTGCTTCTTTTTAGCCGCCTCTTGCGACACCAAGGAAATGCGTTGGGACTATTCTAAATTCCGTACCTACAGAGCCCAATAAATCTAAAGTTTTGAAAGTTGTATAAAATGCAGCTCATGGAATTTAAAATTTTGGGAGGAAACATTTTCATATTATTTTAAAGAAAACAACATTTCAGGTTTTAAAAACAAAACAATGTTTGCAGAGAGCAAAAGCACAATACAGTACAAAAAGCATGACCCATTGCATATTCAGGTGTATAAAAATAATTACCTGGCACTGGGTCCCAGTTCAAAGTTGCTCCGTTGGTCGACACTTTGTCTTTGACTGGTTCTGTAGGCGCTTCCGGTACTGGGAACATTAAAAATATAGAATTTTTATTGATATTTACTCCAAGTAGGGCTGGGCAATTCGATTCAGCGTTAATCGTTCATAGGAACACAAACTCACTAAACGAAGTAGAATTCTCATTTGGTCCGATTTGGTCAAGTTTGACCAGAATCGGTTATATTTTGTCGTTAAAATATGAAAATTGTTGCTCTCAGACATGGAGTGTGAATTGGAGATTCATTATAAACCATGAATGTTCTTATTTTCACAATGGAGTTGCAATACTCGAAATAGAATAATTGTTATTTGCATAGAATTTATGATTCGATTCGAATAAAGTTATTCGAATCAGATTCGAATTCCAAACGATTCGGTTTTTCCCTCCGCTAACTCTAAGCAAAGTCGGAAACAGTGCTCAAACTGAACTAACTAACGATCACTTATGTGGCAAAGAACTAATATGAAATATAGTACCAGTTATCGCATTCTGAGCGGGGAAAATCCCAAATATAACCGAACTGCTGTAATGAAGTGCATTGAATAATATGCGACATGGGTGACAGCGATACCATCTAACGCTTTTTTGTTAACGAGGAATAATAAACACAAGAGTTTCGTGGTTGCGCAAAAAATTTTACAATAAATATTTTACGCTTTTTTAGGATTTCTGTCATTTTGTAATTGTTGTTCCCGTGTCTCGTTTCTTTGTCTGCTAATTTTTGTTGGCAAAAAATTATTGATATAGTGAATGAGTCTTACGTGAGTTTTCTTCCAATACAGCGCTTTCCATGCTGTTCCCGCCATTTCCTTCAGCGACTACTGTGATGTCATACTTGACTCCAGGAAGCGGAACCTTGAACTTGTATGATGTCATAGTAGTGGTTGCATTGATCTCTCTCGGTTGTCTGACACCAGGACGTTTCCAGCGAGCGTAAATTATATATCTCGTGGCGCCTGAAAAAGATTTACGTCGAACGAAAATTAAATTTTTAGTATTTGGTTGTATTATGATCAACAAATTTATACCAACAAATTACTTTACAGAATTTTACAGAATTTACAGAATCAATTTGAGATCGTATTGTGTGCATTTTTTATAGTCGTTTTCTCTTACCATTGACTTTGTCCCAAGATATTGACAAGTAATCTGTTGAAATGGAGTCGACTTTTCTTATTCGTGGAATGGATGGAACTGAAAAAAAAAACAGAGATTTTTTTGAAAGATTTTATCACACCACAGAACTATTCTTTAGTTGATTATGGTATTTATTTACACGGAAGTTTCGGGTGGCTGAGAATTCCATGTTCAAATATTGGAGGATTTCTACAATGAAAGAATGCGTTACTCAGCTAGGTAAGAAGCTACCACAAATACATCTCCTGTAAACCCCGTACAATAAGGATTAGGTGTCGCATGGAACGTTGTTGGTATTGACTTAACATCAGTGAATAAACACTTACAAAACTAGAACAAAAATAAACAATTGATTACTTGTATCAACTGTAGCAGTCGGTCCTTTCTCACTCTGTTTTCCACTTTCACCGACAGCAATTATAGAGAATGAATATGTTGTTCCGGGTACTAGTTCTTCTACCACGAGCTGAAAAGCAGATGATATTGTCTTTACTATATTTAAACTTGCCTATCAAATGAAGTCCGTTCAAATAGTGCCTTCTGAAAAGATATCAGAAATTAAATCAATGAAGATACTAGATACTGAAAAACCGAGAAGAAGTCGACATGATACTTAAAGAAGTTCGATTTAACATCTGCTTCAGAAAACGAAGATAGAGCGGTTGAAATATTATAAAATGAACAACAGTAGTATAAATCAGTATAAATCAGTAGATTAAGATTCAATTGATTAAGACTTACAAACTCTTCTTCTACTTCTATTCTCGTCTGTGAAGCCTGGGCGACGTCACGAACTATCACGATGTATTTTCTTGCACCTAATCAAAATGAGATTGCGGGAGAAATGGTTATGTGGCTTAATGAAATGTTTTCATCTTCTTTACTCAGTAATAGGAATATCGAAACTACTTGAAACGTTTTTCAAAACGTAGAACCATGTAAAGAAATATTGAAGACTCAGAGTATATATTTGTGACAATTTATCCATTTTAATGCTCTTTTAAATTTTATTTTGCAAAACATAGAACGTTCAGAAAAGAATTCAAATCCAAAATGTTCAAAAAAGTCCGGTTGGTATATTGACGATTTTTGAATCAATAATATAAATAATTAAAAAATAGTCGACACATACGTAGGGCTGGGCAATTCGGTTCGGTGATTCGAATCGATTCGAATCACAATTTTTTCGAACCAATCGTGAATTGTTCATAGGGACGAAAGTTGCTAAGTACGCTAGAATTTTTATTTTCAACGATAAAAAACAATCGATTTTGGCCAAATTGGACCAAAATCGATTATATTTTGTCGTTAAAATAATACGAAAATTGTTTATCTAATACATGATGTGCGAATTGAAATAACACAGTAAACTATGAATATCTCGATTTTCGCAATGGAAATGAGTTCTAATAGTGAAAATGAGATATTTGTTATATATATAGAATTAGTGATTCGATCCGATTCGAAAAAATTATTCGAATCAGATTGGAATTCCAAATGATTCGGCTTTGTCCAGCTCTACACATATGCATCGGTACCTCCTGGAATAAAAATTACATATACCTTCAACTTCTTCCCATCTGAGTGTGACCGATGAATTGGTAACTTGTCTTGCAACTGGTTCGACAGGAGTTGTGAGCCCTGAGCGAGAAAAATGACTCTTTAATATAGTTTACTTTACTTAAATGTGAATCCTGCACAAAGCAAAGTCGTTAGTTTTGCAAATATATTATATTTAACTAAAGAGGAGATCAAAGTCTTGCTTCACACTTACACAAATTTATTTCTGTATATTCTGTGTAAGTGTGAATCAAGACTTTGAACCTCTTTAGTTAGTCTTAATTACTCTTGCTACTGTATCTTGCATGTACTGCGTACAGATCCGCAAACACAAAGGCACAGAGGATAAATAAGTAGTCAGTCCACGTTCCCCAGACCAGTAGTATATTATATTTTTCCAATTTTTTCTTAATTGGATCGAGATAAAACAACTAAGCAAATATATACTGTGAAACGTTTGTTTAGGAACGGGGTTTTTTAATTGCTCAATGCGCGCTAAGTCGTGTAGCTTTTGTCGATGTTTTAAAGTGCTTAGACGGTCATTCTGCAATTTTTGTGTTTTTTTAATGAGTGGGGGGCGGGATTTCTTTTTTATCACAAAAAAGAAAAACAAATGGAAACAAAGGATCTGTAAATCTATATTTATCCACTTACTTGTGCTAACAACGGCAGGTTCACTTTCATCACTTTCCTTCCCGTTCTTTGCGATTGAAGTAACAGTGAAGGAATAATTCTTGCCAGGTTGTAAGTCCTCGACTAATTGCTCTCGGGCTGCGACATCAAATCTTTCAACCAACTCACCAGATGAATGGTCACGTACTTTGATGATGTATCTCGCGACACCTTGAAAGAAAGAATACACACTCAGAGTGATACTGATTGCTCTACCGTTGATTTGCATGAGATGATTTTATTTTGCCAACGTTTCAAATAACTATTAAGTAGGACTGAGCAATTCGATTCGTTGATTCGAATTTATCCGAAGTACAGATTATTCGAATCAATCTTGAATCGTTCATAGAAACAACTTGCTAAATCTTGAGTGTAATTGAAAATACATTGATTTTGTTTAAGCTAATATTTGTAATTCGTAACTGTAAATTACTTCATTAAATAAATAAGTAAATTACTTTATTATCATAATGGAGATCATAATGGGAATAGCAAAAATGATATAATTGTTATATTTAATGAAATCAGTGATTCGATCCGATTCGGAATAATTATTCGAATCAGATTCGAATTCCAAATGATTCGGTTTTACGTAGCTCTGCTATACAGACGTTGTTGATGGGGCAATAGTAAAATGAAGTAATCAAAATTAATATATACCACAAAAAGTTGTTCTAAAATGATATACTTCGTAAGATATCACTCAATCTTTGTTACCTTTATTACAGAATATTTGCGCGATCCATCGGTCACGAATACTTGACAAAAGGGCTTTCAACAAAGTTCTCTGAAGGGGGGGGGGGGGGCATAGTTAGACAAGCATCTACTTACCAGGAGATCTGCTCCATCTTAATAGAACTGTCTTCGCTGTGACCGACATTACTTGCACTCCCTGGACAGGCGATGAAACTGTGAACAAAATTTAATATTTAAAGAGTTAATTAATGAAAGCAAGTAAAACATGTCTATAATCAACATGTTTATAATTTTGTTTGTACTTTTTGGGCATGATCCTACCTAGGGCTGGGCTATTCGATTAGCTGATTCGAATCGATTCGAAGTACAGATTATTCGAATCAATTGTGAACTGCTCATAAGAACAAAAGCATGTCAAATGTTTTCATTTTTAACGACAAAATGCAATCGATCTCGGTCAAATTTGACCAAAATCGGTAGTATTTTGTCGTTAAAATGAAAATACATTGCTTTTAAGTCTACGCTAATATTCTTTATATTATATTTTTTTTCTATGCTAATATTTGTAATTTGTAACTGTATATTTCATTATTTTCATGATGGAGACAATAACAGTAATAGTAAGAATGGGATATATGTTATTTTTATGAAATCAACGATCCGATTCGAAAAAAGTTATTCGAATCAAATTTGAATTCCAAATGATTCGGTTTTTCCCAGCCCTAATCCTCTGGTAGAATGTGTCGATATCTTTTTGAAATTTAGGAATCATGCAGCTGATTTGATCAGCTAGGAATGAATGTTTTAATAATCTTCCCAGGAAGTCGTTTGAAACATAGATTTCGACTTTGGTGAAAATTTTCTGGGATTTGATTTAGATTTTTATGTGAATATTCGGTTCGATATAATATGAAGATAAAATTATAAGATAATCTACTTTAATATATGTGAAAGGTCTGCCAGTCAATTAGCTACCGGTTCCATATTTGTAACCCTCCTAACATTTCTTCCACAAATGCTCAGATGACAACTGGTTACAGACTAACCAACTTTAACGAAATACTGTATATAGTTAGTATGAGACGAATTAAATAAATATCTACCAGTTTGTTCAATCAACGTTCTGCTCGGTATTTTATTGATTCTGTCGTTCTTGCCGATCGACATAACTTGGAACTCGTATTCTGTGCCGGGGGAGAGGTCGTCTATTGTAATCTGTTGATGACAAAGAAAACGTTAAAATTGTAAAATCATAGATTCAATATTGCCAAGCACGAGAAACAGTTCAAGCCTACTTTGAACTAGTTGACGGAACAAGGTGAGTCCTTCCTTGTGTATTTGTGAGCTTTCGTTTGGTCGTAGCCAAAACCTCTTCAGACAAAGACAAGATATAACATATAACAGCAAATATTTATTCGGTGTTTTCAAAGTCCTACCTTGTTTAGTCTGAAGAAGTTAGGCTAAGATCGAACGCAAGCTTACACTTGCAATTTTGTTGAAAGAGAACATTTCTATACTCATCGTTTATTTATTTACTATTTAGGCTATTAAACCGAATCATTCGGCGGCATTCGTTTATAATTCGAATAATTGTTCGAATTATAAATTCCATGTAAATAACAAATATCCCATTTTACTATTACAACTTTTTTTACATTGTAAAAATCAATTGATTTATAGTGTATTTTTATTTCACACTTAGGACAACAATTTTCATATTTTAACCACCAAAATCAATTGTATTTTGTTGTTAAAAATAAAACGTGTAGTAAAAGTATTCGAAGCAATTGAGCTTCGAGGCGATGCGAAATGCCGAATCGAATTGCCCAGCCCTAGTGGTGACAGAGTGTCGGGAGTAACAATACCAAACAGTCTCTAACGGAATTATTCCGATCTGTTATTGTTGCCAATCAATTAGCTATCTTCCTAACGGAGCATGCTTTACCAATAATTAATTAGGTTGTGATATGTTTTTTTTTAATGTCTTTGAACGGTATTATATGTATGAGCCCGGGCAATAAACACAGTGTTCATCGACAGCATCTCACATATTTTCAAAATAAGTAAAAAAAAGTACGCCGTAGGTGCAAAAATTTGTTGGCATATATTTTGAAAATTTAGTAACAAGAGAAGAACAAAGAAGCATTTACGGAGATTCAAATGTATATAAAAGTTGACTATTTTCATTAAAACCTAAACAGGTTTTTTATTATCAAATATGAATGTTTCATTATTCACCTTATTACTTATCGTCTCAGTTCTTGTTTCTGTTCCAAATTCTAATTCCTTCATTATAACAATGTACCCGATGGCTCCTGCAAAGTAAATATTCACTGACATGAAGAAATTCAGTTGATTGCTAAAGGAAAGCCGTGGTTAGGGTTGAAAAAAACGAATCATTTGGAATTCGGATCTGATTTGAATATTTTTTTCGAATGGGATCGAATCTATAATTCCATGAAAATAACAAGTATCCAATTTTTACTATGACTAATATTGTCTCCAATGTGGTAATTAGGAAATTTATGGTTACGAAGTGCGTAGTAATATATTATCTATTACACTCCTCCATCTATTACGTCAAGAGCTAAAATTTTTAATTTTTAACGACAAAATACAATCGATTTTGGTCAAATTTGACCAAAATCGATTGCATTTGCCGTTAAAGATGAAAAGGCCACTTTATTTAACAAGTGTTTGTGTCTATGACCAATTCACGGAAGGTACGAATAATATGTGCTTCGAATCGATTCGAATCATCGAATCGAATTGGCCAGCCCTAGCCGTGGCAATATATAAGCAATCCATGCACAATTGTGATAGATTTCAAAGTAGACAACGCGATATAAATATCCATATTGTTGAATATTGAAATTAAATATATTTCAAACTAGTAGATTTCAAAAATCCGCTTTTTTAGTGATTAAATCGGAAAAAAACACTCACCTCTGACCGCCTCCCATCTGAACGATATCGATGTTTCTTGAGTGTCGGTAACCCTGAGCATGTTTGGAGGATCGGGCACTGTGAAAAAATTGAATGCTACCATATTACAAATAGGACTTGGCAAAACCGAATTATTCGAAATTCGAATTTGATTCGAATAATTTAATAATGTCGTTAAAAATCATAATTCTAGTCCATTCAGTAAGTATTTTTTCCTGTGAACAATTCGAATCGATTCGAATCGCCGAATCGAATTGCCCAGCCCTAATTTCAAGCAATGCCAGGATAACTGGAGCAACATTAAAGAACCAGCTAAAGGTAGGTAAACAAAATGAAAATGGAAGGACTAAACAAAATGGAAAACCAGCAACAAATCTCGAAGCGGAAATATCCTTTACCTAACTGAACTTCTAGTGTAGTAACTGTCCATACTGCTACAACTTTGGTCGCACGATACTAGGATAGGATATCATTTTTATCCTGCGGGAGAGAAAAGCCGAGAACACAGACCTCTCGTGCAGATACCAGTTCCGAATCGGGGTGAAGGTTTTTTTTGAATCTTCGTATTTCTCATTTTCCCTGTAAATGGATCTGGTTGGTATGGGGGCGTTAGCAGTGCTTACGCGAACCACCATGCACCGGCGAGGCGTATAGAAGACCTCTCGCATATAATCATCAACCCTGACGGAATTCGAACCTGTGTCATGACCATCAGAGATGCACAGCTCGAAGCGTATTCTTAATACTTTACCGATTGAGCTAACCGGGCACCCCAGTTGTGTGGTTCATGGTTTGAAAGGAGGATTCTTTCCGTAAAAAGATTTAAATGGTTGAAATTTCAAACACAATATTTTCTTACGTGTTTGTTCAGAAACTTGTCCACTAGAGGCACTCTCCTGTCCATCATGACCGACGGACGATACTGATATGGAATATTCTGTTCCCGGCTGCAGATCAGTGAGGAAATGGCTGGAATGTAACGTAAATTTAAAATTAGTGCGGTCTGGCCATCTGCTTAGAAATTGCAGGTCTAACAATGTTAAATGTTTTTTTTATCCACTTTCACTCTACGCAAGACTGCAGTTAATGGAAGATATCAATAAACATCGAATGTTATTATATTAGCCAGCAAAAAGACTGGCAAGAAGGCTGCGCAGATTCCGTCCACTGCATCTCTAGCGGAAAGGTTGGTGAGCTCCATTTGAGCTGAAGCACAAACCGAGTTGGAAAAGAGTTGGGGAACTACATTCAAGCTGCAGTCCAAGCAGGTTTTTTGTATTTTGGCAAGATTGAGATCTAGCTTCAAGATACCATATCTCTGTATAGGAGTTTGAGAATGAATTCTGTTTGGTTTGTATCCGCTAGTTTTTCATAGTTCTAGTGCTTCAACCAATAGTATATTTATAGGCCTTTGGAAATATACTTTGATTATACGTTTTTAAAAATAAAAACATAGTTATGTTAACCTGTTTGTAAGAGTGTCGTATGTCTCTGGATCCGTCTTGCCTTTCTCTTGCGCGATGACTTTGTAATTTCTTGCACCTGTTAGAGATTTCGTATGAATTGTGACATCAATTACGTTGCAATCACACTATGTAATTCAAATTTTAACACTTGAAACTGTAATGACACCAGACTGGCGGAAAGTCAGACACCCGAAGAAGGTAGGTTTTGTAACAACCGGACTGCATAAAGAAGGTTCAAAATCATCAATACAGCTATGAAATAGCTGTGTTGATGGTTTTGAAGCTTTTTTGTCCATATGAAGAAAATGACTTGGCCATTTCAGGCACCCGAAGAAAACCAAAATCATGCCACCTTGAATGATATATACTTTCAGGATATTTTGTTGAGAATTTTTTGTTAGGTGCGGCCCGCTGATAGACTGCACAGTGGAAGTAGACTGTGATTGCGAACTCTATGCGGAAGTTTGTCCCACTAGCATCTGTTCAAGACTATGTATCTGTATTTCGTTGTAAAATATGGATACATGGAATACATAAAATATTGATTTAATTCGTTTCAAGACACGTACTTCGGGATTTAAAGACACAAACATAATTTCAGTAAATAATATAGCTTTTGTTGGTTTTAGCATGTTTATACAAAAATATTTTATTCAAATTCAAATTGATATGGGAAAAAAATAAAATTAGTGGCAAGCGTACCTGTAACTTTGTCCCATTTCACAGTTATCGAGGTTGTTTGTATATTAGATAAAGTGACTCCTGTTGGTCCTGATGGTTCTGCAAGCAAAACGGAAAAGATAAGCTATCCGTACATACCTGAACAATCATAGTGGAGTACAATTAGTGATATCTGCCCTGGACGGTGATAAACCATCAATGACTTTTTGCGACACACACAAGAAGTACGTTAGGGCTATTTAACTCTTAACATATCTTACTTGTTACTTGTGTGATGGGACTTGAAGCTTTTCCCTCTCTTCCACTGGTACCAACAGCTGATATAGTGATGACGTATTCTACACCAGGGTTCAAACCTTCGACCTTATGCTCAGTGTCCTTGACGTCATCAGTTTTGCTTTCGTCACTGCCTTTGGATTTTGTGGATACTCTGTAGAAACTAGCTCCTGTAGGCAATATGTGAAAATTTGCAATGTAAGATTTAGCTTATATCATGATTTCACTGTAAAATGAATCCGTTTCAGAATAACACAGAAACGGAAGAAAGACGCCAATCACTTAAAAACAAGGTAACTATTTAACTTTGTTGGTATAAATAAATGACTTGCCTGAAAGAATTCTCGGATATGTGAATGCGATAGATATATAGCGATATTAAGCTTTAACTACTGCGACGGCGTAAATGCGTCAAATTTCTTTCGGTTCCATATTTATCACAATTGGAGAAATAAATGGACTGAAAAATGGTAAACGATATGATGAAACCTATCAAGAAGGTCAGAGAAAACAAAGCTTTAAATTAATTTTATAAACGTGACTATTTGGTTATGTGTTGCTTACATCTGGATAACGTAATGTACAAAGGCACTTACCGTTTACTGCTTTCCATTCAATTGTTATACTTGTTGTCTTGACTTGTCTGACTTCAACATGGGAAGGTGGAAGAGGTACTGGAATTAAAAAGAATGAATTGTAATGCGAGTAAAGTTCCAAGAAGATTCAACATTTCGAATGCCTCGTAAACCCAATAAGAAGGCTCGATTTGTACAAATTAGGTGAAGCATGATTATATATATTTTTACAAATATGAGCCGAGTATCACTTAATTAACCAAATATCACATACAAACATATAGGAACAATAGAATGAGGTATTTCCTTGTAAGGAAAATGTATCATTTATCTCAATAAATTCTTTTTCTGTTGCAGTGAATAGTAATTAATTTTTTTTGTCGAAGAGTCGTAAGATTCCAAAGTTACACTCTGTCCTAGTACTTCTTCTCACATACCTTCTAATAACAAACAATTATTGAACCAAAACAGAAATGCAATCTTACCAGTTTGGGCTTCAACTCTAGGACTTTCTTTACTCAACTTTCCACCGTATCCCTTAGATCTGATCGAGAAGTAATACAAATCCCCTGGTACAAGTGCAGGCACAGTGTGAGTGGTTGAAGTTGTATCGATGGTTCGTAGGATCGTGTTTGATCCATCACTTGCTGATCTGACTACTATCGTGTAGCTGGAGGCTCCTGCGTGGTGATAATAATCGAGTAGTGATAACCATTTTTTAAAAATTGATTCATGACAAAGTCGAAAGCTGAAAGCTGCAGATACCAACACTAATATATATAGTAATAAGTTATTCTAAAGATGCTGCTGAATAAGAAATGAAAATACCAAATTATTGTAACACCTTTCCACTTTTTGGCAGTTAAAATGGGGGAACTCAAGGTGGTTTCTGGAAGAACTCAGAATTCAAATTTTTATCGTTAACTGCAAACCGCAAAAAATAACCTTTTAATCGGAATAATACTGCAGGGGGAATATCAATTCAAAATTCATACCACATCATAAATTGTCATGTTGAACAACATGTTGTGCAAAATATTTAAGTATGCAAATTTTTCGCTATGATCTATTAGTGATTTCATTACTGGTTTTCACTGTTTTCGTCTTGCTTTACCACTTTACCACAATAATTACCTGTAATCGCTGACCAACGCAACGTAACAGATGTCGTCGTGGCATCTTCAATGATCACTTCATCAAGAGCAGCGGGAACTAGAAAAAATATTTTTAACGTTATTTGTTAAAATTAAATTGTTCAATTTAAATTGTTTAAAAATTGCAGTCGAATTATGGCAACATAATGGGTATCAAAATTTTTGGGCATGAACCAGGCTTTGTGAGTGTATTTACTTATGTGCGCACAGGCGCGTGAAAAATTTTGGGATTTCCTGTATTTTCAAGTACTCAAAAGGCTATTCTGCGATCGGTGAGGGCGGGGGAATGGCACCAACCCCTAAATACGTTAGTGAATGTGGAAAAAATAAAGTCACGCACTCGTAGTTTGTTCCAGTTCTTGACTGGGTTGTGATTTTCTTCCGCTAGTTCCAACCCCAACCACGGTTATCGTGTAGGCGGCACCAGGTACCAGTTGATTGACGGTATAATCAGTATCATCGGACACAAATGTCTGGGTTGTATCTTTCAACGACCCTGCGGGCCCAGTTTTGCCTTTGATGGTGACTTCGTAGAATTTTGCCCCTGTATAAGGAAAAGTTAGTTTAGAAATTATACATGATAATAATATTAGGCTCTCAACTGAATGTTTGCAGCAAGACGGAGATTCACAGAAAGGTTTTGCTCAAAATCGTTAAAGTATTCGAGTAGTTGGACAACGAGTTCGCGCAGGAACGTGACGACAATGTTAAAAAATAATGGCTGAATATTGGCAGATTGGTGTTAATTCAATTATATGAATTTCTATTGTTTATATCTTTTGTTAACTATGGATCACTGGTGAATTTAGTCACTGGGGTCATATAGAGCTCCACTCGTTAATTCGAAAATGGTGTCATTTGACTCGAATGTTTCAAACGGTGCGTGAAATATTTTATAGGAGCGGACGGTGAGCAATTTGGGCAACGAAGTAAGCCTGAAATAAGGACGGTTTAATAGTTTGAAACGTACTGAGCCAATTTGCGCTCTGCTTACACATATGATTACTAACATTTCGACAAAAAGGATAACTGGATATGAAATCCTAGAGAAATTTAACGTTTTGGAGACTGTTCCAATTGGTGTCCTGGTTTTTTGGATATTTGTAGAAAGTCCATGAAACTTTGTGGACGTGGACTTGAAGAAATTTTCACTCACCGATAACTGGTTCCCATTGGAAAGATATGAATGTTGTTCCGGTCTTCGTCATAAGAAGTTTAGAAGGAGACAGTGGTGCTGAATAAAAATTGAATGTTGGGAATTATGAATATGGCATCTGCGTGACGGGTGAAGCACAAAAACTAACCAAAGAGATACAAGATTTCGCTAATTTTCATGGGAGATGCCATTAATACCCACCAGACAAATTGCGTCCGACTTCACCAAACATAATTTGTTTTGTACGAAATGTTGTCCGCTCAGTTAGCTCGTTGATTGCCTTTGTTTAGTTAATTGTTGTGACACAGTAATAGAACGTTGAAACGACGATTTTCAATCTATACCTTACATTGGACACGATGCTCGATTATGGATTAGTGAAAAAAGGCAGTCACCTTTTTGCCATGAATGAGTCACTGATGGATCGCGCCGTCAAGGCGCGGTACATATGTGACTCATTTTTGGTAAAAAATTGATTGATAAAACTATGCACTTGACTGTTTTTTTTTTCCATAGCCACTTCTTACAGTGGATCATCCTGTCCAAGGCCCTGTAACTGCGGCCACTTATAGACGGACAGGGTTGCAATTACTGGAAATATATGATCATTTCCTGTTCGGCTCAGCCTACCTCAGTTATTACACCCTGGGTTGAGTGTTGGGCATGTGTGAGCGAGCCGGAATCGCCGGGGCTCGAACCCGAGATCTTCAACAACAGGTTTCCAATTTCAGCACGGACGACCTTCATCTCAAACCACATTGCAAAAACTAGAAACTCACCAGTTTGTTCCCTGAGTTTTTGACTTTGCTTTGACTGTCTCTTCTTCATTCCATTGGCGATAACAAAGACTTCATAATATTTTCCGGGAGATAAAGCGGTGACTGTGATCTGTGAGTAATAATTGGGAGTAAAAGTGAATTGCCTCTCGCGCCCAGGACAAGGTGCATGAAACTCATTACAGCTTACAGAAACAGACCAGTTTCACGATAATTTTTTTGCTGAAAATGCACTCACTTGTTTGAAGTGCTTCCAAAACCAGTCGTATATTCTCAGGAAACGCTTTGTGGCCGTATATTAGTCCAATTGTTGAAATAATAATTGTAGCTATCAATAGGTGGTAACAACCACACAATAGGTGGAGCAATGACTCTCCAATTGAGCGAAAACATGTTTTTTAGAATAGGAGCTCGGTGGATTATATTTTGTAGTTTTATTTCGATGATGCTTTTGTAGCAGCAGTAAAAAAAAAATCCGTGTGCCATCAAAAAGATTACGTTTACTTTTTCAAATGCCTATGATGTACAACACCTTATATCACATGGCTATTGCACCTAAATATACTATCAGATTTTATCCAATCAATTGAGCAAAAAGTGTAGAAAATATTTCAAATATGTTCAGCATAATTACCTCTGGTTCGCCTGCCGTCAATTCACGTTGAGTGCGATCGTTTTCCAGTACATGTACAGTGTAATGCTTAGCTCCTGTGTATTGAAAATATACATATGATAAGAGTCGGGTGATGCCTCTTCAACAAGACAACCAGGAAACGAAAATCGTTTCCATGATATAAATGAGACAATGCTGATATGAGAATTAGGTACTGCGTATGTCAAAATGTATGATCTACAACTTACGCCCACTGGACATTAAAACAAAATATATATATATAACTGAAATTCATAGTGGCTGAATCAATTCCGATAAAATTTGTGATAAGAAAAGCCCTACCTAAATTTGTTGATTATTTAATTATTTTATGATGAATTTCTCACCGAGAACTGCATCCCATTTCAACGACATTGAAGTGGTTCTCACAGCAGTGAATACAAGCCCGGTTGGTCTTTCTGGATCTGTTTAAAACAAAGCATCGTTAGATCATGTTTAAAATGAAAAGTACGTAAACAGAAAATATCTAAACATGTTTGGTAAGGATGAGTCACTGATGGATCGAGTCAATATAAATTCGTATAGTCTATCGTCAATAGCGTAAATTAATCTAACAAAAAAAAAACGATTTCCAACAACATACCCTGTAGTCTATGCATGAACAAACCTCAATAAGATCTTGCGAAGAGTGATATACTCAAATATGTGGTTGTAAAAATTTAATCAAATTTGTCTTGCCACATGCTATCACACACAAACCTCGCGTGCTATGTGATTATCATTTAATGAACTTAACAAACTGAGTACTTTTGGAAACATTTTAACATTTTAACAAAGTCTTTTAAAAATTTTAAAATGCACGTCTGAAGAAGTCGGACTTTAGTGGGACGAAACGTTACAGAAATACATTTGTGTAAGTGTGAAGCAAGACTTTGGACCTCGCTAGTTAGGCATAGTTACTCTTGCTACTGTATCCTTGCATGTACTGCATACGGATCCGCAAACACAAAGGCACAGAGAAAGGATAAGTGGTTAGTCCACGTCCCCCAGACCGATAGGATCAAGTATGACGTCATCTACTTACATGTAGTTTCTGAAACAGCAGCAGTTGGTGCACTCTCTCTTCCACTAGTGGCCACAGACACGACTCGCAGTGCATATGTTTTTCCTGGAATCAAGTCCACCACCGTGTGTTGAACTTTCTGTACTTCATCTATCTTCAAGATGTCAGTAGAACTTTCCTCTCGGACGATCACTTTGTACATTTTTACTCCTGAAATTAATAAGTTAGTATATCTTCATTCCATAATTCTGGAAATAATGATTAAAACTGACCCAAGACGTCAAAAAAGCAAAAATATCTTCAGCGACTAATCAAACGTAATCCAATTTATTTTGATTTGTTTTGTTTTTGCTCCCAGCTTGCCCTAAACGTATTAATCAATGTTAGAGTTTTCCTTACCGTTCACTTTATTCCAGCTAAGATCGATAGTTGTTGTGGTGACGGTTCCAGGCTTGACGCCAGCGGGAGATAGAGGAGCTGGAATAGAAGAATAAAATTAAACTTGTGAAGAATAAATATATGAACTGAAACTTCAACAAATCGAACAAGAGGGTGCAATAGTGGACGGGTATATACAAGAAAAAAAGTGCGATACATCAGAGACGCAATCTTAACAGAAACATACGTGTACATATATGCATACGTTGGTATTTCCAAATATACTAAGCAAAAAATTCATAAGATGTAAGTATTCACCAATATAATGGAATTGAAAAAATATTTTTAAAAAAAGTTCAAGAGTCCTGCTATGCACATACACGTCACAGAAATAAACTTGTGTATGTGTGTAGAAAGACTCTTGAACCTCCTGTCTTTAGTTAGTTTATATTCTTTCTATATCATCCTTACACAGAGCACACGGATGAATCTCACAAACGCATAGAAGGAAGATAAGTAGTTAGTCCCCCTTTAATTGGACTAAGAGAGTAATTTCCTTTTTTACTTTTATTCCAGTCCCAGAGAAAGATCCATATGACAAGTATTATGAATAAAATAATTGTATTGTGAAATCCTCTAAATATTACGGAAGGGGGAAGGGGCGAAATACCCAATTCGAAAAAAATCAATCTGGAAGTGGCAGCCTGAAAGCACAACGTCTGTGAAACAAAACTTACTGGTTTGCACTTGTTTCTCGGGACTTTCTCCGCTCTTCTTACGGTCTTTGCCGATTACAGAGACAGAGAATATATAAGTAGTTCCAGGGTCTAGTGAAGTTACCACCAGAGATGACTTCCTTGTGTTGAGAGACTTCATGATCTTGGCACTGCCAGGCAGACGCATTAAAAGGGTGTACATTGATGCGCCTTCGAAGGTGAATATAATAGGTTAGATACAGATAAAACAATTCTGCCCAGACTTGCTTTGTTAATTATGTGTCACTGATGGAACGGCCGCCGAGGCGCGATCCATCTCTGACGCATGCTTAACAAAATAAAATTTCTGATTGGAATCACCCTCTGACAAGGTCAAAGTCATCCAATAATTGATGAAGAATGGAGGCTGAAAATCGGTTTTATCACAATTTTGTGTGTACGTGTTTAATGTCTTCCGCCTTTAACAATTGCTTCACAGACCCAAATCAGAGCTTTACTAATCTCCAGGATCCGTGATGTCCATGACATCTAGCTTTAATATCGTCCGTCAAACAAATATAAAAAGTTTGCCGCGTTTCTCGTAACTGTGTTTAAGCCACCATTGACTGGGTTTGATACAATTGGGTACAACTTTATCGGTTGATTACTAAAGGGGACAAAAATCAAAACAGCATAAAGAGGAAAATTATTCACAAGTTTCTGTTCCTATATACGAGTCACAATTAATTCGAATTAATCGTGCTTCGAATCACCTAATCGATTTGCCCAGCCCCACACATAATGTACATGTTTTTACACACTGGAACAATATTCAACGAAAAAAAAACTTTGCGATAAATTTCATCTTTGCTGTTTGTATTTTTACCAGCGGTAAAAAGCGCATGTAGATCCTAAATAACAGACAAACATTAAAATATTAAAGACGAATACCTGTTATTGGAGTCCACTCGAGTCCAACATGGCTTGTTGATACGTCAGTCACATTCAGCTCGCCGATAGATCCAGGCACTGTAAGGAAATAATTTTAAATTATCGTTTTAAATTCGTAAATTTGGATATCGAGTAGCTTAGCAAACGCAGTTGAGCAAAATTGAATAAAACAAAAAATTTGATCTAGTTTCAAACAAGCTTCTTAGTGTCAAATCGTTAGTCAATTTCGAGAGTTTTTTCAGTCGGCTTTCTTCGCGTGTAAAGGATATATTTCACGGCTGAAAATTGCTGTTAACAAAATAATCGAAAAATTTTGTCCATGCCATTTTCCTTTCGGATATTTTCGTTGAAATAATAATATTAATTTTCCTTTGCCATTCGGCGATTCGGACCTTCCTTCATTGCTGAATATCGTTTGTTACCACAGTCAAACGATGGTTTATAATATGATACAGACCTGTAGACTGCAGAACTTTTTCACTCTTAACGCTATTTGTTCCGCTTGTTCCAACTGCTATGGCACTGATAGAGTACGTCATTCCAGGAGTTAGTTGTGTTAAAGTAAAGAAACTTCTTGTTACATTGTATGTCCGGAGGGTGGCGCCTGTCGTATCACCGGCCTCTTCCACAAACAGCCGATACTGTTTGATACCTGAAGAAGAGGAATAAGGTAGGTAGGTTCTTTATTTCATCGTCCAAGTGAAAAAAATTTTACAATGTGATTGAATTAAATAAGTAAAAAATTGTATTACAGAAAAAAATAATCACATGAAATGAACTTGGATTGAGAAAGACGCTAGGAGGTCATCAAGTCAGCAATCCCAGCTTAGTCAGGTCAAGGACCAGATAGACTAGAGATTAGCAGGCAAATTTGCCATGGGAAAGGGCGCGAGATACTAAATAGGTTCGGGGACTTTCATACGTACGACAGTCATTAAATTAGAAATCTTGCTACAGCGAAATCGAAAACTGGTAAGAATCAATTTGCTGAGTAAAAAGTTGTGAGGTACACTGTAACACGAATGCAGTAAATTTACTGTCTTTTGAGGGTCATTTATTTTAGGTAAATTTGAAATAAAACTGTACAATTGACTTTTATGCCCAGTATGGACTGTTAATGGAACGCGCCGCTTAATTTACTACACCTATATTACAGTATACTGATATGAATCTTTGTCCCATATACGTAAACTTACCGTGGACTTTCTTCCAGCTCAGTGCTATGGTGCTCGTTGTGACTTCTTCTACCTTCACTTGGCCAGGTGATTCAGGGACTGGAGGAAAAATTGAAAGGAGGGTTTTGAGTAAATCGCAAGTCCTTTATGTAAAAAACATAGCTTTTCTGGATTATAACCATGAAGGAATGAGCATTAAAGCATAGAACAGCTCAAAGTATTGAAACCAGAAAAAGAATGTTGGAAGGGAATGAATGACATAAATTGATTTAGCGTGACACTTCAGATTTATATTTTCTCTTTTGTTAAAATGTTTTAAGCTGATGGATGGTGTCATAAGTGTCTACAACAACAAGTATTTGATAGTCAAATTTGATATTTTGCTGCTTAAAGGCGAAGTGAAATGTGGGGGTTTTGCATCCTTGAAAAATAGAAAAAGGGTAAAATATATATAATTTGATAGGGTGTGATGTTTACTTTTTTATAATGTTTTTACGCTGTTTGCTAAACAAAAATTGCATTTACATTCCCCCGGTATAATGTTATGAATTTTGTGGGCGCGATGGCCTGCCTAGTGGTTAAACATCTCGTCATCGCCGGTTAAATATTTCGGGTTCGAGTCCCGGGCGAGTCTGGCTTGCTTATCCATGCTCACCACCTAACCCAGGGTGTAATAACTTGGCTAGGCTAAGCCAAACAGGAAAAAATGATATCTTTCCAGCAATTATAACCATGTCCGTCTATAAGTGGCCGCTGTTACAGGGCCTTGTACAGCTCTAAGAAGGGGCTGTTTAAAAAATAATGACGCAGTGGATTGCAAATATTTTGTTAAGTTTACACTTCAGTAATTCAGGAATACAGGAATTTACCGGTTTGTTTCCTGATGATGTTGCTCTCCTTCTGGTTGACTCTGCCGTTCAATCCAACGGATCGAACCCAGAATTCATACCAGACTCCTGGTGTGAGATCTTCGATGGTGATCTAGAAAGAATATATAAGGTTATGTGTATGGATGGGTGAATTTGATTCGGTGATTCGAATCGATTCGAAGCACGATTAATTCGAATCAATCATGAATCTTTCGTGGGAACAAAAACTTGCTAAATGAACTAGGATTTTCATTTTTATATATTATATTTCGTCATTAAAATATAAAAATCGTTGCTCTCAGTGTGAAATGAAAGGAAACTGTAAACTATAAATTTCTTTATTTGCACAATGGGGACAAGTTATAATAGTAAAAATGGGATATTTGTATTTTAAAGAATTAGTGCTTCGATCCAATTCGAAAAAAATGAAATCAGATTCGAATTCCAAATGATTCGGTTTTTTCCACAGCTCTAGGTATGTGTCACTACTTTCTAGTATGAATATACGAGCAAAGTTATATATGAGAAGTTAAATTTTCATCCGAGACACACTTGTCAAATAATATTTGAGCAGTGCTCTTTACATTATGTAACACTATTAACTTTGAGACGAGGATACGGGCAAACCCAATCATTTGGAAATCGAATCTGATTCGGATATTTTTTCGAATCGGATAAAATCATAAATTTCAAAAAAAATAACAAATATTCTATTTTTACTATCACTATTATTGTTTCCTTTACGATAATTAGGAAATTTATATTTACGATTTACAATAATTAACATATAATCAGACTTAGTGATGTATTTTCAATTACGTTACAAGTCCAAAAGAAAAGAAAGAAAATTTTTATTTTTTAACGTCAAAATACAATCTTTTTGTCTAACTGGAACTAAATCATCATGGTGAGATGCAGTGAGTGGTATCTTCCCTGGGCGATGACTGAGCCATCTACCACTTTTTTGCTTCCTTTTAGTTGTCTCTTAGGAAAGGCAGGAAATACGTTAGGACTGTTCTAAAGCCCGTAACTACAGGGCCAAATTCAGTATACAGAAAGGAGTCCATAAAAACTTTTGATTTTTTACGGACCTGCTCCTCCTGATAAGAATATATCGTTTGAATGATGACAGAAAAATTAGTGCCTTTCCATTTTTTCCTGAATCCGTCACTGCATAGTCTGATATAATTCATGCTGCTGAATAAGAGACAGACTCACCACTGTGCCTTTAGTTTCAACTTCAGTGTTTATCTTATCATCACCTCGAATGCTGACGATGAACTTGAATGCTCCTGAAGGAAAAAGTAACGTAAATAACGTAGTTATTTGCATAAGTTGCATTTTACCTAAAGAGTTTTATGTACAATCGCCGCGTGTAAAACGGGGACTACACTGTAATTACCCTCTCTCTTACCTTTTTTAAACTCGTTATAATGTCTCAAAGACTTTCTAGGACGCGAAAGTTTACCAGAGGTCACTGACGCACTTGGTGCTACTGATTCAAATAAGGTACCAGAAACTGGTCCTAAGCAGACCACTTCTCCTAAATAACTAGACCATATGGCCTATTTTAGACTTATAAATACTTTACTTACCCTCTACATCATGCCATTGCAGACTAACTGTTGTTGTGCTGATATCCATAAGCTTCAGATCAGTTGGTCGGGCAGGAGCTGAGAATAAATGGTAGTTTATTATCACACGCTTAATAACATGTTTAGTTATAATAATCATATATTCTGCAAGAGATAGGAAGGGAAGGAAAAACGATTTTATAAAAACTTCATGGGGTACAATGAATAACGAAGATCCAAACAATGTTATAAAGTTTTTTGAAATAGATATTCAGAAATTATACTTTCTGGGTAAACTGAGCGTAAACTATACGTGATTCGTTTATGGCCAAATCCCTTTTAAGACATAAAATGGTACCATGTTTATTTTTAACCGTACACTTGACTTTCCTCTTATCAGATCAAAAAATTGCATGCTATTTTATGAATGAGTAGTAATATCGGTATTCCTCTATCCATAAGAAAAGTATTAGCTTAACTTACTTGTTGTTTCCATGAGTAACTTTGATGACTTGCTCTCCCGTCCCCCGGTGGATACTGAGACAACTGTGAACAAATACTTGGTCCCGGGGCTGAGTTTCTCAACAGTATGGCTGGTAGTTCGAACCTCGACAACACGATGCACAACACGGAACGGTTGCGTGAGTCTGATTATGATTTTGTAGAATGACGCACCTGTGAGAAGAGAGGTAAATAAGAAATTATGTCATAATTAGGGCTGAGCAGAACCGAATTAATAGAAATTCGAATCTGATCCGGATATTTTTTTTTGAATCGAATCGAATCGCTGATTCTATAATAATACCAAATATCCTATTTTTACTATTACTCATTGTCTCCCTTATGAAAAATAAGAAATTTATCGTTGCAAATTACAAATATTAGCATAAACAGACATAAAAGTAATATATTTTCAGTTACACCTAATGCCACCGAGCGAAAATTTTCATTTTTAACCATAAATACAATCGCTTCCTTTCAGGCGCTTTTTGGAAGTCGCAAGAAATCGGGTATAAAATGATTCCGAAGTCTGCACTTTTACAAAGTGGCAATATCACCTTCTACACTCACCTTCACTTTCATCCCAAGACATTTCCATGGTTGTTGTTGTTACATTCGTGATTTCAAAGTTTTCTGGAGGTGAAGGAACTGAAAATATAGAAATAAAATATGAATTTGATTGGCATATTATTGAATACTGGTAAAACCATAAATGTATGTCGATTTTATTCCTGGAAGCTTAGTCATGAGTAAACAGCGTAGGTGCAATATATTGTGTGTAGGGCTGGGCTATTCGATTAGGTGATTCGAATCAAATTCGAATTCCGAATGGTTCGGTTTTGCCCAGCCCTACTTGTGTGTATATGTGCGCAAAGTAAAGAGATGCCAAAGAGGAGTAGAGAACTTTTCTAAAATGTGGTTCATATGTGTATATGTTCATATGTGGTTTGGAGACGCCTCATAACAGATGTATCGAAAAAGTATATTTGACTCTCCGATAAAATTAATCTATCATTGGCGTATTTGAAGACTTGAAAACGGAAATATTACAAGATTTTAAAGAAGTGTTAGATGGTTATACCATCGGCCAGGGTAGAGACCACCCACTGCACTTTACCATAGTGGTTCAATTCTATTTTGGATGTTTTCCGCTTAGAGTGCAGTTGCTCATACTACATCTCATAGCAGCTTTTTTTCTATCAAAAGGCCGTTTGTTGGCTTCTTTTAGGCCTTGTTCAGAGTAAATTTCAATAAATATATATATAAGTGTTGCAAATGACTCACCTGTCTGGAAACTTAATTCCTCGCTTCCTTCATAATTCATGTTTCCATCTATTCCCACAGTGAATATTTCAACATTGAACCATGAACCCGGTGCGAGTTCTTTCAATGTGATCACCGAACTCTTTGATTTGAATGTTTCAACTCTTCCGTTTGATTGGCTGGTCACATTGATGACGTAATGTTCGATTCCTGTATTTATGTATAAGTTTAGCTTACCATCATTCTTTACTCTTAGTATAATAAAAAAATATATATGCATAATGAAGAAATATGAAGTGCGATATTGCGTGAAAGGCCCATGAGCTTCCCCTCCCCCCCTAAAATGCCCTTTTTTCCGTATAAAACGATGTTTGGGGAATTCCCCAAAGCACATTTATCCAAATCACTGCAACTCAATGAAGTTTATGTTTAAAAAAATCTATTACTATGAACACAACTATGGTGATTAACCAGACGTTCTAATTAGTTACTCCGAGAAACAATGCGCGAAAAAAAGCTCCAGAAAACTGCAGTTTTTGGAAAAAACTTCTTCGATAAATTTATTCTAAAAAAATGTAACGAGAAGTAATTAATATTCAATATCAAATAAGTAAAATACCTTGAATTGAATCCCAAGTGAACATAGCTGTTGAATCTGTAACTCCGAGAAGCGTAACAAATCTCACTTTTTCCGGAACTGCGAATAAAATAATTTTGATAATAATTTGAAAAGGTGCCAGGGTTTTATTAAACAGTCCAAAAGCAAAATCATTCCACAAAAATAGCATATGTAATCCACACTAGTTCCACATTAGGCATTACCAAAAATTAGCTAACGCGCGCATCAATTTTAAAATCTGGCATATTGTAGTGCTTATTTATGTGCATATACTGATATATATATATATATATAAGTGTGTACAGGAGTGCGTTTCAGGTCAAGTAACAAGAAAAAAACTCACTCCTCAGTGACCAATACTTCAATAAATATGCTCGTTCGGGTGATTTTTGATTAAATCTTAGATAATCAGAAACTAAATATCCCTTATCTTACCTGTAGTTTCATTCAAATAAACCTTCTCTTTGCTGACTCTTCCTTGTTGATTAACGGTTTGGAATTGGAATGAATACTGGGTCGCTGATTCAAGTCCTACAACCTCGATTTTATTCGTTCGAGTTTGGAATTGAAACCTGTGAATCGGGAATTGTTATAAATGAGACTACAAGGTTTGTATGTAAATTATTTTTATCTGTAGCTGTTATCGAAGTTATCCAAATCTTTTTGTGAGGACCTTGGAACTTCACTTTAGGCAATGACTTGAAAAAAACATATTGTGTAGCAGATATACTCAACCCTTACCTCCCGGAATGCCCCCTCCTCTCCTGTGCCAAGGGCAAGGAGACCCATTCAAACGATTATTGTACACCACATTAACAATCTTACAAAAAGACAACAACATTACCATGCTCTCTGGTCTTTAACTGCCACTTCAGACGGATTGATCTTGAACTGTTCCAACTTCGAAGCTTTCAATCCATCTTTTTTGATACCCGATGCACCTTCCCACATAACAGTATCCGGTTCGGGCACTTTCTGGGATCCAAATGTGTTGATTATTTCATCTTTTACACTCCAGAGTATTGTGACAATGTAAAAGTCAGCACCTAAAAAAATATTAAAAGTTGGAACTCAGAAATATTAAATTCAATAATTTCATGCAATTCAAACCAAAGCTTAGCATCTTTCGAATTGATTTGACACTAAATAGGATTGTAAGCGATGAGTGAAAGGGATCTGTAAACAGTCAGACAAAAAACTTCGAATCCCGATTTGTAACCGGAAACGTACGAGAGGTTGGAGTTCGCCATATGGTTAAGCAGTATTATTGACTTTCCTCTTCAGCAGGATAGAAATCCCTATCCATCACATCCTGCCATCGTCAGATTGATGACGTCGGCATTGCTTCTACTTGCGATAACGAATTTTCCTATAACAACATCATACCTTCCATTTCATTCCATCCAAACTTCACCCAGGTTGTTCCAATTTCGGACATTTTCACATCACTTGGTCGAAGACAGACTGCAAAACAAAACTTTCGGTATAAATAAGAAAAAATAGTGATGTATTTTAAAAACACACAAAAGAGCAATGAACTGCAAGTGAGAAAATTGTTACTAACGATGAACAAAACTCACGATTTATCCAACTCTATGCTCTTTTTATATTAATGTTTTTTTTTTTTTTATTTAAAACACTTTCCTACCTGTCTGTAATTCCAGTGTTTCACTTGCAATTCCGTTTCCTCTGTTCTTGCTGTCCCGGGACTGTACGTTTATTTTAAACCATTTCCCTGGTTTGATTCCTTCTTCTGTCCATTGAGTTCTTTCCGTTATTCTGTTATATTTCTTCCCAACATCTGTTGTTATCTCAAGGACGTAGGACGAGGCTCCTAGTATGCAATTATTAAGCAGAAGTCAAGTTTAGTAAATGTTCATGACTAGCATGAGCAGGAATGGACGCCGAGGTCACTCTAATACTCAACTTATTCGGATTAAAAATATAATGTACCCAATTCACGGTAAAATCAATACATTCGCGTTGTTTTTTTTATCGTTGTGTGCTTGTAATAATCGTGTGCCAATTTTACTGATATTTCATAGTTAGTAGGCTCGCGCAATGGAAAATTTGAAGACAATCTCTGTTTTCCACTACCCTCTATGTTTATAAAATCCATAAATGGAATATTTAAAAATAAGTTATTTCGATATACTAACCTTTGACCTCGTCCCAGTTGACAGTGAACAAATTGGAATCAACGTTCAGCATAACTGGAGTGCTGGGTGTACTTGGTACTGAAATAAAGTAATAGAAGAAATGTGACGCAAGCACAGCAAACTGCTAAAATAGACAGAAAGTATTTCAAATACATAAAATTAATATTGAAATTGTCGTCTAAAATGACGCACGGAAGTGAAGGGTGGTTTTTCCATCGATAAGAACAGATACCATTCAATCCACAACTCTTTTATACTGTGTTAAATGAGCATGGAATTTTTCTTGCTCAGGAGGCGGGGTCTGGTTGTCTTTTCTTGTAGCTTTTTTCTCGAGGTCTGACAGTAGCACTGCAAACGTGATTGCGGTACTCCGCTTCTTAAATCCATGCCAACCACTCAACGATGGGTGTAGGGCTTGAGTAGGCTCAGTCAACCCGGAAATATTATTTATTCCCAACAACGCTAATAATGTTTGTTTATAAGTGGCCGCTAGCCTTGTTCAGGATGATCTACGCAAAAAAATTAATAAAAAAAAATTGTCAAAAAAGAAAACTATAGTACTTGTGCTTTCCAACAGTATTTCACTCTCTGGTGACCGAGATCCTGTTTGTCCAACAGCGAGTACTTTAATTTCATATTGTGTTCCAGGTGTGAGGTTTCCAAGCTTTACTGTGGCTGATTCCGTGTTCCTGGTTTCTTTCCTTGTCTCCCGGTCATCGTCTTGCCAGGTGAATGTTAGTTTGTAAGATGAAGCGCCTGAATCAAAGTTAATCCAGGTAAGATTTAAAATTGTTTCTATTCAAAATTATGTATACACACTTGAGTGAGATTAGGATTTCCCCCAGACTCGAGTTTAGTTAATTTTAAAAGACGGTAAGGCTGGCCTTACTTTTGCCAGAAGATAGAATATCTCAACTTAACTGTAGAAAAAGCTTCAAAACCATCAATACTGCTATGAAATAGCAGTGTTGATGGTTTTAAAGTTTTTTGTCCATCCGAAGAAAATGACATGAACATTTCGGGCACCCGAGACTAAACAAGATCATGTCACCGTGTAGTGGTGTCATCAGGCCTGGGTGATGCTAAAATCCCCGTACACCCCTCAGTTGACCTCTTTCAATGCTTTTGCATAAGCACCCATGTCAATTAAGTAACAAGTGGGGCTGGGCAAAGCCGAATCATTTGGATTTCGAATCTAATTCGAATCCTTTTTCGAATCGAAACACTAATTCCATAAAAATAAGAAATATCCAATTTTTACTATCACTATTATTTTCATCATTATGTTAATTAGGAAATGTATGGTTACGAAGTGCAAAGTATTATATTTTTATTACACTCCACGTATAAGAGCTAAAATAAATCAATTGCATTTGCCGTTAAAGATGAAAAAATTCACTTTATTTAACAAGTTTTTGTTTCTATGACCGATTCACGGCAGATTCGAAAAATCAATGCTTCGAATCGATTCGAATCATCGAATCGAATTGCCCAGTCCTAGTAACAAAGACATGTTCTTCATAATAATATGCAAGAAATATGTAAAGCAGTAAGGCTGAGTAAAGTATATAGAAATGCAAAGTCAAAGATAACAACTATGAATATATTTGGTCGCTTCCTGTAACTATTGCAACTTCTGTGATCGAATGCGTTTTGACAAAAAACAACCGAAGCCAACAACGGCCTGAAAGTTTATTACAACCAGCGAGTTAAATCAGCCCACTTACCAACGCTCTTGTCCCAAACCACAGTGATGTAATCCATCTCCACGATCTTTGCTCGAACGTTAGATGGCGTCAGAGGCACTGAAATAGAATAGAAAATATAAAAGGTTTCAGATTTGTCGGCTGTTTGAAGTTGTATATTAATGCACACTATTTAGTAGGCACTGCTTAACAGGTACATTTTGGAATGGGACTTAGTTTTACTACTTTTCATCGTTTTATGTTTAAAAACTAGCGAAGTAAAATGGCGGGTATGTGTTTTCATTATAATGAATTAGGGCTAGGCAAAACCGAATCAATTGAAATTCGAATCTGATTCGAATATTTTTTTTTCAAATCTGATCAAAAAACTAATTCCATGTAAATAACAAATATCTAATAGTTTAGTAACACAAATTGATCCTATTGTGAAAATCAAAAATTTATAGTTTATAGTGTACAATTTCAATTCATACACAGTGTTTAAGGGCAGCAATTTTCATATTTTAACGACAAAAAATAATCGATTTTGGTCAAAACTTGACCAAAATCGATTGCATTTTCTTGTTAAAAATGAAAATACTTTTGAAGGTTTGATTAATGAAAGATAGTAAACTAAAAGAGCATTAATCTTCGATAAACCAGTAGGCGTACCTGTTTGTTCATCCAAGATATCGCTTTCCTCGCTATGTTTTCCTCCAGATCCAACGGATACGAGTGAGAAATCGTACCAGGTTCCTGGTTTCAAGTTTTCCAGTGTAACCTGTCAATATGGACATCGTTAAACGTGCTTGTCTGGTAAAACTTATTTATTAGCCAGATTGATTTTTTCATTGAAATTCGCTTTATTTAAAGCTGGTACCTCAAAGAAACTCAAGTACCTCAGTACCTCAAAGAAGCCAACTAATGAGGCAACGATCTATTTTGAACTGTAACACCAACAACTGCATCTGAACCGCTATAGAAAAAGTAGAATGAACAGTATTGGTCCTGGGCGATAGTAAAACTCTTTTGTTTCTTTTTAGTTGCCTCTTAAATACATTAGAGAAATTCTAAATGTTAAAATGTTGCAAAAGCAATTTTTCCCGTTCCTTCGGAAAGGATTTTTTCAATTGTCAAATAATTTTTTGAATTATTTCTAATACTGAAAAGTTCGATTCGAGGCCATCAGTATTGCAAATGTTTTTTCAGAAACGAGCTATTAAATCACGCGATTTCTCCAAATTGCAAACCTCGAATAATCAATTTCCCAAGACTTACTTTTGTTTCAGTGATTTCTTCGCTTTTTCTTTGACCGTTGGTGACGTAGTAGATAATGTATTTCACAGCACCTTTGAAAACATAAGTTGATATGAAACATTGAAGTATAATAGTATATTACTACGAACAACATTTGAATAACAGTGCTAAAACCTCGGGTTCGAGTCCCGGCTCGCTTATCTATGCTCACCACTCAACCCAGGGTGTAATAACTTGGGTAGGCTATGCCGAATAGAAAAGGATCACATCTTTCAAGCATTTAAAACCCCGCCCGTCTATAAGTGGCTGCTGTTACAAGGCCTTGGACAGGGTGATCCACTCTAAAAAGTGGCTATAAAAAAAGTCCAATATTGGATTTGAGCTTTCTAATCAGAGGTGCAACAAGCATTTACCACAGCGTTTTTGTATTAATTTATGTTCGCATAACAAGATTGTTCTAATCTGCTATATGGTAGCAATACAAAAGCGCTATAAAAATGTATTTGCAAAAACATACATTTTCGGGACGCGGTGGCGTGGTGAAACCGACAATAGATGGCGAACGTAACAGGGTTTGAACCCCAACTAAGTATGCCCACGACCTACAAACGAAAAAGGCTCCAATGAACAATACACGCGGGTGCCCCAGGGCGAGGCACTGTAACCCACAGTCTTGTGACTATGCTCTATAACCTTACCGGTTTCATGTTCTACATGGGGTGGAATAGCAAGGCGCAAAATAAAATACTGATCAAACAATACCAGCCTACAAACTTTTTTACACACCAAGCAGGAATGCGTAGGTTTTATCAAAAATTTTAGTTTTCAAGAATAAGCCACAGATGGGCCGCACCTTGGCGGTGCGATGCATCAGTGACTCATGCTTGACAGAACATGTTTAAACGATATTTTTTTTTTATATAAATTCACTCTAAGCAAGGCCGGGAGCAGAGCTTAAAAGGAACCAACTCAGGACCACTAAATAGCAAAGACCTACTAGGAGATGTTGTACCAACAACTGCACTCTAAACGAAAAACATCCCAAACGGAACTGAATCGCCATGGTAAAGTGCAGTGAGTGGTAACTGCCCTTGGCGATTACAAAACCATCTACCACTTCGTCGATGTACATGTCTTAAAGTTATATCGATATACTTCTTATTGGGTAATTCTTATTGAAACAAGTCATAGTTGTCATTATTAACATATTCACCTGGTATATCAGCCCATTCAAGAGTAGCTTTTGTGCTGGTCACTTCAGTGAGGATTGGCTGCATTGGTGACTCCGTGGCTGGAAAAAATATATGTATTCATTTTTATTTTTTCATTAAAATTCACTCTGAGCAAGGCCGGAAGCAGTGCCTGAAAGGAACCAACTCACAACCACTCAATAGCAAAAAGCTACTATGAGATGTAGTACCAGCAACTGCACTCTAAGCGTAAAACATCCCTAATAGAACTGAACCTCTGTGGTGAAGTGCAGTAAGTGGTCTCCACTCGTGCGGTGGTAAAACCATCTACCACTTCTATTTTTCCTTTTAGTCGTCTCTTACGACACTCAGGAAATACGTTAGAACGATTTCAAAGCCTATACCTATCGGGTTAAGTAACTAAAAGTTACTAAGTTACTAGTTACTTAATACAACCAAACACTCCAATCTAGTAGTTGACGAAAAGAGATAACCAAAATTTATTTACCATTTGGCTGGTTTAGAATGTTTCAGTTGGCAGGAAGACAGTTTTGGATTCAAGACCAGGGTCGATTTGAATGATTTGCATTTGCATTTGCTCATGTATTTCGATAAAATATTTTACAAATAAAAGAATAAAATATTTTAACAAAAATTTATTTCATCAAGAATGAGGATCTGATGTGTGACTCAAGTTCCTCTTAAAACTTGTGTGAATGAAATATTTCTCATTCTAGTGATCAGATATTTTATTGGATTTATTGGATAAACTCATATTTCATTTGAAATAGTGTGATTCAATATTCAATAAAGAAAAAGTTGCATCTGGGAAAATTTCATTCGACGACACTATCTTAAAAATGCCAAAGATTTCGAATAAAATGTTGAATTTGCTGTTTAATGAAGGTCAAATCAAAAATAAACTGATGAGTATTGTCTTTCTGAAGAACAAAAAGCAAATCCACTTACAAGTGCTGGCTTCCAGTAACTCTGATTCCCTGCTTCTGCTTTTATCTTCCCCAAAGGCTGACACGGAGAATGTATAGACGGTTCCTGGCTCCAACTCCCAAACTGTGAACGTGTTCTCACGAGATGTTAAGTTCGCAAAGCTCTTACCATCTTGGAAAACGTGCACCTCATAGAATCGAGCACCTGGAAAATGGGTTCAGTTTATGAAATGCTTAACTGACTGAAATCTCTTGAATCCACTTGAGGAAAATTGACGGTTGACGTTTATTTGGGATAGCCATCAATGCCTACTGTAATTTTTCGAGATAAAATATAAAAATTCCCAGTTTGACTTGATGACGTTAATATCGCCTTCTTTTCAAACAAAAATATCCGTATTTTACCGCTATAGCAGCAATATCTTTTTTTCCGATGGCATAGCGTCTTGATCAGAATAAGTCCGTAAGTTACAATATGTATATAGATCAAGGAGATGAATAAATCAGCGGCAAACTAACATACCCATAACCGCGTCCCAGTCCAGAGTTATTGATTGTGTTGTCGCGTTCACAAAAACGAGGTTGGATGGAATTGCTGGATCTGAAAAAAGGCGAACGCACGAAAAAAATCATTTCAGCTATTAAATCGGACAAAATAAGAAACGACCAAGCTGATTTACATTTTAGGTGGTCGTTCGTCAAGCCATCAAGTATGACAACTTAAGTAAGGAATTTTAACAACGACCAAAACTATCACCAAATTTTTTTCCACAATTATCAACTAGAGTGATATATACACTGATAATACTGGTAGTCCGATTCTTTATCTTCAAAAATTCTTAGTGAAGTAATTGCATTTTCTTAGGGCAATATTTTAAATATTTCATAATGGCATTTGAACTACTGTAAGATAAGTAGGGATTGCATAAATATAGTTCTGTTTTATTTTGGCGTAAAAGTACGCTAGTCGTAAAAATCAATAAAAAAATCTGACACAAACCTGTCTGCGCCGTGACTTCTCTACTCGGTTTATGATTCATTTGATCCCTTTCTCCGATAGAGTAAGTGTAGAATGTGTAATGAGTTCCAGGCTCCAGGTTCTTTATTTCAATCTGAATGCAAAAAAAAATCAGAGTAAGCGAGGTTCCTAGTTTATAAAGCCCTGGCTTAGATGGAAAAAAATAATTAAATTAAATATGCGGAGAGTAAAGTTTTGATTCATCAACATATCCATCAACAGATTCATCAATTTTTTTGATCTGATGATGAAAACGTCCAAGCTGCAAAGTATAATTATAGTATAGTATAATTCTCAAATACAAACCTCTGGTATGTTCACATTCATTGTACGTTCTTTTTCCTTTCCTTCTTCCCTTATAGAGATCATGTATTTTACAGCACCTAGAACAAGAAAGTATATAGCTTAAGATAGTTTGGAATGAACAAGCCGCAGTGGTTGACTTTGTTATACGTACGCAACCAGTATTAAGGCCACAATACACGTGAAGTTGTTTTACCGATGCATTACGTTTCGGGTGATAAAATAAAAACGGCGATAAACGCCTGCATTGCTCTGTGTTAATCGTGTTCACATACATACAAAGCACAAACGCAAAAAACGAAACGAGCACCCAGCGTCAGCTTGCATAGCATACCGTTCTGTTTCATTCGTAAACGTAAGAAACTGCATGAAGAGCATTGCGCTTGCGTAAAACGCAAGGATAAAATAAAACAAACCAAGAAAAAAACGCAACCTACGCAAATCTAGTGTATGTTGTCGTTAAAATGAAATTTGACCAAAACTGAGTGCATTTTGTCATTAAAATGAAAAATTACACTCCATTTAGCAAGTTTTTGTTCCCATGATCGATTCACGATTGATTCGAATAATACATGCTTCGAATCACCGAATCGAATTGCCCAGCCCAACTTTCACTTTCAAACCCTAAATTTTTTTAGACTCAATCGCATTTGGTGATTTTACAGCTTCAGTCAGTTTTCCAGTCGAAGCGTTGAGGAAATGAAATTATAAATGTATGGACTCATGGAGGAATATTACCGTAGATGAATTTCCTACTTCACCGACAACAGGTTTCCATTCTAATATAACTGATGTATCTGCAATTTCAACGACTGTCGGTGGTTGCGGTGCTGCTGGAACTGTAAAGAAGAAAGTTAATATATTCATTGAGTGATATCTTTATTTTAATTTAAAAAGGTGGTTTCCGGAGAATACAGTAATCTAGTTAGTTTGTTAGAACGGCAAAGAAAAGTGTGTTTTGAAGGTTTTAAAGATATTTTGGCTAGACACCGGAGTTAACGAAGTATCGCAAAATAAAAAAATCGGCCGTATGTCCTAAATCCAACTATATATAGAATGCGCAGGGCCTTGGAACAGTATGCAGAGAATTTGAAAACCTCTCAGATAATCTTTTTAAAATCGTTCATTTAATTTAATTTTAAAACTAATGTCAAGTAGCCGATATGAAACTTTAAGCAATAAAATAAGCAAAAGTTTTTCCAAAATTTGATCTTGAAAGAGAGACAGAGAGTTTCATATCCTTCTAGATGTGTTCAGTGATGTTCGTTTAATGGTTTTCCAGATATTCTCTTTTAAAATCTCTTTGGAAAGTTATTAATAAACAATGATCTTTTAACCTCAGAATGAACCAAAAATTCACTTACTCGTGGTAACACTAATCGGTTCACCGAAATCAGACTCAATCAAATTCGTTCCAACACTTCCAACAAAGAACTGATACTTCACACCGGGAGAGAGGCGTTTGACAGTGTACGGCATCTTGAATGCGATGAATTTTTGAATAATTGTCCCGTCGGCAAGTCGAACTGATACAACGTAGTATACAGCTCCTGAAATTGAAAATATTAAGTAAATAATAATAGTGAGTCGTTGATAACTTGTTACCTGCGCTTCATCCTCGTTTTTTAAAAAACCTAGATCCGAGTGTGAGAGGACACAATTAGGGTTGGACAAAACCGAATCATTTGGAATTTGAATCTAATTCGGATAATTTTTTCGAATCGAATCGAATCACTAATTCCGTGTAAATAACAAATATTCCATTTTTGGTATTACAATTTTTATTTATTATTTTTTTATTCCAAATTTGACCAAAAGCGACTGTATTTTATTGTTAAAAATGTAAATTTTACTGTCATTTGGCAAGTTTTTGTTCCTATGAACGATGCGCGATTGATTCAAACAATTTGTGCCTCGAATCGATTCGAATCACCGGATCGAATTGCCCAGTCCTAGTCACAGGGATACACGAATGAGATAATATCAATCATACACCTATATACAAAAATATCGTGATCTCATTTCACAGAAATATAAGTTCATTGTACGCTTTTGTTGGAACATAGTCTAACTAACTTTCTAATGAAAGCTTACTATAAACCTATATTTCTGTCAAATAAGATGATATTTTGGTTTAACTAATAATAGGCTGGTGTGGATTATGAAAAACGGTCGAAAATGAAAGACGCACGAAAAGTTTTCACGCAATCATATATCGACTTGGATGGTTTTGATTTAAGTTTCGATGTTTCGAAGTGTGTAAACATCAAAAAAATCATCATAAGTCAGAGTATCATATCATCGGTCGCTCAGCAAGGATTATTTCATATTTTATTTCACAAACCACTATTGAACAGCCCTATACAGACCAGTAACTCCGATAATGCTACCTTTCATTCTGTTCCACGTTAACTCTGCAGTTGTTGTTGTTGAATTCAGTAGTTTGACGTCATCTGGTGGTGACGTCACTAAAGGAAAATATAGGAAAATGAATGAATAAAAATTGCATGTTTGCAATTACAAGAAAGCTTGGTTCAATTTCACTCGATGTAAGGATCCCAATGTTGCCATGAAGTAAGAAAATACTACTGATGGCATTTTATGAAATACTTGTAATTTCAATGCCGATATGGTATGTCATTCCACCTCAAAAATTTTCTCTGACAAGGTAAAAAAAAAATTTCTAGTAAAACAGCTTACATGTCTGTTCTCGCTTCTTTTCACTTTCAAAATAATTCACCCTTCCTTTGATTCCGACCGATATAACGGTGAATTCATACTTCGTTCCAGATTGCAGGCCGTCTATTTCAACCTGGTTGAAAATCAAGAGGTTTAAATTCGTGAAATGGGGGGGGGGGGGGGGGGGGGGGGGGGGGGGGGGGGGGGGGGGGGGGTAGAATTTCTAAAGAGTTCTACCAAAGCAATTTTATTCTGAGAACTGCTGTTCTCGGAGACTCCTTTCACACTGTTTCTCAGAAAAATTAAATTTCAATCATTTAAAATTCCTCGTTAATCTATTTCTTCTTGAGTCATGTAATGGTGGACTCGAGTAATCGGTTTTGGGATTTCTTCTTTCATAAAAAGCTTCACGCGACTTCGTTTGAGTAAACTTCAGTAAAAAGCATTACGTCTGATACCAGTGGGTTGGTAATCTGGACTTCATTTCAAATCAGTCACTTTTTTAAATTTATTTTAGCAAGGTCGGAACCGATAAGCTACTTCTTGAATATGGTTAATACATCAAAGAAAAGCACAAAACCTTATTACATTCTATAAAAAGTTAGGCCAATCGTTCTATAGATATCAACATAGCAAAGTTTTGTTAAACAAAAGTTCTTTGCAAGAACACATACCCTTGTCGTATTGCTTTTAAATTTTCTTTCAAAACCTTTTGCTCTTGCAAATATAATGTAACTTTCAGCTCCTGCAAAATATTAAAAAATATAAATGTGAGACTTAGGAACATCACTTTTTTAAGTGAAGCGAATTGTCATTTTTAATGACAAAATGCATTCGATTTTGGTCAAATTTGACCAAAGTCGATTGTATTTTGTCTTTAAAAATGAAATTTTTAGCTCTTGGATATGGAGTGTGAATTAAAAATACATTGCCCTCAAGACTGATTATGCTAATATTAGCAAAATACAAAAAGTTGTAATCCTGAAATGTGATATTGTCATTTATATGAAATTCGATTCGAAAAAAATATCAGAATTGAATTCGAATTCTAAATAATTTTTATCCAGCCTTATAAACGTATCACAAAAAGTGACAAAATATGATAATATAGTGTAATTGCATCCATGCCTTGGGATGATGTAGAGTGTAAGATACAACGCTTGAATCTTTTTCAGAAATTTTGTCAAAAGCTAGAGATGGACGCAAAGCCACGATCCATAGTGTCATTAATCTTCTTTATTGTTAGTTTTTGACGCATTGGCAAAATGAAAACACCACGCGTTCCGAATACCAATATCAAATTTGGTATTAAATTAAAACATCTAGTATTAGATAACGTTCCTCGTAATTCATCCCTGCACTGGATGTCTCCAGCTACTCGTTTTTTTATTCCGTGAAGCTAGGGCTGGGCAATTCAATTTGATGATTCGAATCAATTCGAAGCACATTTTATTCGAATCAATCGTGAAATCAATGAAGTGGAATTTTGATTTTCTAACGACAAAATTAAATCGATTTTGGTCAATTTTGACCAAAATCGGTTATATTTTGTCGGTAAAAAGAAAAATTGTTGTTCCTAAACATGGAGTGTGAATTGATACACAATGAACTATAAATTTCTTGATTCTCACAATGGAGACAAGTTGTAATAGTAAAAATGGGATATTTGTTATTTACATGGAATTTATGTTTCGATCCGATTCAAAAAAATTATTTGAATTTCGAATGGTTCGGTTTTGCCCAGCCCTACATGCAGCTCCTGCTATAACATTGGTCGCTAGTTGGTCCTTTGCAAGTGCTGAATGAGTTCCAGTAAAAAAAGAATATGGGAAGCTCACCTTTGGCAGGATTCCATGACAGTGTTGCAGTAGTTGAACCAATCAGAAGGATAAGCGGCTGATCGGGGGTTGCAGGTACTGAATTGAAGAAATTTGTAATATTTTGAAATATTAGGTTAAGTAATGTCTCGCTCAGGGAACTACATTCTTCTCAAAAACTTTATTGAAGCACATTTACCGATGAAAAATGTATTTCGTTTTCTTTGGTCAAAATTGACCAAAATCGATTGTGTTTTTGTCGAAATTTGAAAACATCTGTTCTTAGAGATGGATTTTGAATTGAAAATACATTGCCTATGTGTGTTCATCATGCCTAATCCGTAACTGTAAATTTTCTAATTTTCATAATAAACACAAGATGTATTACTGAAAAGATTTATTGGCTATTCGCATCAAACTACTCATTCGACCAGATTCGAAACAATCATCCAAAAAAGATTTAAACTTTAACTTATTCGGTTCTGTCCAGCCGTGGCATCACTAACTTCGCTAATACCATTCTTGAACGCGACCAATATCAGGCGTTTTCAAAATTATAATTTATACCAAATTCTAGTATATCAGTGATACCAATAAACACTCACATGTCCGTCTACAAGTATCCCCGGATCACTTTTACTTCCGTCGGAACCGACTGCGATGACAGAAAATTCATATTTCATTCCTGCAGTCAATTTGCGAATTGCTTGGAATGCGGGGTTATTTGCCGGGATTTCTCCGTTTTGTACTCCTTCGTCCTCCCCAATTGATTTATATCGAACAATGTAAGACGCAGCGCCTGTTAATGTGTTGATATGTGTGTTGAAAATCGATTCTCATCAAAATAAAATAAAAGTCATGAAAATGAACACCCTCTCGGGATTTGAACATACGAACAATTTCGGAAGAGCTCAGAGTGTTTCAATGATTTTCCGGTACATAATAGAATCATTGAATTAGAATTTTGCGCTAAAAACAAAAGCGAATAAATAGTGTACAGAGCCTCATGGACAGCAGCCATATGAATAAATATAAAACAAGTTACCTCTCACTGCATTCCAAGCTAGTTCAACATATGTAGTCTCCGCATTGACAATTCTTACATCGGTCGGTGGTCGAGGTGCTGGAATAAAGATAAAGATGATTTTGTTGTGTTGGGTGAAATTACTATTACTATTATACATTACACTTTTCTGTGTGAAGCTACCTCTTTATCTTTGAATTTACGACATGGAATGGAAATATCACACGTTTACGATAAATTTAAGATCAATCGAGTTTTCTCTAACCAGCATTACTGATCACATAAAATTCACCTTAACAAAGAGCACGAGACAAAGAATGTTTGGAAAATGATTTGGACATTCAATTCTGATATGATGGATTTAAAAATGGCTTAAATGGTATATTGAAAGAAACATAAAATAATCAATATACTATCTAGTTTTGGTACGTAAACTAGCCATGCTTTCTAGTAAACTAGAACTTCTGTCATTCGTTAACTATATTCCACCAGGCACACTCACCAGTCAGAGCTTCTACTCGTTTGCTTTCCTTTTTATTCCTTGTTCCTTCAATAGCGACAGAATAAAGTCCGAATGAGTATTGGGTGGAAGGGATGAGACCTTCGATAGTATACTGTGAACAGAATGAAAGAACGAATTAAACAGAACTAATTAATTGATCTTACACGACAACAATCCCCCCCCCCCCCCAAAAAAAAAAAAAATTATGTCTTTTCAACAAAGCTATGAATGAATGAATGAATGCCTTGTGTGCCAAAGTGGAATGTATGATTGGAAAGTGTATACACGTTGAAAAAATCATAAATTTATGAATCGGATTCATGCGCCGTTTGATGTCAGTGTGCGAGTGTTACTATTCCGAATCAAGAACTTTAATATCAACTCTTGGCAAGATCTGTTTGGGGCTTTTAAAAAAAAGAAATATTGAAATAAAAAAAAAAAATGCTAAAAAGTTAATAACGCAATTGATCTTGTTGGTGATGGCAAATCCTATACATCTGTCGGGATAAATCAACCAAATATTTTTTGAAAACACCTAATTGTATCACTCAGAGGAAAAAATTTACATTTTCCGAACATGTCCGTTTGTCGATTCATCCAGCAGCTCTTCCCCATCGACCCCATACGTCCACAGCCTACTTTTTAATCAGAAGGTCTTTTGCCTCAGTATAGGTTTCATTAAATCATCTGGGACAACATCTGGGGTAAATTAACAAACGGACATGTTCGGAGGATGTAAATTCTTCTTCCAAATGACACAGTCACAGATTTTACAAATAATATTTGGTCCAATGACGATTTATCCAAGCCCATCTATATACCACCACTTATCGAAATTCTCCATCGATTATAAACTGACCTGTATTAAATTTGATAATGAATTAATTTATCAAAAAATGGACTAGATAACAAGAATGAGTTACCTTCGTGTCTTCTGTTTTGACTTCAGTTAGTTTTCTTTTGTCAGAAATCGATATTATGTAAGCGGATGCCCCTGCATGTAAAATGTTAATTTTTTAAATCGTTGAGTGGAATTTAGTAATGTCTACACTGTAAGAAAAAATGCAATAAAATCGCTGGTCTTTGACAGTAATTTTACTTGGCAGTATTGGAAAAATTCAAAATTGATTTTTTTGGCCAAATATGGGGTGTTGATGGAATGCACCGCGGAGGGGGCGGTCCATTAACAGCCCATATTTGGCATAAATATCATCAGCATGGCGTTTTTATAACTTTGGAAATATGCAATTACTGCGAATGACCAGTAAATTTACTGTACTTTACTTCGCAATGCGTTTCATCAACATGCCATACTTTGGCAAAGAAGTCAATTATATAGTTTTATTTCAACATCAACAGTTTAAACTTTCGTTAAAGAGCAGTGATTTACTGAATTTTTAATTAACTGTAATCCAGTAGCCCGGTTACTGATCAATTCTATTCCGTCTCTCACTGGTTTTGACGATTCCTACTGTTATTTAATGTATTATTTTCTTAAAAAGAATGAAGATTGGAAGTTAAAAATGCAATACTGACCTCTGACCTCGTCCCAGCTCAAAGTAACTGTTCTTGATGTCACACTAATGACCCTTGGTTTTCCGGGTGCACCAGGCACTGGAACAATATAAAGGTGAAATTAGAAAATCCATGTAAATCAAGAAGGACACATTGGAAAGAATAAAAGTTTCTTCAAGATCAGAAAATTTCAGCTGTCATTGCTTCATGACAATGTCAAAAAGTCAACAATTTTTATTATATCATCATCTTTGTTTGCATTGCACGTTCGATGATCTGTTTCTTAGAGCAAATTTCAACACGAAAAAATTTCACTTTATAGTTAGCTGTCACTATTCGGATTGTCACTGTTCGGATATCAGTATATTGTACTATCCGGATAACAGATATATCCGGATAATTGCGTTATTTGTTAGATATTAAAAGGGACTTTATTAGGGATGAATTTCTAAAGTTTCCAAGATTGTGATACCTAGTTTTTACTGGAACATTTCTTAGACCAAGTTGAATTTTTTACGCAAAAAAATGTGTTTGGTTTCAACTAGGAAAATACGCAATGCTTATCTATACTAGTTCCCAATAAAAGGTAAAATGTTAAAATGCTTATATTATCCGGATGAAAGAGGAAAAATTATCCGGATATCGGATAGTCAAAAACGTAGTAAATATCCGGGTATCCGGATATTTGTTGTCCGGATAGTACAACACTACTCCGGACCTGTTTTCTGTATATCAATAGTGACAACCTGCTTGCTTTAGACTACACGCTTACGTATGATGCATGCTTTCTACGTTTGTTTTATTTTATCCTTGCGTTTTACGCAATGGAACGTAAGATTCAAATAAAGATGAAGTAAGAAACAAGTAACTAACAACACAAAGAAAACAGCAGAGCAGCGCTTCCAAGCTTAGAATAAATTTCAATGAAAAAAAAACTATTGTCGCCAAATCAGAAATTCTATTTTATCAAGCATGAGCCAATGATGGATCGTGCCTAGGCGGCACGATCCATCAGTGACTCATACTTGACAAAATATATTTGTTGAGATGTTCTCTGATAGGAAGAAGAACTTACTTGTCTTCATCAATATGTTATCACTCTCCGCACTGATGGATCCATCATATGCATAAGCTCTGATACCAGCCAGGTAACTCTCACCAGACTCCAAATTTATTATCTGGTAGCTATTTTCTGTGGTGTTGCGAGTCTCAAATAAACCTTTACGACCGATCATCCGGATGTTGATGATATATCCGGTTGCACCTATGGTAAAAAACGAAGGGTTGTGAGCGTTTTTTTTCAATTTTTCGTCCAAGTGAGATACGAATAACTGCACTTTATTACAGCGGCGTTTTTTGCTTAGAGTGCAGAAGTTGGCAGTTCATTTTGTAACAGCTGTTTAGCATTCAGTGGCTGTTATCTGGTCCCTTCTAAGTATTGCATTATTTTGCATAAAATTCCCTTTAATGGGCAACTATTAATATGGCTGATAAATGTTTTGATCAGGTCGAAATGGATGAAAAAAACTTGGATTCAAAAGTATTCGGTCATCTCACGTGGACTCATTGCATTAAATTTTGTTAGACATGCGATGAGAGAAAACAGGCATCATAAAGAACATAATAATTTGACTACATACACTGTAACTAAAAATACAACAAAATCGGTGATCACAATAATTTTGCTTAGCTGTATTTAAAAAATTCATAATAGACTTTTTTGGCCAAATATGGGGTGTTGATGGACCGCACTGCGAAGGTGCGGACCATCGACAGCCAATAATTGACATAGATATCATCAATGTAGCGTTTTTTTAACTTCAGAAATATGCAATCACTGCAAATGACCAGTAACTTTACTGTGCTTTTGTTACAATGTATCTATGGACCACTATAAATATTCACTATATATTATAAAAACTTTATAACTGACGTTTTTTTGCCAAATATTGCGGTCCATCAACATCCCATATTCGGCATAAATCTCATAATCAAGTCGGTTTTGAATTTTGCTAATATACAATTACTGCTTTTGAACAGTAATTTTACTACAATTTTGTCACAGTTTGATGACTATGGCTAAATTAGAATATTGTCTACTTCTCAAGACCAATGTAAGACGATTGAACTCTGTCGAATTGTAGTTGGCAAATTAACTTTGATCACGATCTGATATATAGAGCACAACTGGTGAAAGCAAAAAGCCATGTAGTTTGCCGATGTTTCGTTCGTCTATTCAGAAAAGCTTCTGAATAAGAACGAAAAGTCAAACGGCGAACTACATCCTTATCGTTTCACCGATTGTGCTCTATATATCTGATCGTGAATATACCAGGTGGCAACCATGCGCTGTTTAATTTCGATTAATTTAGGTCAGGAAAATTTAAAATTAATATACAAATATATTCACAAGAATTTACCTTTAACTTTATCAAACTTTATAGTGACTGACGAAGCAGTTAGTTCGCTGATCCTGGCTTTGCTCGGTACAGCAGGAACTGAAAGAACGGAATGAATATATTACTTCGAGGAGTAGAACCAGTGTTTTATTCTTTAAAATAGCTTAAAACCAGTTGGAGACCATATTAAATAGCATCTTTACCCATAATTTCAATAAATATCTTAAAATTTATCGCACAGACTTATTTAAAATAAAATTTTGATATTTTGGTAAAATTTGCCTGGTTCTTCATTCTCTTCTAATTTTTAAAATAACTTCACCCCGTTTTATACAATATCTGACTTAAACAGTTATACTCCACGGAGTTTCCAGTTTTGAATTCTCTCTGATAAAAATATTTGTGAATGTAGCCAAACAATGATACAATAATTTACCTGGCTTTCTAAGCAAAATACAACCTAGGTTTGGAAGTGCAACTGTACACAACAAATTTGAAATAAAAACCAACCTGTTTGTGCTTCTCCTTTCTCACTCGATCTCATATTAAGTCTCCCACCGGATCCAACTGATCTCAGACGCAAACTATACCAGGTACCGGGCTTCAGGTTTTCAAATGTGAACTGGAAGGAATTACACATAGGGTTTATGTATTGTTTTAGAAAGGACACTGTATTACAAAAGCAGTAAAATCAAAATTTTTGACAGAAATTAAGCACTATGACATTGAAATAATGGAAAAAAGTAGCACCGTCCGCGGTTTCTTCAATTCCATTTTTGGTTTTTGTATTTCAGGTCAATGCTAAAGGCCATCGGTGAAGGGAAGTCTTAAATTTACGTTTCTATATATTTTGGTCTGAATTAAAGAAGAAATAACGTATATAAAAGGTAAAAAGCAAGTTGAGCAGGCGAGTTGTTGTCAAGTATTTTATACCCGCTACACCCACCGAAGACGCTCTTGTCCTGTATTGCTGCGGCCCTGAGTCCTCTTCGCCACGAATCTCCAGGACATACTGTATCGCTCCTGAGAAGATAATATAAATTTATTGTTGGATGGGCGCTCACTGCATCACGAAGCAGGAACACGCTAAGTATTCGCGTGCCTTTTCAGAAACACAAATTTATAGTTATATAGTTGACTAAATCCCTAGTTTTGGCTTGCATGGTCACAGTCAATTCCAAACAAAAATTGTATTTTAGATCAATAAATGGAACGCGCACTGTAGGCATATTCATCCATAGATTTACCAATTCTCATAAAAATGTTTAGTCGAAATTATAAAGTTTTCTTAAAAAAACAAACCTGGAACTGCTTTCCACTTGAACGTCAATGTTTTGTTGGTTTTGGCAACTAAGGTTGGTTTTTCAGGAACATCAGGTACTAGAAGAAAATATGAAGAAATAAGATATTAATAACGAAGAGTTTTACTGTTAAAATTACACATGGGATATTTTATCAGTCGCCCAGTCAGAGAAATTGTATTCACTCGACCAACAACATTGGTTTTAGCTTCTCAGCAATTATGATGCGGCATGACTGGGAATAATTAACTTCATTGAGAAGGGACAGAAGGGTAGGGACAGAAAAATTAATCGAGGTATGTATAATGAGTTTTTTTGGAACGGAAGAAATATGAAACGCGGTTTCCAAGATTGTGTCAAGGGGTCCCCACATTGTTCTAATGTGGTATTCAATTGAGGATAGCACGTAGTATTCCAGTACATCTTCCCATTTGTCGGTTTCGCCATAAACAACAATGAAATCTGATGACTGTAGCGAAACGTGTTTTGCTGAATGTGTGAGTCCCTGATGGATCACACCGTCGTCAACTTTGACCTCTAATGTACTTCGTACTTACACGTCACTACAACTTGAGGATCGCTCTCCCTTCCAATTACATTGTCCAGACCCACGGTAGCTACCGTTATGTGATAAGTTACTCCAGTCTTCAAGTTCCCTGCCTTCATGTTGTCTGTCTTGACTCGTTCTGTCCGTAAAACTTTGCCAGTCACTGAGTTCTTGAATGTTAGAAGATATTCTTGTGCTCCTGTTAAAAGAAAATTTGAAACGTCAATTTTAAAAAAAACGTGGTGTCGAATAACCGATATTAATTACAAATTTACAAAATCGTATCAATTCGAATTGAGTCGTTTCAGTGTCAAGGCGAGAAAAAAATAAAATATGCACGTCGGTTGACCTAAAACTGATATAATACCAACTATAGGGCAGGGACTTTTCGATACTTTTAGTTTTATTCGTATATCGAAGCAAATGTTATATAATCTATATATGCTACTTATTCTGTATCGTTGCCTTCGACTCTTTGAATACGATATTCAATGCAATTTCTGGCAGAGTTTATAGTTTTATTACATAATGAAATCAATCAAACTGGTCTGGATATACAGTAAATAGTGCAGAATAGTAGACTACTTACCTCTCATTACATTCCATTGCAGTGTTACTGAGTTTTCTGTGATTTCCTGGATTCTGACGCCTTCAACCTTGGCGGGAACTGAAAAGGATTGATGCATGCTTTTGGAAACGATTGAAAAATCTCGGTATAAAGTGTTGCACAGATGACCATTGCAGATCATGATATGCCATTGATGAACGTGCAAGGCATCGTGAATATCATGACTACGGCTGGCAAAATCGAATCTGATTCGGATAATTTTTTCGACTCGGATCGAATCGGTGATTCCATAAAAATAATAGATATGCCAATTTTACTATTACTATTATTGTCTTCTTCATGATATTAAGAAATTCACAGTTACGAATTACAAATATTAGCTTAAACAGACTTAAGAGCGACGCATTTTTAATTACACTCCGGTACAAGAGTGAAAATTTTTATTTTAACGACAAAGTACAATCGATTTTGGTCGTTAAGTCTTTAAATCTTGAAGACTTTAATCTTGTCTGAAGAAGTTAGACTATGTTCTAACGAAAGCTTACAATAAACTTATATTTCTGGGGAATGAGAACACGATATTTCTGTATATTAGCTTCGTATTATCTCATTCGTGTATCCTTATGAATTCTCTCACACACGGATCTAGGATTTTAGGGAAACAGGGAGGAGGAAGAGGTAGTTCATTGCAAGAAATGAACGAATCGCCTGTATTATCGATCTTCTTTTTAAAAATCCTACTAACTTGTTTGTATCTTTGCAACAGCTGGATTCTCAGTGTCAGTTTTTGAGTCCGTTCCAATTGAGAAGACTTTGAACAGATAAATTCCTCCCATGACGAGACCCTCTGCATGGAAACTCAGTTGTGTTGACGATTCTGGTCAATAAATCTGGCGAAATTTCCAGCTTGAACTGGACCATGTATTGTGATACAGCTGGAAAAGGAAACAGCATTTAGATTCTTGTCTTATAAAAAACAAATGCTGAGGAAGTTATGCTTTTTTTTCAAACATTTTCAGAGAGAATATTTTTTACCTTTTTTGTAATCATTCATTTGACTAATGATTGAGTGATTGCCACCATGGATATACATAGTGATTCTAATTGCTCAAACGGTGAATGTGCAAACGATGTTTTATTTTTTGCCAACGTTTCGAATGTCTATACAGACGTTCTCCAAAAGGGCAACGGAAAGGTTACGTCATCGACATTGTTTGCACATCACCGGTTGAGCAATTAGAATCACTATTCGTTTGACAAATGTTACAGCAGTCACTTATAAGCAAGACAGGTTAATGATGTTGCAAAGAAAGTTATGTTTGGCTTATCCATATTATCAATTCATTGACCATGGGTTGAGTGACCGGGTTTTTAAAATCATCAACTCTATCATGTAATAGTCCTGTTGCTTTTATTCGAGCGATTTTTGAAGGCATTTTTTTACACTGTCACAATGGTACAGTAAATTTACTGGTTTTTTTGCAGTATGTGCATATTTCCAAAGTTAAAAAAACGCCATGTTTATGAGATTTATGCCAATTAGGGGCTGTTGATGGGCCACACCTTCGTTTGTTCAAAAACGTCAATCTTGAATTTTTCTTCAATACCGCCAAGTAAGATTACTGTCGGAGACCAGTGATTTTTTGTGATTTTTTGTAAACAACACACGAAGGGGAAAAAAATTCATTATGCACATTTTACTTACTTTCCTGAGCTTCCCATCCAATTCTAATGGTTCTAGTTGTTCTAGATAATAACTTGATTTTCCTTGGATTTGATGGGGCTGAAAGATGTATTGAGTAAAATAATAAATGAGCATTAAGATTAATCTTATTTATAACGGAGGGGAAAAGCAAAGACTGACAAAAGAAGAGAATGACAAAAAAAGACTTTCCGCACGTTTCCAGTTGTAATACGGGTGGAGGATATTCATTATTTCCCGATTTCAATGCATCGCGCTTCGTTCGAAATTAGACATCGCAACACCAAAGCTATATCTCGCAAAATTTCAAATTTTTAGAGAAAAACATCATTTACCGCTGTTTAAGTGTTAAATATTTACAAAATTCATATTTAAATAATGCAATATAACCTCAAAATGTAGCGTATTACAGGCCGAAATTGGTCATTTGGAGGGTCAAACCAAGCAAACGAAGAAAAATTGAGATCTTTGTTTTATTAATGATTTCTATAATCACGCATTTGAGTGAGCAAGTCACAATACCAGCGGCCGCTTTTAGACGAACAATGTTAGTGTTGTTAAGTTATCAAAGAGAGACATTTGATTTTACGACTACGTCAAACCTGCTCAATTTCTCGGCCTTGAAATTTGATCATTTCTGAGATAAATCATACTCACCGATTCGTTCATATATCGGTATACTTTCCTCACTTTCCTGTCCTCCTTTTGTTTTGGAAGTCACCGTGAATTTGTATCTTTTACCTGATGCAGAAAGAAACAATATTGGAATAATTGGAAGAATGGGATGAAGATACACGTATATGACACTGAAGACTGATATTTTTTTTCAAATTAAATTTCCACAAAGCAATCCAATTTCAGATATTGTATTAAAATAATTAAATAGAAACATACCCGATAGAAGAGGTTGAACTTCGAAGTTATTCTTCTCTGTTTCATCGATCCTGACCAGGAGTTTCAGTTTTCCCGATTCCACGTCGAATGTACGAATTCCATAAAGAGCGGAACCTGTAGATAACGGAGAGGATACAAATAGGGATGGGCAGAAACGAATCATTTGAAATTCAAATTCGGATAATTTTTCGAATCGGATCGAATCACTAATTCCAAATTCCGAATCAATAATTCCAAAATTTTACTACTACAATTTGTCCTATTATGCAAATCTAGAAATTTACAGTTACGAATTACTTATATCAGCAGGAAAGATTTATAGACAAAATATTTCAATTCACACCCCGTGTCTAAGAGCAGAAAACTCTGTATATTAATGATAAAAAACAATCGATTTTGGTTAAATTCGACCAAAATCGATTGCATTTTGTTAGTGAAAAAACGAAAATTACACTTCTCTTTAAAAGTTTTGTTCCTGCGAACGATTCACTATTGATCCGAATAGTTTGCCCTTTGGAACGATTCCAATCACTTAGCCCTGGATACAAACTAATTTGGTGATGTAACTCAAGTAGAAAAAAGCTTAATTATCACCATTTTACTACATCTATCGTTTTAAAAGAAATTTAATTTCCAGTGAGCCAAATTTATAGATCAAGGAGATGATAGAAATTGATGGGTTAGTGGAGGGGGGGGGGCATTCAACCAAAACAAAAAATTCAAAAAAGATTAAACAATTTCACTTCCCTACTTGGTTGAGCTTCCTACCCTACAAAATCTCGGTTGCGCTACCATATTCTTGAATAAAACCGAGGCCGGTTTATACCTATGATAAACCAATTTTTTTTTAATTTTGTGTTGAGTTGAAATTATACTTGTTTTAATTCTGCTTTATTTGGAGAATAATCTTTATCGGTCCTAAAAATTGATTGAGAATTTGAAAAAAAATTCATCAGGATTCCCGATAAGGCTCTGCTTCCGGCCTTGCTCAGAGTGAATTTCAATAAAAAAAATATATCAACAACAGTTTTCTTCTCACCTCTTGTAGGTTCCCACTCCAACATGACAGCTCTGTCCGTGACGTATCTCGTTGTAGGCCGAGGGGGGTCAGGCACTGGAAAACAAAAAATGAATCATTAACTTAAGTACTCATCGCATTTTGTTCTTTTGTAGTTCTTGAGCAATTAGGCAAAAGAGCAGCAGTGTATAAAATTTTCGCATAATTTTATTTTGCTGAATCAAAAATTTTGTCTTGTCAAGTATTAGTAAAGATGAGAAAAACCGAATCATTTGGAATTCGAATCTGTTTCGGATAACTTTTTCGAATCACTAATTCCATATAAATAACAAATATTCCATTTTCAGTATTACAACTCGTCTCCATTATGAAAATCAAGACATTTATAGTTTCTATTTTCAATTCACAAATTTGACCAAAATCGATAATATTTTGTCGCCAAAATATGAAAATTGTTGCCCTTAGACATGTAGTGTGAATTGAAAAAACACTTTAAACAATTAATTTCTTGATTCTCATAATGGAGACAAGTTGTAATAGTAATAATGGAATATTAGTTATTTACATGGAATTAGTGATTCGATCCGATTCGAAAACGTATTCGAATCGGTTTCGAATTCTAAATGATTTGGTTTTGCCCAGCCTTAGTTGCAAGACATCACAACGAATCAACTCACCTGTGTTTATGACAAGCACTTGGTCACTCTCGCTCTTAGCCCCCTTATACACGGCAGAAATTTCGACAGTGTACGTGGTTCCTGGTCGCATCTTCTTGATTTCATGACTTGTGCCGCTTACGCCGGTGCTCAGGAACAACTGAAACAGAAAAATGAATCAGAAATCATGTTTAAATGGCTGGAATCTTGGATATATGTATGCTATGTAGATATGATTCGCGAGATGGCCTACTGGTTATCATATTAGCATTACAAGTTGTAGATCTCGAGTTCGAGTCCTGGCGAGTCCAGCTCGTTAATCCACACCCATCACTCAACCAAGGGTGTCATAACTTGGATAGGCTAAGCCGAACCGGAAAGATAGCTACTCTGACCCTGTCTGTGCCCATAAGGGCTTCCGTTATAACGACTGCGTACACGCTGATCCACTCAAAAAAATGGATGTGAAAATATATATATATATATACACCATACCTAAGTATAACTCAACCATGATCGCGAATCAAGTATCGCACAAATAACCCATTTTTAAAAAGAAAGACTTTTTTTTAATATTTGTGCGGAAGTTACGAAATTATTAATCAATGCGCGTCGAAGGCGAACAAAGAATTTTGGGTCCATCTGTATGGGCATTTTGCGAGACAAATAACATTTTTATTCATAGAAACATACGTCGGTGAATCATATTGAATCTCAGAAAATGCGTATTTTAATCACCCGAATCGGATATATATCCATATGTCCGAATAAACTTGAACGTTCGAATAATTGCTGCTCAAGCTTTTTATTTGTCTTTCATGTACGAGCTCTAACGATCGGTTTATGATGGATTAAAGACTCATTCAAATTATTTTTGCTTCGAATCGTTTCGAATAACCGAATTGCTCAACCCTATGCTTAAAGCTAATTTATTTATTTATTTTTGTTATCAAAATTCGCCCAAAACAAGTTTGCACGAGAAAAATCATCCATGAAAGTCTCCTGAACCAACTAGTGTGCAGAGAGCTACCTTGCTTCTTGCTGTTTTCCTGATCGTGTTGATCTACAAGGCTTTAAAACTCGCGTTAATAGACATCTATCAGGGATGGGGGTTCTTTAGTTCCTGCTCCTGCATTTTATGTAGCTCTGCACTTTAGTGGCTTCAGGAGAATTTTCAAGTGTCCTTGCTCTGAGCGAATTTCAATAAAAAAAAAATGCAGGAATAAAGTAAGATTAAAGGATCTTCGTCACTAAAAGATATTTGTTGACACGAGTTTTAAAGCCGTTTAATTACTTTATGGAATATCAACTACTTACAGATTGTGTCGAAGTATCTCTGACATTTATAAAGTATGAAACGCCTGGTAATCTCACGGATTTCCATCTTATTATTGCAGTTGTTTTAGTAACTGATAGTTCATCCAGTGTGATTCTTGGAACTTTGATTCCTGTTGAAAATATGAATAAATCAAACATAGACTGTGACAGAAGTACAAAAACACACTATTTTAATTAAACAAAAAGTGACGTGAGACCTCCAAGGATACAGAATTTTGTTTTTCTTTGTTAATCTTCAAATTTTACATAGGGATACACATTTACTAACACTAATATTTCATATAATTTTTTGCTGATGTCAAATATCTTTTGGTTCTCTGATTAGCAGAATCGCTGTAGGGGTTGCTGATGGAACGCACCGCCGAGATGCGATTCATCTGTGGCACTTGCTTGATAAAATAAAACTTCTGATACTCTTGAACTTGACCTTATTGTTTTAAAATCTTACCTGACGAGACGTACAACACAGATCTGGGTCCCTTCTTCCCATCTTGATCCACAGCCCAACCATCGAAAGAGTAACTTGTTCCTTCCCTCAGTCCTGTGAATGTTACGTTGTTTTCCTCAGGCCCGGGCTTGAATACTTGGAGTGCTTTAGATTTACCAGCGTGACGGTTCTGCATAAAAATATAGTCCTCAGTTAGTACATTCGTTGTCCAGTCTAGTTCCATTGAAGCATAAAAGTATAGGACCGTATATCCTATTACTACCATATCCATCATTTAGATCAGGACGTATAATATGTCCTAATAAATTTATTTTTAGTTGGAAGTTTGATCCCACGATCGATTCACAACTAATTCGAATCAATTGTGCTTCGAAGCGATTCGAATTACTGAATTGATTCGCCCAGTTGACAACGCATTTCTTTGGAACATGTAGTTCAGAAACTTATGCTCGCATAAACGAAATATTCAGTATTTTATTTTTTTTTATTGATATTCATTCTAAGCAAGACTGGAAACAGCTCCCAAAGGGAACCAACCCACAGCCACTCAATAGCAAAGATGTACTAAAAAAATATAGTACCAGCAACTGCACTCTAAACGGAAAACATCCCAAACAGAACTAAACCATCATGGTAAAGTACAGCGAGTTGTATCTGCCCTGGGCGATGGTAAAACCATCTACCACTTAGTTCATCTTACAGTCACATATAGTATTATTTATTTCAGTTTTTTAATTCAGTCACTTTTCTTTTGAAATTACCTGAACGATATATTTCGAGGCATACGGTTGTGTTTCCCATACAATGGTAATGGACGTGTCGGTGATCCTTCCTTTCTCAAGACGCATTGGGGCAATGGCTGAAAAAGAAGGTATCGATAATTCAAGTGAATAAAAGATGCGTGCGTCTATCTATCTAGCCTTCCTCCCACTTCCACAACAAAAGTGAGTCTTTTTTACACGAAACTTTATTTCGTTAAGCATGAGCCACAGATAGAACCGCGTCTCATCGACGCGATCCAACAGTGACTCATGCTTGACAAAAGGAAGTGCCTTGGTTACGCTCGGTGATGGAATGCTAAATGTATACGAAAGTCCATCTCCTACGAGAAATTAGTGACACCAATCAGTGACGAAGCTAAGGTGTCAAAACTTAGAGGAACATATAAAACCAAGTTTATCGTACCAAAGCTTTTTTGAACCTTTCAGTAGAGAAAATGCACCATGTTTGAGATGTTTTATTTGAGGCAAAAAGACAAGACTATGTGCATATTAATACGTGATGGGATTGCGCGGAAAAATTATTCCGATGTTTTTAATGAAATACCCAAAATCTGAGGGGTATGTCCGTACCCCCGCTCTTCGGTCCTGACGCCAACAAAAAAACTGATCTTGGCAATCAATGAACAGTTCTCCGGATATCCGGAACACCAGAACAACACTTACGTGGTTTGCATATTGTTGTAGTTACCCAGGTAACATATCTGACAAGGTCCATGTACGATTGCAATGTCTTGATGTGACCCGCGATTGGTTTGGAACCGATCTTTGACAATTCGTAGTAATTTGGCCCTGGAATAAATGATAAGTGAAATTTTCGGCTGAAATTCATTTTTAGCAAGGTTGGAGACGGCAATAAGCATAAGATTTCTTGCTATTTGACAAATAAAATGGCAATTGTTTTTGTACCATACCCCCCCCCCCCCCCCCCCCCCTCCAGTGCACACGCACCTAAATAAAAAAATTATAATTAGATGTACGTTCTCGTCATTTTACAATTATTTTTCGGGTTTTCTAGCAGAATTTTAAAACAGGTTGGAAAGTAAGAAAAATCAAACTCACTGTTCACTCCCAGAACAATAACTCTACATTGTTCTTGTAGTTTTAGTGCTGCAGTGTCGGGAACATCGGAGGAAGATCCTCCAAATATCAGTACGCAAACTGCTTTCTTGTCTGGTCGACGACCTAGAATGAACATGGGACGATTTTAGAATTTGGTAATTTTCTATTGAGATTATTTCTAAGCGATGCTGGAAGTAACACTGGACGACCATGAATCAATAAGTGAAAGAGCTGCTGGAAAGGGTAAATAAACACAATGGATATTAATCAAGTGTTACCTTATTAACATTATAACTGATGGGGAGAAATGCGAAAAGAATATGGCCAAGGTATGGTGCCATGTCATCCTCACTGACCAAAAAGAAATTTTTGCCTCAAACGTTTAATATGGCGAAACTGATAACCGATTTTTTTCTGAATTCTTCGCTACCAGAAATATGCCGCTGGATGGTGCAAGATAGGATTTCAAGCTAGGGAGGGAAATGCCAAACTCTATGACGACATTTTGCTTCCCAATCAGAGAAGATAATTTGTCAAGCATGAGCCACTGATGGGCCGCGTCTCCTCGACGCGATCCATCAGTAACTCATACTCAACAAAATACGTTAAGGCTGGATTTTTCAACAATGCTTTCTAATTTTACCTCTTTCCTCCGTAAACTTTGAGTTGGCCAAAAACTCCATCGCACGTCCCACATTAGTGACCCTAGTCCCTGCTGTCCAAGCAGACGTTGCATCCAGGAGTTCACCGAGATGCTTTATTCCTTTAACATCCTTCGGATCTATAATATCCTTGATATCTTTGTTAAATCTGTTGAAATACGACAAAAGTGTATATATGTACTTGTAGTTTTGTCTACTTGAAAAAATAAAAAAAAATTATAGCACAAAATTGAAATGTTTTTGCCTTTTTTCTAAGAATTACTCTTGCTTGAATTTGTAAGATTTCATTTTTAATCTGCAGGGAAGGAAAGCCGGCAATGATCTCGGGTTCAAGCTCCAGGCGAAACCGGCTCGCTTATCCATGCTCACCACTCAACCCAGGGTGTAATAACTTGGGTAGGCTAAGCCGAACGGGAATAGGTTATATCTTTTCAGCAATTGTAACCTTATCCGTCTATAAGTGACTGCTGTTACAAGGCTTTGATCAGGGTGATCCACTCTAAGAAGTGGCTATAAAAAAACAAACAAATAATGATCCAGGACCGCAACAATTCCTACATACATCTAAGTTGGGGGGGTGGGAGGGGTTGGGGGCGGGGGTGCAGATATTACGAAATTATTGCTAATATTTTCTTTGATGGGGCATCATGGAAAGTTGATTAGACAATATTCGGAGGTTAAGATTAGCTCAGACATTCATGCCCCCGAAGTGTAATAACTCGGGCATGATCGGCCGAACCATAAACATATCTTTCTGACTACATTAGCACTGTTCGATTGTAAATAGCCATGCTCCGTTCGTTAGCACAGAGGCTTGTTTAGTGCTACCCTGTCAAATCGTTCACAAATTTGTGTGGATATCTTTCGATGAGATCACAATACACCTTCGCCAAACTTCGTCAACTATACTTTATCGTAAGATATTCTGTACTTTTTGTAAGAAGTACCCGCAACTGATGTATCGCCGCCGTGGCAATCAAGGCATGTTTGGCTAGCGCAACTGTTACATCATAAAACAGTTGATCCGAACAATGCCTCAATTGAACTGACTAACCCTGCGTGGCGTGATCACTACTCGAAGTCCGGGATAATCAAGGTGGACAGGGTCTTTGGGTGTGTAGGATGAGAAATCCTGTAATTGCTGAATGGATTCTTGCGAGTATGGAATATGCGAATAATAACTTTAGTTCGTACGAACAGTGGCATGGCAACTGCTATAACAGCTCGGAATACCACAACTAGCCCAACTGGATTTGCGTCGAACCGTAAGTCGAAACTATTTATTTTGTGAAGTCTAGTTCTGATTACCGGTGGTGAGCATTGCTGATTCACCCTGAGGTTACTTCCGGGTTAAGATGAGTCAGTCAGAGATTGAAAATGTTTCTATACCCGAATCCGAACCCATCATTGTTATCGGTTGGTAGCCATTGCTTAGTTGGTTCATAAAAACTCTACTGGTCTGACCAACTTCATGAGTCCCGCGCATGTATGTCTAACTGCAGTGTTCTGTGAGATGAAAAAAGTTCGAGGCGAACGATGCGTTTCTGAAATGAGTTAGGTCATACTTTGGCCAGTCACCAGTCGCGGTAGATTGCTACAGGGCGCACATAGGTACTTTTTGTTATTTACGCTCAAGAGCTATATTACAAGGTCCAGTTCGCTTAGGTCCCGGGCAATGTTTGTTTTTCATTCTCCAGCGTTGATTAAAAATCTGTTTCTTAATGAATTACTTCTTAATTGGATCCCAATCAAAGTATGAGCGCTGATTCAAATTATGGTGAACACGAATTGAAAACACACGCGCAGAAGCTGTATCGATCACAGGTTTAAGATTAATGTTTTTAACTTTCTACACACCGCGACTGCGATTTGTTACCTTCACCGTCACTCCGGGTAAATATGTGATTCTTGTACAAAACCCGCATATTATATATATATATCTCGTGTTTAAGTCCGGCTCATTATTTCTTGCCCGCCTCTCAATCCAGGGTGTAATACCTTGGGTAGCCTAAGCCGAACAGGAAAAGATCATATCTTTCCAGTAAATCTAACCATGTGCGTCGATAAGAGGCCGTTGGTACAGGGCCTTGACCAGGGTGATCCACTTCAAGAAGTGGGTATATAAAAAAAGATGAGCAACAAACAAAAATTTCCCTTTTCCCCCCAAAATACAATCAAATCCTAGTTGGGACATTGATATGTACAAAGCTACTTACAAGTGTTAGTGATATCCTATTAGAGTTCGATCCGACGTCGAGTTGCTTTCCTACATCTTGTATAAATTTTTTAATTTGTCTAAAAGCGAATGGCTTCACGTCCAAAGATGATTCAACGAGAAAATATATATCCTGATTTCCTTCCCCGCAATCTGCAAATAAAATGGAAATCTTTTGAATAATAATTGATTCTTACAAAGTCATACACTGCAAAAAAAAACAGTGAATTTACAGTAATAGTATATTTCCAAAATTTGAAATTGTTCTATAGATAAGATGTATGTCAAGTATGAACTGTTGATGGGCCGCGCCTCTCACGACTCGTTCCATCAACAACCCATATTTGTTTTTATCATTTTTACAGCCATTTCTTAGAGTGGATCACCCAGTCCAAGGCCCTGTAACAGCGGGCACCTGAAAAAGGACGTGCTTACAATTACTGGAAAGATATAATCTTTCTCTGTTCGGCTTAGCCTACACAAATTATTACATCATGTGTTGAGTGGTGGGCATGGATAAGCGAGCCGGACCCGCAAACCCGAGATCTTCATCGCAAATCGAGATGCCAACATGTTTAACCACTAGGCCATCGCGCCCACTCAAATATTTGGCCCTGAAGTCGATTTTGTAGTTTTATTCCAATATCTACCAGTAAACTGTCCGAAAACGGATTTTTTACTGCATTTTAGGCACAGTGATAGTAAAAGTGTTTTTTTGTTCCCGAGAGGTTGTCCAATAAGGGTTGTTAAGTACGTACATACGAGGGAGTTCGATGTTTGCGAAAGTAAAATTTGTTGCTGATTGCTAGCTTGCTTCGAAGGAATTATCTCGTGTCAATTTAGTTTTGCTGATGCAGATGATTCGGTTTCGCACAGCCCTAAGGATTCTCATAGTTTGCCTACAAGTTTGTTACTCCAGTTATTTGGTATCAGTTCCGATAGGGCTAACTACAAATTCGATTCGAATCAGTTCGAAGCTTAAATTATTCGAATGGGACTGTACTGAATAGCCGAGAACAATGAGTGATATCTGCCCCGGGCGACTATAAGCCATTTACCATCATTGCTTTCTCTTGACATTTTTTTATAGTCACTTCTCAATGTAGATCACCCTGTCCTGGGCCAAATTTTTTTCTTTACAGTTCTTGGCGTTTCGTACAAATACCGACCTTGTGTGTTATGCAGATTTCATTTATGTTTGTTTAGGCTGTCGTATTTAACTCACGAAACAATAGTATTATATATTTTCCTTAGGCCAGGTTTACTCTGATTGCTACTTTGTATAATAAACAGTATTGTCACCAAAACATTGGTAATTTTCTCAATCTGGGTTTACTGAGTTTATGCATAGAAATTAAGAATTGTTCTTTTAGTTTAATTTAAAGGCCATTTGAAATTTACAGTATAAATTTTTTAACATTTCAGATCCAGGAAATTTCTTATATCTGAACATTTTTTGGCTCTTTTGCAGTGAAATCATGATTTATGTCAAATTTTACAGCTTAAACAAAATAAATGAATTTGAGACTAATCAAAGAACGAAATTACATTTTATCAGAATTCTGTACGACCTGACTATTAGGATGACATCCCACGAGATCCGACCAAGCTCAATCGTTAGCGAGAATTTAAAAGTAAAAGTGAAATCTTGCGAATCGTACGTATTAAGCTGAGCTGAGGACCCCCCCGCAAATTTAAAACAAAGATTTAATTTAGTCTCCCGCACGGCCTATATTAAAAGGAACGGGGAAATATTTTTTGCAACTCTGGTTGGAATAATTTTTTTTAACTCATTATGACATATTTTGAGAAATTATTTTTCATTTAATTCAACTATTTTGCATCAAATTTAGGCATAGTGGTCGTTCCCGAAGAATTATAAAACTTCGGTCTTACCCAAATCGAAAAAGTTTCCCCAAAAACATATTTTGTTAAGCATGAGTCACAGATGGATCGCGTCGACGAGACGCGGTCCATCTGTGGCACATGCTTGGCAAAATAAAGTTTCTGATTGGGAACATTAAAATATTTTCGCCTCTGGGGCTTCGGGGATGGACGTTATTGGCAATTATATCTCTCATTACGGAGATCTGTATATTTTTCTTGAAATTTGTTAGTGCGAGATAAAATATATATATCCGTACATGGTCAGATCAGAATTTAGGTCCCACCCATATGATAAAACATTTGTTATAATACGTGATAACGTCTTTATATTAACAAGAATTTAGCATCCGTGTTTGTTTCGACATGAACATTCCTATGTGACGACATAAACATACTTCAAATCCGATTAATATGACGTCACATTAACTATATTTATTTCCGAATAATGATTGTTTGCTACCCTTTGACCTCAAACACGGGTTCACCTATGTAATTCTGTGTGTTTAATAACTTGGATGGATGATTGGTTTTAAGATTTCCTTCTGGAGTTTTGAGAAAGTCGATGTGCATTTATTTTCTTTTTATTCCGCGTTCAGAATTTCTTGCATTTAAACTACTCGTGCCATTTTTATTGAGATTCAGCGAAAGAGTCAACTAACGGTCAAACAAATGGCGGACAGCTACTGCAGAATGCATTACATCTATAAAGTTCCAAAACGTAACTGAACCGCAATGGTAAAGCGTAGTGAATGGTATCTACCCTGGGTGTAGCAAACCATCTACTTATTTGTTTCCTTTTTAGTCGCCGTTATGCCACGTAGGAAATACTTTAGGGCTGTCCTGGAGCTCGTACCATGCCGGACTTTTACAATTAGGACTGGGCAATTCGATTCGGTGATTCGAAGCACAATTTATTCCAATCGATAGTGAATGGTTCGTAGGAACGACAATTTGCTAAATGAAATTTTCATTTTTAATGAAAAAATGCAATCGATTTTGGTCAAATTTGACCAAAATCGATTATATTGCCTCTGCTGGGTATGAATTGAAAATGTACAATAAACTAATTTTTTTTTATTTTCATAATGGGGACAATTTGCAATACTAAAAAATGGGAAATTTTTTATTTATATGGAATTAGTGATTCGATCCAACTCGAAAAAAATATTCGTATTACAAATGCTTCGGTTTTGCCCAGCCCTAGTTGCAATTCCAATGAAGTGGATTGTTTCGTAAAGCTATAATTCTCAAATTTCAGAAAAATAGTTCAACCGTTTTTTATTCTATTTCGTAATCTGAACGAAATATTTACGCTGAGCCGTAATTGTTCGTTTATTTTTGAGTATTTAGTTGAACAAGCTTTGAAAGGCACTGGAATATGTTTCGTTTTGAAAATGTCATATTTAAACCAGAAATTCTCATGACGTAAAAATAGAGTTCAACTTAGGTCAATGATTGTTATATTTATCACATTCAATTCACACTTTATCGGCTTTGTATAAAATATTCAGTTTGCTTTTTTATCTTCCTGCCGCAGGTTTCTGACGTAAATCATTAGCAGTATTAAAAAAATTACCAAGAAAAATTTAAAAAAAAAAACAATTTATAATCGAAACTAGTTACGCTGATCAAAGGTCGGATTAATCAATCGCGTCTTAAGTGGAAAAACCCCAAACCGTAATATTTATAATTAGGCTTTTTGGCAGAATTTCAGCTGCTTAGCTGCTCAGACGCCCGAAGTAAATGGGTTCTATCAGAGAAATTCAGCAAATGGGCATTATTTTATGTTATATCTCGTGTTAGAAGATTAAATTATCTCTTTTGGAGCCTGGTAGCAACAAAACTGTACAAAAAGGTACAGAATCACCAATACTGCTATGAAATCGAATAAGGAGAATTCTAAACCAGATATCGAATAAGAACATATCTAATAATAATTCTTTTCCTGCGCAGTTATAAATTTTTTCATCTCGATTTGTTTGGATGTCGTCGTCTGTGGCTTTTACCTGAGAAAACATATAATCGAGCTGTGATAACGTGGTCGGCGTGTGATGTTCATGTGGTAACACAGCATTGGTTGAAAGGTTCAATTTGACATGAAAATAAAAACCACGAAAGGCCACAGTAAAGGTTTGCGTGAATTGCATGTTATTTTAACTTTATAATATTATAGATATGTTTTATTCACCCTTGTATTTTACGCTGTCGTAACGCATTGCGTGCATTTCTTTACATTTTCCAACCCAACTGAATGGTTTATGATCTGTTTTAGGCCCCAATCGTAAAATTTTATTTTCTCAAGTATGCGCCACAGATGGACCGCGTCGCATCGACGCGATCCATCAGTGACTCATACATGAGTAAAGATGTTCGACAAAACCTTTTCTTCCCTTCCACTTATAAGTATAGCAAAAATTAGACCCTGAATTTTTAAGTTTATTTCTATCTGACGTATAAATAAATGTGAGATCAGATTTTTGAATGTTTAAATGTCGTTCTTGTGCATTTGTGATCACGCGGTCAAGGCGTGCAACATATCTACAACACGGGAGTCGCCATATCCTGCATTTGTTAGAATTTCCGAAAAACGCATTCGCTGGTCAATCCGACGGATTTCATTGTAAATAAATAATGTGCGATCCTATTTCCACGCATTTTCATTAATTACACGCCGTGGGCATTCCGCAGTATCTCGCTCATGTAATTAACCTGCCTAATTATAACGAACGCATGTTTCAGAACGAAAGTCAGAGCAATTACTGATAAGGCGTGCTCTATCTATGGCACACGACTTTGCATTTTGCGCCGATTGCGCCTTTTACATCAATTTCCATACTGTTGTATTAATTAGATGTCACCGGCATTCCGTGGAATCGCGTTGCTATATAATCGTCAGAAAATTCTCGTCCACGCACCTTTTTTGTTAAAGGCGCGATCCATCTGTGGATCAAGCAATAATTATAACCTTTGTTTCAAATTTATCCGATATAAACTTAATAGCTACCTACGCAAAGGGTGGGGGGTTATGCAAATAATAATTACCTAATATGATGTAATAATAGGTTTCAGCTGCCAATTGTTTCCGCATAAATACAATTATTGAAACCGCGCCAAATTTATCACTATGGGAAGTACTGCTTATCCTGTAATCATCGTTCAACTTGACCTGCAAATTTCCTTTCTCATCTTAAAATTTAGTATAATTTTTTTCGTTGAATAACGCGCAAGAAGAACACGAATAATCGCAAGTTTTTTCTTAAAACTCAGCGATATTATATTCAATAATTAGCGCATATTTAGGGGAAGGGGTATAGTTTTACGGCGGGAAAAACTTATTTCTGTGATCTGAAAGTGACAATCCTTTAAAACAGTGATTTATTAGCGAACCATCACCTACGCCCACCACCTGTATTGTCACGTTACTATTAACCGGAAGTTATTATTACACAATAAAGAAAATTTATTACTTGTCATTGGTACGACATAATTGGAGATTGTAAAATTAACACCGAAACCAATAACGTTAGGTTTATGATTGATTGCGACAAATATAATCACTTTCACGTGTGATATCGCACAAATATCTTATTTGGTAAAATATGATCCGTAGATTGTCTGCGCGATCGATTCATCGGTAAAACATGCACCGCAGACGAAGTGCGCTACATTGTTTGCAGTTACGTTCTCAAACATAATTTTTAAAACGAATTGAAACTATTATTAATATGCCGAAATTGGCTTTTATATCGAAATTATTGCGCGCCTTCGACAACCAAATATCTATAACTGTTTTTTTTTTGTTTCAATTCGTGAAAAATCTCATTGAATATAAACTATCAAGTTTACTAAATTTCACTGACTGAAGAAATTTGCAATGCAAAATGCAAGATTTTTTGCGCCTGCAACGCGCTTCGTGACTTCAAAATTTGGTGGTCATTATGTCTAATCAGAAACATAATTGTGTCAAGCATGAGCCACGAATGCACCGCGCCTCGGCGGCGCGATCCATCAGTGACCCATACTTAACGGAAGATATGTGAACTGCAATACTCTGATACGGCTAACTTGAGTATGTGAGTTATAATAACGTACTTCTTACTTCCGGGCTGTGCGTGACACTTCATTCTATTTTAAACAAATTGAAACTGCTATGTTTAGTGCGTGATCGATGGTAGCTGAGTTTTACGTAATATTTGTATTTAGGAGTTTTCATTAGTTAAGCTATAGCAGGAAAACCTATGGGTTCGGTCAATGGTTTTAAACGATTTAGACGCACAGTAGCCTGATAGTTTTAACAAGTGGACGGACATCGCTTGCTGAGAATTTCAAAGTCCAGTCCAACCATCTCAACACATGCAAATGACTTAAACCGCTAAACATGATTGCGTGGGTTGCGCCTGAATTCGCTCAGAGCAGAGTTTTAAGAGACTTTCTATGATAAGAGTCGCCCAAAATCACGGTTGCGCAAAGAGCTACATGAGGGCAGAAACGAAGGCTGAAGAACCTTCATTCCCAAAAGTCACTTATTGACTCGAGTCGATCGTGCTTATTTCGTTGCGTACGTTTGCACTTTGTGGACACGTGGACTACGATTAATGCAAAGCTATGCAGTATTTTTGCCGCTTTTGTTTCATTACCTAAAACGCAACGCAATGCAACCGTAAAATAACTCCGCGTGTATTGTGGCCTTTATGTCTACACTACACGGGAATTTGTCTTATTTCATTGCATGGCCTTTTAGGTGAGAAAGCTGCATAGCTTTACGTTGATTGCAGTCTAGATAGATACCTTTAAAGTGTATGCAACGATGAGCACTCTTCGCGAGCTTGCATAGCAAACCGTTGGGATGAGTTAGAAAACGTAAAGAAACGCGTGCGCGGTAATGTCAGGTTAAAATAGAGAAAACCTAGATAATAAGGTATACCAAGTTAAAAAGTATATCTATTAAAAAATTTATATTGTTTTATAGGCCTCGTCGACCGTATTCTCGTATTCAGAAATGAGTTACATAATGAAGAAAATGAAATAAACGTCTTTAAAATTATTCTTGCTAATAATGAATAATTATTCAAAAACAATGAACATATATTCTCTGAAAAGGAGGCTCCTATTTCCGTTACTATTCAGGGTTTAATACCTAACCAATGCACGAAGATCCGAAAATATACATTAGTTATTATCCTAGTATTTTGATTTTTCAAAAAATAACACAGTTTCCACGCAAAGAACAATAGCAATTATTGTTTCCAGAAACTAGATTTTGTATGCAAATTT
>OZ023141.1:24767617-24970384 GCA_963675895.2 Styela plicata | reverse complement strand
GCAATGCTCTGCATGCATGACCTTACGTTTTCCAATGAAACAGAACGGCTGCTATGAAAGCTACCGCAGAGTGCTTGTTTCTTTTTTTGAGTTTGTGGTTTGTACGCATGTGAACACGATTAACGAAAAAAAATGGCAGGCGTGTATTGCAGTTTTTATTTTATTGCTCGACCGTAATGCAACTCATCGGTAAGACAACTCCATGTGTATTGTTGCCTTGGCCTCAATGAGGCGTCATGTTAGTTGTGTAACCACGAACATTTGCACCCAATCTTTGGACCCATGTATGCTTGAACGCAGCAACAATTCAGTATATTTTCATCCATAAAAGTTTGCACTCAAATGGATGCGAGAGTTCGAGGGTACAAACGTACGTAGGCGCACACATACGTGAGTGCAACTATAACAAGTGCATAAGTATGCGGATACAAAACGGTATTTAACATATTTAACAAAGTACTCGGTATCGGCGGTATCGGAATATAAATTACGAAGATGGTATCGGAATATAAATTACGAAGATGGTATCGGTACTTGTATCGGTATCGGCGAAAATTTTGGTATCGGCCCATCCCTACTTTTTACCATACCACAACCAATTTTTATCCGATATCCAGACATTATTTATCTCTCAACCCCTCTGTCGACACAAAATATAAAAAAATACATTATAATATGGAGTTATCGGGGAAGCAAACAAAACCATAAGTGAAGCTACGTTGAATATGTAACAGAAAATTATTTATTCTCAAATTAACCCATTTCGCAGCTAAATCATAATATTTGCCAAATTTTACATTGTAAAACTTAATAAAATCTGTATTTTGCTGAAAAAAAATGATCAAATATCACCAATGGCTGGGCAATCCAATTCGGTGATTCGAAGCGGGTTTAATTCTAATCAATCGCGAATCATTCATAGGAACAAAAACTTGTTAAGTTAACTAGGATTTTCATTTGTAACGATGAAATACAATCGATTTTGTTCAAATTTGACCAAAATCGCTTAACTTCACTCGTTAAAATATGAAAATTGTTGCTCTTAGTATGAATTGAAAATACAGTACAAACCATAAATATCTTTATTTCCACAATTGGGACAAGGTATAATGTTAAAAATGGGATGTTTGTTATTCACGAAGAATTAGTGATTCGATCCGATTCGAAAAAATTATTCGAATCGGATTCGAATTCCAAAAGATTCGGTTTTGCCCAGCCCTAATTGTCATGTTACTCTATAATTCTATTATGCCAAGAGTCTGGGTGGTGGCTGACTTCGATGGCCGAGATGGTCATTGGTCATATCACCTCCTCCCAGTCTATACTAAAACTAATGCATTTATTAACTTATATATTTCTTTTTTTAATATTTATTGTTTCTGGTTGATGAAAAAAATTTATCTCTCCCTCTCTCTCTATCAAAGAAACTGAATTACAAGGGCTACCCAACCCATTAAACCTTGTGGGCGGGATGTCCTAGTGGTTAAACATGTTGGCATCGCAGGTTGAAGATCTCCGGTTCGTGCCAGTCCGTCCGGCTCGTTAATCCATACTCACCACTCAACCCAGGGTGTCATTACTAGGCTATGTCTAACAGGAAAGACTATATATTTCCAGCAATTCTAACCCTGTTTCTCTATGAGTGGCTGCTTGTACAGGGCCTTGGGCAGGGTGATCCACTTCAAGAAGTGGTTGTAAAAGATACCTGCATATCATCGGGAGTATTACTTGGCAGTTCATGTACAAGACCATCTTTATAAGCAGCTTTTGTTTCATCAAGAATTGTCTGAAATATTTCACATTGTACGTTGTTTTGGACTTTCTTTGAATTATATCCCCTGTTAAAGACGGAACAGTTATAAACATCAAAATTGCAATCCCCAGATGGAATAATTTCATGAATTCGCAATAGGTTAGGACAGCTATTGGTCTGGGAGACGTGGACTAACTACTTATCCTACCTCCATGTCTTTGTGTTTGCGGATCCGTATGCAGTACATGCAAGGATACAGTAGCAAGAGTAATTATGACTAACTATAAAGGTTCAAAGTCTTGCTTCACACTTACACAAAATTTGTGTAAGTGTGAAGCAAGACTTTGAACCTCTCTAAGCTAGGACAGGATTTCATTTTTATACTGAAGGAGAAGAAATCCGACACCACTTCAGAATTGGGTGAAGGTTTTTGATTTGTTATATTTCTCATTTTGCCTGAGGGAGCAATAAGCAGTGCCTACGTGAATCAACGAAGAGGAAGAAAGAGAACGCCTCTTGCAGACACCAGTTTAAAATCGGTTGAAGGTTTTTGGTTTATTGTATTTCTATTTTTCCATGTGAAAGGAGGAAGCAGTAAGCAGTGCTTACATGAATCCGTGTGTCCAGCAGACCTTTCGCATATAAATATCATCTTTTACGGGAGTAAAACCTACATCAGGACGAACAGAGATGCATAGCTCTAAGCGTTTTCTCAGCGTTCACTGATTGAGCAATCAGCAAGATTGGAAGAAATGGCTGAAAAGAGGGCAGGCTTGAGAGGAGGGCTGGGCAATTCAATTCGGTGATTCGAAGCACAATTTATACGAATCGATTGTGAATCGTTTATAGGAACAAAAGATTGCTGAATGAACTAGAATTTTCTTTTTTAACAACTAAATGCAATTTGGCCAAATTCCACCAAAATCGATTCTATTTTGTCGTTAGAATATGAAAATAGTTGCTCTTAGGCATGAATGAAATGTGAATTGAAAATATACTCTAAAAAATCATAAATTTCTTTATTTTAATATTGGAGTTGTAATACTTAAAATATGATATTATTTATTTAGGAGTAATAAGTGATTCGATCCAATTTGAAAAAAATTGTCAGAATCGAATTTCTAAAGTGACATAAATGATTTTACCATTGCCCAGGGTAGATACCACTCTCTGCACTTAATAACATCGGTTCATTTCAATTAGGTATGTTTTCAGCGGTGCAGTTGCTGGTACTGCATTTTGTAGTATATATTAGCATTATAAGTAGGCGTTTGCTGGTTCTTTCAAATTTCTTCAAAAAGTTTGAATTTTCAGAGAGTGAGTCCTAACTATGATAATCGAAAATCTTAAGTAAAACACACAACATGGGGATTACTCGAGTGAAAATCGAGGGGATGGACGATATATAACAATAATTGTTAAAATCACCTCTTTTCCAGGCGATTGAATAAAAGAGTGTTATCCGTTCTCAGTACGAACACAATATCGAACCATCTTTCTGGAAAAAACTCGGAACTGTGATAATCTACAACGTTTCCACCTTTGCACATTGTGTCTTCAAGAATATCTGAAAAAAAAGAATTGACGTTACTCGAAATATCCGAGGTGCTCCAGGTAGAAATGTTCAAACTGAATTGGATATTCGAATTTTGATTTTAAATATAATTCTAGAATGGTTGCTTAAAATATTTCCTACGTGTTGTAAAAGGTGACTAAAAGGAACCTAGGTAGGGGTAGATGATTGTAACCTCGCCCAGGGCAGATGGCACTGCACTTAACCGTAGCGGTTTAGTTTCATTTGAGATGTTTTCCGATAAAAGTGCAGTTGCTGGTACTACATCTTCTAGTAGCCCTTTGCTACTAAGTGGCCGTTGGTTGGTTCTTTATCTACTGCTTCCGGCCTCGCTCGGAGTGACTTCCAATGAAAAAAATATGGTTTGATCCAAATTGTTAACCAAATTTGTAAAAACAGCAAAATTTCAACCCAAAAGTTCAAACCCTGTATCAAATAATAAAATATTTTTCAATTTTTTTTCTGATGTGATTTCTGATGTCTGAATAGTTGGCATTCCGTCGATTGAACTTCTATTACCCACTTTTAAACGCCTTTTGAGAGCTTGGTTAAGTGATAGCCTGCAAGGCATGATATATGCATCACTTTCATTGTGACACGTTGTTATGAATAATAAAAATAGCTATGAGCATTTTATTTTTATTATTTATAACAATCATATGACTCCCCTCAAATCCCCTCAAGGCTTAATTTAAACAATTAGGCTGTCAAATTTTCACAAAATCTTATATCTTTTATATTTCAATAAAAGAAATAGTTTTTATTTCAACGATACAGTATGACTTTTCTATGTTATATCGGGTTTGGCTAAGGCTAATCAAATCAAAAATCCACTAAATTGTCCTACAAGGTATCTAATTGTGGGCATGATGGCCTAGTGATTAACATGTCTGCATCGCAGGTTGAATATCTCGGTTCTGAGTCCCAACGAGTCTGACTTAATCCATACAATGCGTAATAGTGTGGGTAGACTAAGCCGAACAGGAAATATCACATCTTTCCAACAACTCTAACCCTGTCAATCTATAAGTGACCACTCTCTTGAACAGGGCCTCCATCAGGTTGATCCACTCCAAGATGTGGCTATAAAAAATTCTCTTGAAATCCGTTGAATCAAATTCTGCAAAATTCTATTGGAAGAGGTTCAAAGTCTCACTTCACACTTACACAAATTTATTTCTGTAACGTTTTGTCTGACTAAAGTTTGTGCAAGTCAAGTAGACACACTCAGTTCACACTCGAAACGCTACAGAAATAAATTTGTGTAAGTTTGGAGCAAGACTTTGAACCTCTCTAGTTAGTCATAGTTCCTCTTGCCACTGTATCCTTGCATTCACTGCATACAGAATCCACAAACACAAAAACACAGAGGAAGGATAAGTAGTTAGTCCACGACCCCCAGACCAATAGCAATTCTATTGTGATGTAGCGATTCGATTTTCAACTCAAAAATTTACATTTGGAAGTCGTGACCCTAGTGCCACACGAACATTTGACACTAATGACCACACCTCGGCGAATACCACTATTAAAACAAATACGATTAAGATGTCCACAGTGTACATGTTCCCATTTTATACCGGAGTTGAGGAGTTAGATTGTATAGACATAGTTTATTTCAACACAAAAGGCGATACAAATGAAGATATCACATTACAGAGTTATCAAGAAAACGAAAAAAACCTAAATGAAAGTTTAAAAACATGCCACGGAATAAGTTTCAAAGAAGCATTCGAAGAAAGTAACACGTGTTTGCTTACCTTGTAGAAGAGCAGGTTTCGAAACTATTTTCACCAAGGTGCCAAAAATTTGCTTTACCCGAATTTTTTTTATAGAAATAAAAATCACGATTATGCTGCATACTCAGAGACTTACCAATAACACCGTCTTCGTCTAATATAGGGCATTCCAGTTCTTCATCGAAACCCATGTAAAGTTCATTTTCTTTGGCGATTTCTCCGATATTTATAAATTTCATGTTAGCACAACTTGCCAGCTCCTCCGCCAATGTGGTTTTCCCTGTTCCGGGCGTCCCTGTACATTATTAGAAAACTTTAATAACATTCGCTTGAAGTATTAGCAGAAGCAATGCCTAAAAGGAACCAACTGTCACTATCTGACTATTGTAGAGTGCAGTAGGTGACTCATGCACTGGGCATAGAGGGCGCGAAGACCAAGTGGTTGAAAGCCCGGTCATGTTGCCAATCTGAGTCCGAGTTCCGGCAAGTTTGGCTTGTTAATCCATGCCCGTCATTAATTCACTTTACCATGGTGGTTCAGTTCTGTGTACATGCTTTTGGCAGGATTTAAAATAAACCTATCTTGGGGTGCCCGGTTAGCATAATCGGTAACGCGTTGGGAATACGCTTCGAGTTACACATCTCTGATCGTAATGACGCAGGTTTAAATCCTGTGGGGGATGACGATTATATGCGAGAAGTCTGTTGGACGCCTCGCCGTTGCATGTTGGTTCACGCACTGCTTACGGCTTCCTACACCAACAAGGTCCATGCACAAAAAAAGGAGAAATATGAGAATCCAAAAAAACCTTAGGATAAAATAGATTTCATTTGCATCCTGCGGGAGAGAAAAACCAAGAATAGGCTCAACTACATGGCGATATATTTTCATATATTTTAAGCCTATTTCCTGGGTTAAACAATGGCTCCCTCCATTCTATTTTATACAGAAAACCTTCGTTTTATAGTGTTGTATTCTGTGCTAGTGTAAGCATTTTTTTGGTAAATAAAACAAATCTTTGCCTCGCTCTAATGAATTCTCTTAAAAAGAGACTTGATATATAAATATTTACATAAAATATTTATTTCGAAACCATCCAAACCCACTGACATAAACACAAATAATGGAAAATCAGGAAAAAACTGGCAAAATCTATAATAAAATTTGAAGCGTGTACTAAAAGCATCGTGTCTGTTTACCAACACACAAACTTAAGAAATAACCAGAGATATTTCACTGGGACCCTTAAAATTAGATGGGGTACATGAGCGTATGACACTTTACAAATGTGAGGAAACAATACTGCCAGTAGGGCTGGGCAATTTGATTCAGTGATTCGAATCAATTCGAAGCACAATTTATTCGAATCAATTGTGAATTGTTCAAAGGAACAAAAATCTGCTGAATGAACTAGAATTTTCATTTTTAACAATAAAATGCAATCGATTTTGGTCAAGTTTGACCAAAATCGATTATATTTTGTCGTTAAAATTTGAAAATTGTTGCACTTAGACAGGGAATGTGAATTAAAATATAAACTATAAATTTTTTGATTTTCACAATGGAGACAAATCGAATATTTGTTATTTACACGGAATTAATCGAAGAAATCATCCGAATCAGATTCGAATTCCAAACGATTCGATTTCGTCCAGCCCTAGCTGCAAGTAAAAGATTTTTGTTTTGGCTGTGTTTTTGTGATTGTGAGGAATAAGTCAGTTAAACATGCACATAGATTTGTTTCAGTACTCTGGATCCAAACAATTACAACAAACAACATTGTCTATCACGGAAGGTAATCCTCATCCTTTTTTTTGGGGGGGGGGCATTTATTTTCTTTCATTCCTATTTTAACCCTCTCTTGTTTTACTTTATTTGTTTTGTTTTATTGTTTTAACGTATTTTTTTCTCATGTACAGATTCTCCAGTAGAGTCCAATTTTCTTTTTCGCTTGTGTTTTAGCTTATAATGTGAGTGTGTGTGTTTGGCGCCCCTTTATTTTTTCTTGTGAGGGAGGGGGTCCCGTATGACGTGTATGGTCAAATTCAAAAATATTTATAATTTTTTCGAGGTAAGCAAACGCGTGTTACTTTCTTTTTATGTTTCCTTGAAACTTATTCAGTGGCACGTTTTTTAACTTTCTGTTAGGTTTTGTTTGCTTTCCTGATAACTCTCTCTAATGTTATATCTTTATTTGTATCGCTTTTTGTGTCAACAGAGGTGTCGAAATAAACTATGTCTATGTCTAAAACAAGCAAACTCACATACAAACTGAAGACAGAGTAGCCTGGAATATGAATAAAATCTAAAGATTTAAGAACGCGTAAACACACATTCTCATACCAAATAATATAAACAAGAAAACACAAAACAATCAGGCAGATCTTGAAGTAGGAAATATGGTGCAACGGCGATTGAATAATACGATAATTGATTAACTTAGTCAGTAGTGCAGAATGATGCGGTGCACAACATACCACAATGAATATGCGGGTCTCATGAAGTTTAGTATCATATATCCGATTATCATAAAAATTTCTCATGTTGCAAGCGACTCATCCTAACCCGGGAGACAATGCCACATGCTTGCAGCATTGGCGGCCCCTAGTTAGGATGAGAATATTCTGCCAGTTTTCATTTTGGTGACATTCGGGATTATGGTACTAAACTTCACTAGACCCCTTTCTTTTAGGTTTTGTTTGCTTTCCTGATAACTCTCTAATGTTATATCTTTATTTGTATCGCTTTTTATGTCGACAGAGGTGTCGAAATAAACTATGTCTATGTCTAAAACAAGCAAACTCACATATAAAACTGAAGACAGAGTAGCCTGGAATATGAATAAAATCTAAAGACTTAAGAACGCGTAAACACACATTTTCATACCAAATAATATAAACAAGGAAACACAAAACAATCAGGCAGATTTTGGAGCAGGAAATATTGTGCAACGGCACATAGTTGATTAACTTAGTGATGCCGTGCACAACATAGCACAATGAATGTAGAATGGTTTTTCAAGTTAAGCATAAACTGTAAAGGCCACACTACACGTTTGCGTAGGTTGCGTTTTTCAGGTTTGTTTTATTTTATACTTGCGTTTTATGCAAGCGCAATGCTCTGCATGCATTTACTTATGCAGTATGTTTTCCTATGAAACAGAACGGTTTGCTATGAAAGTTAACGGTCGTTGCGTGCGTTTGCGTAGGCATATGAAAACGATTAACGCAAAGTAATACAGGCGTGTATTGCCGTTTTTATTTTGTTATCCGAAACGTAACACAACGGATCCTGCATCGGTAAGACAACTTCACATGTATTGTAGCCTAACTCGCCTGAATGTTATCAGAAGTCACAACATGTATAATCATAATAAAATAATCTCACCCGTTATTAGAATATTAGGAAGCTTTCTCTGGCTCATTTTTGCCGCAATTCACGAACGCTTCTAAGCTCACAAATTGAACAAAATTCGTCAAAACTCCGAAGACACGCCAGGATCAAAATGTAAACAAATGACAAATCCACATGGCAGCTCTATAATGACAACTCGTGGAATAGTTTTCTCTTTGTTAGTTTGAGACGTAAAATTTGAAAAATAGAATACATATTTACTTGTAAAATATGTTTTTGATTTGTTTTAATTATTTCTTTTATCGATAATCACTAAATTCTATAAAATTACAAAATAAACTTTTCAAATTTCATAAAAGGTGATGACACCACCATGATGCCAGTGGCATCAATTGTCACGTGATAAAGTTTAATGAGATATTTCGTAAGAGGTTTTGTCCAGTTTGGGAAATTCTCAATTTTAAGCATAATTTTTGGGAGATTTTGGCGATAAAATGTCAATTAAACATGTTGCAACTTTGACCGGCCACAACGACAGAGCATGGAGTGTTCACTGGAATCACACTGGTAAAAATTTGGCGTCATGTGGCGGGGACAAATGTGTAAGGATTTGGGGGTTGGAAGGAGAAAAGTGGGTTTGCAAGACTATTTTGGAAGAGGGCCATCAACGGGCAATTCGAAGAGTTGCTTGGTCTCCGTGTGGCAATCGTTTAGCCACAGCAAGTTTTGACTCAACCGTTTGTATTTGGGATAAAAAATCTGGTGAATTTGAATGTATCGCAACGCTAGAGGGACACGAAAATGAAGTCAAAGCCGCAGCTTGGTCAGTATCAGGAGCGTATTTAGCGACTTGTTCAAGAGATAAATCAGTTTGGGTTTGGGAGACTTATGATGACGATGATTTCGAGTGTGCAGGGGTCGTGACCTCGCATTCACAGGATGTTAAAGAGGTCAAATGGCATCCGAATGAAGATATTTTCGCATCAGGGAGTTACGACGACTCAGTCAGGGTTTTTGAAGAAGATGATGGAGAATGGGTCACTGGTGCCGTCCTGGAAGGTCATACCTCCACCGTGTGGTCAATCGCATGGGACAAAAGTGGCGATAGACTTGCGACCGTCTCGGACGATAAGACTTTGAAAATCTGGAAACGTTATAAATCTGGCAACCAACAGAATATTGTAACAGGAAGCTCAAAATACACATGGAAATGTGTTTGTACATTATCAGGATTCCACGAACGAACAATATTTTCTGTCGACTGGTGTCATCAAACAGGACTCATCGCTACGGGTTGTGGCGACGATGCAATTCGTATTTTTAAAGAAGACGAAAAAACCTCTGAAGACGAGCCTAATTTTAGTCTTTTATGCTCACAGACTCAAGCACACACGCAAGATGTGAATTGCGTTTGTTGGAATCCAGCGGAAAAAGGACTTTTGTCGTCGGCGAGTGACGACGGTGAAATAAAAATATGGAAAATTGATTTTGTATGAATTTTGAAAACTTTTTTAAATAATAACAGTGATTGTCTCAACAGATTTCAAACTTCGATCGAATTTTTACAGCAGACATCATAAAATTTAAAGATTTGAATTTAATAAATTATATTAATATTCCTAGCACATAGACAATTATAAATCACAACCAGTAGCGTATCCAGGAAATTTGTGCGGGAACGAATATTTTTGTCAACATTTAAACTCAAACGATGCCTGCGTTAAAAACTGAACAAAACTCTCATGTTAAGATAAAAATATCACGAAATGAACGGTATTAGTGAAAGTCCAGTTGCGCGCCGAAAGCACATGGAAATTTTATGGAAATGGAATAAAAACATCCATTTTTGGGGCGAAATGTCACAAAATAAACCAAATAAGTGGAGAAAGTGTTATTGGAGACACACGAAAGAGTTTTGTTATTCAACCTAAATATAAATTCAAAATTGGATTTCCTTCGGTATACCCTGTTTTTATAAACTCTTAATATTCCATAAAGCTTTTAAAGCAGGGGCAAATGACCCCCCCAGTGCTTGGCTTCTTTTGTATGAATAGTATCATATTGATATGAAGTGTTTAATATTCCAAATTACCCAGTTTTAAATATATTTATTAAACATCTTTTGTTAAGTGTGAGTCACTGGTGTATCTTGATGCTAAGGCACGCTTTGATCACAAGCTCTGTTTTAATCTCAAGTTTTGATACGATTCGAAATGTTTTTCCAATCAGAAATTTTTCTTTTCAAGCATAGAAAATATTTCCCGACCAGCATGACTAGCTGATAGATCACATGATGTTATTTTTATCAGAAATTTCATTTTGTCAGCTTGTCTCGGTGGTACAATCACATCCTGATTTTAGCTTAAATTTTTCTGACTGATTTGAGTCAATCGTTCGATATGTGGCCGCTTCATGTGTATTTTGAAAATTTCTATCAATATATCGGGAATAAATTCTTGAATACACCCAATAATTCTTTCAAGGGAGAGAATGTAAATTTCTTCGGATGAACAAAATTCTTCAAAACCATCAGCACTGCTATTTCATAGCAGTACTGATGATTTTGAATAATTTTTCACATTCGGGTTGACGCTCAGGACGACATATTTTCCTCTATCATGAAATATTGCCCGTTTGTTAAATTTCCTTCTGATAGAACTATTTTCTGCAGTTGTCTGAATAGGAGAGTAGCTGACCTGCCAGTCTTGATGGTTCTTCGCACTATTTTTCGAAAATGGTTCAATAACCTATTCAAAAACAAATGTGTAAGAAAGTGGGAATCATGACTATCATACGGCTTGACCATGGGGCGATCCACAGCCTCTCGTGCAGACACCAGTTTCGAATTTGGGGTGAAGGTTTTGGTTTAACATTTTTACCTTTTTTCCTTTTTTTCCTGTGCATGGACATGGTTGGTGGAGGAAGCCGTGAGTAGCACTTACGTGAACCAACATGCACCAACGAGGTGTCCATGAGACCTCTCTCATATAATCATTCTGTGAGGGATGCACAGGGAAAAATGGGTAAAAATGTTAAGCCAAACCTTCACCCCGGATTCGGAACTAGTGTTTGCAGGAGAGGTCGTGGATCGCCTCATGGTTGACCCATATTCTCGGCTTTCCTCTCCGGTAGGATAAAAATGAATTCCTGTCCTACAGCAATCTTGTGCCTGTTTTTATCAATTTTTCCTTTTTTTTGTCAAGTTTAGTTTATAATTGTAGCCGACTTTTCCAAAAACTTTGAAAATGGAGACTCACAAAGGTGGTAACGGTCGAGGTACCATAAATACAAACTTTCTTCATGGGAACGCAGTGACGTCGATGCTTTCTCCTATACATAAGCAAGGTTATCTTGGTGATTTAGAGGAAAAGTCAATGCCGGAATTGGAGGAATTACTGGAAAGACAAGAAAAATTGCTGAAGAATAGGTCAGAAACTCAAATTTGAGCGTGATCAGGGTTGCTCTTATAGTTTTATTCAAAACAATATTCACTATAGAATATTGTATCTACTAGAGCTGGGCGGCATCAGGGATATTTTAAACAGGCATACCGCCGCCAAAATACCACTATGCCGAGCCATTTTTAGCTATTAAAAGTCATGCTACTGTGTCGTTTTGAAGAGCCATGTGAGGAGCGACCTAACTAAAAAATCGAGGGGAATACCTCTAAATGCAGGAGGGTTGTTGTTTCATGACATTGCAAAAGTTCAATTGAGGTATATCAGCAGGTGTGAGTGGGTTAATGAACCGTTTTCTGTCATTACTTGATGCGATAATGCATCAACTTGTCAAAATATACGATACCATATTTTGGAAAACTTAATACCGGTATTTACCGTCATACCGATATGCCGGCCAGCTCTCGTTTCATATAAATGATATTTTGCCCATTTTGCGGTAAAGTCATGAATTATGTCAAATTTTACAACGTAAAATTTGGCATATATCATGATTTCATTGCAAAATAAATGAATAATTGAGAAACAATTACTTTGGATCAGGATTATAGAGTACGGGCTTCAGAAGAGTCTTAACGTATTTCCTGCGCGTATTAAGAAGAGAATTAAGGGAAACAAAAAAGTGGCGGATGGTTTTACCATTGTCCAGGGGGGATACCACTCGTTGCACTTTACCATGGCGGTTCAGTTCTGTTTGGAATGTTTTTATAGTGCATTTGCCGGTACTACATCTTGTAGTAGCTCTCTGCTATTGAGTGGCTGTTAGTTGGTTCCTTTTGTGAATTTCAATGAAAAAAACTGGTTTTTCGATTACTGACTTACTATGCTTATTCCTATGATCTATGATAAATTCATATATTTTCCAACATACAGCGTACAATTTGGCATATATCATGATTTCACTGCAAAATGAATGAATTTAAGAATAATCGAGACACAAAATTACTTCGGATCAGAATTATAAAGTTTAGAATAGAGGCAACTTAAAGGAAACAAAGAAGTGATAGAAGGTTTTACCATCGCCCAAGGAGAGATACCACTTGCTGCACTTCACCATGGCGGTTATTTCTGTTTGGGATGCTTTTAGAGTGCAGTCGCTGGTACTATATCTTTTATTAGCTCTCTGCTATTAAGTGGCCGTCAGTTGATTCCTTTTAGGCTCTGCGTCCCGCCTTGCTCAGAGTGAATTTCAATGCAAAAAACCTGACTGTTCGATTATTCCTATAATCTATGATAGATTCATATACTTTCCAGAAAATTTATTGAGCGTTTGCCAGATAAGGGAGAAAAAATTCGAAACTTTGTTCACACCCTGCAAGAACTGGTGTCAAAAAGAGAAAAAGAAGAAAATGTCCGAGAATCGACAGACCATGATGATATGCCTGATCTAGAAGATATACCGACAGATGCTACGAGTTCTAGAATGGAGTTGGGTGAGAACCTCGAATTGCCTCATGTGAGTCCAAATTTTACTCTCTTTTGGGAACTGAATATATCATGTGGTGTTCCTCTGATGAATCAAAAATTCATCAAAAATCTGGTTACGAGATTTATCTTGCGTCTTTCCATTCCACCCAGTGTGGAACCAAGGACGAACTGGTAAGGTTATCGAGCATCGTCCCAAGGTTGTGGGTTACAGTGCCAAGCCGTATGTATTACTCTTACAGGGGCACCCCGTATGTATTACTCTTTGAAGCCTTTTTCTTTCATGAATCTTGACCATATTATTTTAGGTTCGAACTCGCATAATTTATTAAGTTTCATGTTGGTGTGTGTGTAGTTTCATCCTGTGCCAGTCCGAATATGTGGGAGGTGCATTATGTGCAACAGATTAACTGGACTCGCCAGCGCAAGATGGTCCACCAGTATCCACGATTTCCCCCCAAACCATGTGCACAGAAAACTGGTATCTGTATCTGGACTGTGGAACTGGTATCGGCGTCTAGTCATGGTTCACCATTATGGCCAAACCACATTTTGGGTTCTTTCCTCACATAGAATAAAATTTAAGAGAAATGAAATCCTAATCTAATCATCAGCACTGCTATTCCATAACATCCTTGGTGAATCTGATGATTATGTAAAATTAAATTATCTACGACAGTCTGTGTCCTTTTAGTAAATTTTCTTCTGATGGTAGAGATATTTTTCACATGTCTATGTAATAGAGTAGCTACTAGTGACTAAGCTGGTATTTTTTTTCTATCTGTATCTGGTCATGGTTCACCATTATGTAAAAGTATATCATCCACAGCAGTCTGTGTCCTTTTGGTAAATTTTCGTCTGATGGTAGAGATATTTTTCAGGTGTCTGTGTAATAGAGTAGCTACTAGTGACTCGGCCGGTATTTTTGCAACCTTCATAGTTTATTTATTATTCTCAGGAAAAAGAACTCAAAATTATTGAGCGGGGTTTTGAGCAGCTTTCTGTCCATGAAGGGCCTCATTATCAGGTTGTCGTGAAGGCTGAAGAAAGGACCCATAAGTCTAAGTTTGCACTGAACAGGTTTGTATCTGATTATGCGTTGCAGACTAAAAAAAATCCAACTACTATGCCACTGAACACCCGTTTCAAATATATATCAGTTGTCTATGATTTGGACCTTTCATTGCACCTATAGGATAGGATATCATTTTTATCCTGCGGGAGAGGAAAGCCGAGAATGCAGCTTAACCATAACTCTCGTGCAGATACCAGTTCCGAATCAGGGTGAAATTTCTTTTGGATTCTCTCATTTCTATCCTATTTCTCATTTTTCCTGTGCTTGGACCTGGTTGGTGGAGGAAGCTGTAAGCAGTGTTTACGTGCACCGGTGACGCGTCCAGCAGACCTCTCACATATAATCATCATCCCCCATGGGATTCGAACCTGCTTATGTCGATCAGAGATGTGTAGCTCAAGTCTATTCCCAATGCTTCATGAATTGAGCTAACCTGTATGATTGTGTCCCACTACCCACTACTATGTATAAGTACTTAGAATTAGGATCAAAGGTACCGGTATTGGTGGCAAATAATTTATGATCCCAAAGCGATACCAATACTTTGATAGAGGTCCGCTATACCTGAACATCTCTTGAGCAATTAGAATCACTATGTATATAGATGCTGATCATACACCTTTGTGAGGCAGATGCCATCACATATTTTACATTATGCTCACTTTTAGACCGCACAAAAAGAAGAGTAGTAGCATAGAGCAGAGTCCAAGTGAGTACTGTTATTTAATAGTAAATCCCTTCTTATCCGTTCCATCTAGTATGGAATCATTAAATGAATAGAACTTTATTCCACAGTATGCCATTTACAGTGTTTACAATTATATCTGGTTACAAGATTTATTTTGCGTCTTGCCATTCCATCCTGTGTGGAACATATGAGGAACCGGTGAGGTTATCGAGCATAGTCCCAAGGCTGTAGGTCACAGTGCCTCGCCTAGGGGCACCCCGCATGTGTTGCTCATTGAAGCCTTTCCCGTTCATCGATCTTGAACATACTTCGTTGGGGTTCGAACCTGTGTCATTCATTGGTTGTTCGTTCAGCATCTTTCCGTTTTTATAACGCCACTGCGGCCCATAAAGGTTGTGGAGCCTGTGACAGTGCCCCTCTCACCAAGGTAAACCTCATATGTTTTACGTCTTCTCTTTTCGCTCATCTAATCTATTCTTTATCAAGTGCTTAACTAGCATCGTTTATCAGGTTTATCTGTATTTGATAGTCATTTACGCTTCCTTTGTGGAACTGGACAAGTTCCAACAAAGAGTGCCAGAGAGCTCAGTCAGTGAAAGTTTTAGGAATATCCAAAGCTACGAATCTCGTTTGAATCCAGGCTTGGAACTGGTATCTGCAAGAGAGATAGATAGTGGTTTGACAAATGGTTATTTTTTGGTATAAATTCCTATCTTATTCTTTTTAAAATACTAAAATTTATCTTTCGTTTCGTGATTCACAGATACAAACACCACGAACACGCACCACACTAAGGACTTGACATCTGCAAGCGTACATGACCCAGAACACGGTGAAGCCACCATTATATCTGTAGAAAAATGCAGGGAGTTGTATACAGAACAACAGAGAATAATGCAGGTGGGGTAAATCAGGTTAAAACCAGGCACAAAATCTAATCTGAGAGTAGAGCCTGAACAATAATATGAGCTGCATGGTGGAGTGAACAATGGAAGGAATAGAAATACGCTTAGAGTTACGCATCTCGATTACATTACATGTCCTGCCCTTCCACAAGAAACTTCGCGGGTAGCTGTAATATAGAACAGATACACAGTCACTACAAAGGTCCGTGCCTAACGGTTGTTGGGTATAAGCCCCCCGGGTGGGTTGATGGACGGGCATAGCCAATAATTCATAAAACCTAAAAAAAAAATAAGTTATGCATCTCTGATCATCCTGACCAAGGTTCTATGTTTAATTTTACTGCCATATGAATAATTAGATATACGAAAGTTTTAACCTTCATTCTAGAATTCCTGACTATTCGGATAAGGATATCCCTAACCGAAGACGTAAAAACTTTCCTAACAATGAGATTTCAAAACCTGCATTGTGTGCAGCAATTTTAGAAATTTCCTCTTTTTAAAGCACTTTAAAGGCAATTGGTCAAGGAGGTGGAGTGAGATTTAATAAATTTAAGATTGTAGTAGTGGGTTTAAGAATCACCGTGATACCTCCTGTGTGAATATAAGCATGTTATCACCCAGGGCAGATACCACATATTGTACTCTATTGTAGTGGTTTAGCTCTATACGGGATGTTTTCGGCTATGAGTGCAGTTGCAGGTTTCAAAATTTATGTAGCTTTTTGTGCCGTATTATTGATTTTCAGTTATTTTTTCGGGTTCCAATTTCGACCCAGCAAAACTTCTGATATTTTGGTTCATTGAAATTCGGTCTGTGTAAGGCCAGAAGGACAAATAGCAGGTTCTGAATGTAGTACCAGCAACCTAACTCTAAGTGTAAAATATCCGAAAGAGGACTGAAATTTTCTTATTTTTTATAGCCACTTCTTAAGAGTGGATCACCCTGTCCAAGGCCCTGATTACATTTGCTTAAAAGATAAAATCTTTTCTCGTTCGGCTTAGCCTATCCAAATTATTACACCCCGGGTTGAGTGGTGGGCGTGGATAAGCAAGTCGGACTCTAATTACAATAGTAAGAGGTATATGCCCTGGGCAAAGGAAATTATCTACCAATTCTTTCAATGTTTCATAATTCTTTGCAGGAACGTCGTGCAGAGCAGCTAGCTGAACGAGTTATGCGCCGAAGTCGCATTGCTCCGCAAATATTTGAGCATCCAGAAGGGAGATATCGACTTAAAGAAGAGCGTGTGGAAGCTGAAAACGTCATAGATCCAGATCAGGACTTAGAGCGTGTGGAAGCTGAAAACGTCATAGATCCAGATCAGGACTTTTTGGATTCTGTTGATTGATCGGAATGCTGGACTCTTCGACGATGCAGGGGTTTTCCGTGTAAACATATGTTACGTCGTCGACGCTCTCGTTGATCTAAGCAATCAATGAATCACCAATGGAATATTTTGTTAAAGCAAGGCTGGAAGCTGAGCCTAAAAGGAACCAACCAACAGCCACTTACTTAATAGCAAAGAGCTACTAAAATATGCAGTACCAGCAACTGCACCCTGAAGTACAGTGAGTGGTATCTGGCCTGGGTTATGGTAAAATCAACCACCACTATTTTGCACCCTTTTAAACGCCTTTTACAACACGCAGGGAATAGGTTAGGACTATTCTAAAGTACCTACTGGGCTTAAAGCCTGTACTCACCATTTACTCATTTTCCTGTATAATGTCACGGTGTTTGTCAATCTGCCACTCTTTCTTCTTGATTTTCTAATAAAACTATAAAAACAGCTATGATACAATTTATTAAAATTATGAAAAATATTTAGCACAAATGAGAATACAAATCCTGCCGGAAATTTTATTTTGCCAGCCATGACTTCAGGATAATCAAGGAATGATAAAAAGTTAAATGTGCCACGCCTGGCCCGAGCGATCGTATTGTTGAGAAGATCGATGGATAAATGCTTGGTCGTTCACATTGTTTGTTGTTTGCTTTCCTGATAAAGTGTTATCATTATTTGTATCGCCTATTGTGTTGACATAGTTGTCGAAATAAACTATGTGTATGTCTATTGAGATTCTGAGGTATCGTTTAGTAAACTGTAAAACCTTCTTCCTTGTGACTTGATTATTTTTTTTTTTACAAAAAATAACTTCTGATGAGACGAGCATTAGCTGACATTCAACTCCAAGCTGCCTAATAGAGACAATATCCTGATGGTTCTGCTCTGATAATTTACCTAAGCTAAGCGTGGGAATACGCTACGAGCAACGCATCTCTGATCGTCAAGACGCAGGTCGGATCCCGCGAGTGATGATTATATGCGAGAGGTCTGCTGGACGCCTCGATGGCTCACGGCGTTTCACGTGAGCACTGCTTACGGCTTGCTCCACCAACCCAGTCCATGCGTAGTGAAAATGAGAAATACGATAATACAAAAGATATCCAAAACAAACTATTCGGAACTGGTGCACGAGAGGTCGTGGTTCGCCATATGATTAAGCTATATTCTCGGCTTTCCTCTCCCGCAGGATTAAAATGATATCCTATCCTAGGATTATGCAAACAAAGCGTAATAGTTATGATTACTTAGTTGGCCGCTAGCGGAGATTTCATTTTTATAAAATTTCAGCGCCGCGCAATTTATTTCCCTAGATTAAATTTTGTATATTTCGCCCTTAAAGTTAAAGTTTTTTATTCAATTTTCACAAAAAACGAGCTACGTCGTGCAAACACCTTTTGCTGTCTGACAATGCTTATTTCGCACTTGAATCATGTATTTTTGTTTTGTTCTCGAAAAATTTTTGCCTACCTCCGGCGTGGAAGCCTTGGTTTTTGCCCTCCCGCATTATTTTTCTGGCTCCGCCACAGTAGCTGGTCTCTTTCGGGACTGCTTCCTACACCATTGCGAATTTTAAATTAAAACATGTCAAAACACATCGCCGATGCTAACGATATATTCAGAATTTGCACCGTGGCTTTCATTATTATGAATTCTGCTTATCTTGTCGATTTCAATTCATCTGCTTCCGTTATACACACTTTCATTATTACAGAAAAGGCAGTTGGATTATGACGTCATAAATCAACAGCTTGTGTATATATTCCACTAAAGCACCAAGCCCCAGTTACACCATTGGGATCGAAGCGTAGGCCTAACGCTTCCACTGATCGAGCTGACCGGAATAACAAGATGCAGGATTAATTCCATAACTGGATGAGGTTGTGAATATTGCTAAATGCACAAATGCAAAACAAAGGTTAATTTCAACACCAGGCGAACAGAAATTTCTCAACACTTCTCACAGAGCCAGGTTAGTTACCGATAGGGCTGGGCAATTCGATTCAGTGATTTCAATCGATTCGAATCAATTGTGAATCCGTCATAGGAACAAAAAACATGCTAAATGTAGTGCATTTTTTCGTTTTTAACGACAAATGCAATTTCGTCGTTAAAATCAAAAAACATGGCTTTTCAGTCAGTTTATGCTGATATTTGTAATTCGTAGCTGTATATTTGTAATTCGTAGCTGTATATTTCCTAGTCATAATAATGACGAGTACAATAGTAATAATAGGATAATTGTTATTTTTTATAAAACAACGATTCGATTCAGAAAAAATATTCGAATCATATTCGAATTCCGATTGATTCGGTTTTGCCCTGCCCTAGTTGCCGGGTAGTGTAATAATAGATATAAAGCACTGGAATGTTAGTGAAGCAAAATGCCAGAACCTAAAAGGAACTATCTTTAGAATTAAGTGTTTCTGTATTGTGGTAAAGTAGAAGATGGCTTCATCATTCCTAAGTATACCAGGATAAGAAGAAGGCCGAGAACACTGCCTATCCTTATAACGAACGACGACCTCTTGTACATACACTAGGGGTGAAAGTTTTGGCTCAACCTACAGACCTCCCGCACATAATCATGTCCTCACGGAGTGCCCGGTTAGCTCAATCGGTAAAAGCGTTGAGAATACATATCGAGCTACGAATCTCTAATCGTCATGACGCAAGTGCGAATCCCGTCAGGGATGATGATTATATGCGAGAGGTCTGCTGGACCCCTCGCCGGTGCACGGTGGTTCGCGTAAGCGCTGCTTACGGCTTCCTCCCCCAACCGGGTCCATGCACAGCAAAAATGAGAAACACGATAATCAAAAAAAAAAACTTCCACCCCGATTCGGAACTGGTATCTACACGAGAGGTCGTAGTTCGCCATATGGTTAAGCTGTATCCCCGGTTTTCCTCTCTCGCAGGATTAAAATATCCTATTTCAACCCACGTCATGAGGATCAGAGATCCGTAACTCGTAACGTATTCTCGACGCTTTACCGATTGAGCCAAACGGGTAACTTAATATATTCACCGGTCGTGAACATCAATATAGCAGATCAGTTCGCCATTCGATGTGCTAGTTGCTATTACTCTAGTTAGTACTAGCTCATTGCCCCTTGAGTGGCTGTTAGTTGATTCCTTTTTCGCTGCTCCCCGGCCTTGCTTGGAGTGAATGTCAATAAAAAAGGGATAAAAACAGCAAGAAAAAAATATTTTGTATATATAAATAGCGGACCGCTTTCATTATAATCAGAGATCGAGGAAATAAAATATATTAAAATGCTTTGAAAACTCCCTGCTTTTCACTATAAATAGTAGAAATAAGAAGGAAACACAATCAGAAACTATATTTTTTTTAGGCATAAGCAGATGGCCCGCACCTTGACGGCGCGATCCATCAGTGGCACATGCTTACGAAAGATTTTTTCGTTACATTTTAGGACTGGGAACATATCACGATGTTTCAAAAATTCTGTTTTATTTTATGAGCGGGATTTTAGAATAGTCCTAACGTATTTCCTGCTTAAGGAAGGAGGCGACTAAAAGGAAAAAAAGTGGTAAATTGTTTTACCACCGCCCAGGGCAGATACCACCCACATCACTTCACCATGGCGGTTCGGTTCCGTTTGTAATGTTTTCTGTTTAGAGTGCAGTTTCTGGTACTACATCTTTTAGTAGCTCTTTGCGATTCAGTGGTCGTTAGTTGGTTCCTTCAAGGCACTGCTTCCGACCTTTCTCAGATTGAATTTGAATAAAAAAGAAAAAAGATGGTGCTCATCAAACAAAAATCGTCTTATAAAGATTACCCATACCTTGAATTTACCCATTCGCCGGTTTCTGGCAATGTTGTTCACTCCAGATTAGGGCTGGGCAATTCTATTCGAAGCACGATTAATTCGAATCGTCCATAGGAACAAAAAAACTTGATAATTGAACTAGGATTTTCATTTTAAACGACGATATGCAATCGATTTTGGCCAAATTTGACAAGTTGTAATAGTAAAAATGAGATATTTGTAATTTTAAAATTAGCGATTCGATCCGATTCGAAAAAATTATTCGAATTCCAAATGATTCGGTTTTGCCCAGCTCACTTCAGACATACAACAATAACATCTCCAAAATATCTTGACGGCTTGTCAGGAAACATCTTTTGTTAAGTATGATTCACTGATTAATCGCGTCGATGAGATGCGGTCCATCTGTGGCTCATGCTTGACGAAATAAAATTTATTATTGGGCAGCATATTTGAAGAGCATAAACATATATTGCTCGTCAACTGTCAACAAAACCATCAATACCATAAGTTAAAAACACCGACTACTTTCCACTGATTGTATGTATGTCAATGATGACATCATCAACATGATGACGTCATTTTGCCTACCACGACAACAAATTGTCGCATTGTTGATGACATCAACAACTTTTGTCTCACAGTTTATATCAATCAATGGTGACGCCATAAGCATGATGACGTCACGTTGCCACCCACGGTTACAAAACGTTGCATTCTAGATGGCATCAATAACTCTGCTCAGTTTATATTAATTGATGATGATGTCATTAGTATGATGTCGTCACGTTGCCAACCACGGTAACAAAGCGTTGCATTGCTGTGAGACAAATTTTCGGTTCATAAATTGCATTATTTCCGAGCTTGGCCGGCCCACGCTGATTGTTATATTTGTGAATAATTTGTTCCGATTCACGGACAAGATCTTGTATCTGGAAATATAATAGATATAGTTTATTTAGCGAAGGTCTTCTAGGGTGAAACTGCCAAGTCGAGTCCCTTTTTTTCAATGACTTTACTTGACTTGAGTCGTCTTGGCAAAATATCTAGACTCGTAGCAGTGCTGGGAACGAGTCACTGCACTCCGAGTCCCAAGTCTAGTCGAGAACACACAAATGGCGAGTTGAGTTTAAGTATCATAAAATTTAAACTTAGAGTCTCGAGTCAAGTCGAGTCACTGCACTTCCAAGTTGCAAGTCAAGCCTAGTCATACATTTACGAGTCGTAAGTCGAGTCACGAGTCGATTTACAAATCTGTGCAACAGAAATGACAGAGTAATTTGCCACTTCTCACTTTATAAGTCCCAGTTAGAATGATCACCATTGGACAGACGAACACGAATCTGACAGAAGGGTACATTTAGGGCTGGGCAAAACCGAATCATTTGGAGTTCGAATCTGATTCGAATGGGATCGAATCATAAATTCCAGCATATGAATAACAAATATACCATTTTTTTCTATTACAACTTGTCTCCATTGTGAAATCCAAAAAATTTATGTCCAAGTATATATCTAATTCACACTCCGTGTATAAGAGCAACAATTTTCATATTTTAACGACAAAATATAATCGATTTTGGTCAAATTTGACCAAAATCGATTACATTTTGTCGTTAAAATTAAAAATTACAGTTCTTTTACCGATCTTTTGTTCCTGTGAACGATTGACGATTGATTCGATTAAATTGTGCTTCGATTCGAATCACCGAATCAATTGTCCTGTCCTAGTTACATTACATGTTTTTTATCCCTCTATGAAGCGCGCTTTCTTCCCTGATTTGTCAAAATGTGATTGCAGACTTGGGCTAAACTTTTATCAAGTCCGGAGTCAAGTCTCATCTGCAAGTTGAGTTATTCAGCCAATACGAATCTAGTCAAGTCATTTAAAAAGGTGACTCGAATCGAATCATTAACTCGAGTCTCCCCAACATTGACTCGAAGTCGACTTGACAAAATGCAAAGACGTCTGGACTCGATAAAAATATAGCTCGACTTGTGACTCGTAAATGCATGACTCGACTTATCTAGCGTTTGAAATTGCAGTGACTCGAGATTCAAATTTTTTTGTGTGCTGTTCGACCCGACGTGATTTGGGGTCGAAATGAAGTGACTCGTTTTCAACACTGGGTTGCAGAATATGGTTTCTCTCCCGATTTATCTGTTATTTTCATGTCTTGACATAAAAGTTTGAAGAAAATCCAGCCATAAATCGTTTGCGCAAACGAGTTTTGTTAAGTTCGAGTCAACGATGGAACTCGCTGCCAAACTGCAACTAAAGCGTCTTCGAAGGTTCCAATTAAACTTTTGACGATTTCATAAAACATATCAGATAATTCTTGGTCAATTCGTCTTAGAGAGTTCTTGGGGAACACAAAAAGTGAATCTAAGATTACCCTAAACAAAAATAAGCGCATCCAAGGCGCGCTAAATTTTATTGAACTTTATGCTTGGAAAATACACCATTTTTGGTGCAAAAATAATAAAATATATGTAGTACATGCTGCTGAGCGCCAAAAAGGTTGCCTGGTAAGGTTTTTTGTAAAAACTTTCAAAATGTCCCGGGACTGTCCACCTTTTTCAAAACTCGCGTGCTGGGAGAACTGATAGAACGCGTCAATGAGACACGGTCCTTCTGTGGCGCATGCTTAACAATGTCAAATTTCTGAACGAGAATAAATCGATGCCTCTCATTTAGCGGCGGCGGAAAATCTCGTACATTGGAGGGGGGAGAGAACCGACTGTCCGACGAAAAGATTGAATTTGGCAGTTATCTATACCAACGAAAATAAGCGCAGAAGACGCGCACGACATTTTTGAGTTCAATGGAAAAATTATAGCTGAAAAAACTCATCGCAATGATACGAATTAGTCGTAAAACACCAAAAAACAAAAAATCGAGTCGGAGGCGCGGAGAGAATAAGTGGTTTTCGCAGTTTCAACATAATTTTTGCCGATTCAGGGGGTTAAGACCCTTCTATTATTTGGCAATGGGAGAGGGAGAAAGGGGGTCGGACCTTCTCATCTCTTCCATCGCCAGTGTTCTCACCTTAAAGAAGTCAGTCCATCGAATTTCATCCTGTTGACAGAGTTAGCAAGGAGAGCGAATCTACCGAGGTTTTCTTGATTTGCTTCGTCCCGTTTATGCTTTATCATGTGGAAAGAACACATCTTCCCGTACGGTTGCACAATGTCATAGCCTGGAAAAATAAAAGTTCGGGTTTTGCTGAAGTCCAGGGCAGATAGCTATCACTGCACTGTACTACTTGTGTGAGGAACACATTTTCTCGTACGGTTGCACAATGTTATAGCCTGAAAAAATAAAAGTTCGGATTTTGCTAAAGTCCAGGGCAGATAGCTATCACTGCACTGTACTACTTGTGTGAGGAGCACATTTTCTCGTACGGCTGCACAGTGTCATGGTTCGGAACGCGTATAGTAAATGTATGGGTATGCAATAATTCGTGATTTTATCACCGCCCTGGGTAGATACAAATCACTGCACTTTACTACATGTGATAGAAACACCCCACCCCCTTATGGTTGCCAAATGACATAGCCTGGAATACATAGTGAAAGCGCGGGTGCTAAAATTGCCTTAATGTAAGGTTGGTGGTTTACTAACACCCAGGGCAGATATCGCTCACTGCACTCTATACTATACGTGGAAGAAACACATTTTTCCTTACGGTTGCACAATATCATAGCCCGAAAAATAGGGAATTAAACGTAAATTCGGGTTTTACCATCTCCCAGATACCACTCACTGCACTCTAATTGATGTGGAAGAAACACCTTTTTCGATATGGTCGCACAGTGTCACAAATAACAAACTCGGATGTTTCTATTAGGGGTGGGCAATTTAATCGGTGATTCGAATCGATCCGAAGCACAAATTATTCGAATCAATCACAAGGAACAAAACCTTGCTACATGAAGAAGAATTCTCATTTTTAACGACAAAATACAATCGATTTTGGTCAAATTTGACCAAAATCGATTGTATTGTGTCGTTAAAATGAGAAACCGTTTTGTTTGATTACTGATTGAATTGAAACTTTTTCGATGTTAATATTAGAAGTTCGTAATTTCGGAGTTCATGATTTTCGTAATGAAGACAATTTGTAATAGTAAAAATGGGATATTCGTTATTCGTATGGAATTAATGATTCGATCCGATTCGGTAAAATTATTCGAATCAGATTCGAATTCCAAGTAATTCAGTTTTGCCCAGCCATAGTTACTATCTCCCAGGGCAGATACCACTCACTGCACTGTTGGAAATTACAATTTGCATAACTCATGATCCTGATTCACAACAAATTTTTATCGCAAAAAATGTTTTTTTTTTATTAAAAAATGCTTACCTCTATGCCATAATCTCAAAAATATGTCGATATCTTCCGAGCCCCATCCCCAATACAGATTGGAGTATCCATTGACGTCATAAAACTGCTTTGACGTCATCATTGCCACACCCCCGAAGTAAATCGCCAAGACATCCTCTGGAACTGTGATGCAAGATATAAAATATAATATATAAAATAATTCATTTTGATCGAAATAGGCCAAGGCATCCTTTGTTTGGTTATTATTATTATTGTTGTTGTTGTTAATGTGTATCGTATAGGGCTGTGCAATTCGATGATTCGAATTGTTTTGAAGTACAGATTATTCGAAACAATCGTGAATCGTTCTTAGGAACAAAAACTTGCTAAATGAAGTGGAATTTTTCATTTAAACGATAAAATGCACTCGATTTTGGTCAAATTTGACCAAAATCGGTTGTATTTTGTCGTTGAAATGAAACTTTTCGCTTTTGGACTTGGTTATAAATTTGAAATCACACCACGTTTAATTTTTTATAAGCTAATACTTGTAAATTACTTGAATACCACAATAGAGACAAATAAAATAATAGTAATAATGGGATAATTGTTATTATTATGTAATCAGCGATTTGATCGGACTCGAAAAAATGATTCTAATTCCGAGTTATTCAGTTTTGCCCAGCGCTAGCATCGTACTATTATTTTGATGTGAACTTCGAAGTCTGGAACAAAGATATTCATTCATTCCTTTTAAAGTGAGTGTGTGTTGTTGGTCGGTGGGTAGAAAATTGTTTTAGCGTGCTGACTAAAAATAGAGCGGCGTTGTTGATGACATTTATGCCTAATGTGGACTGTTGATGGACTCGGCAGAAAAATTTATTTTGAAGCTTTTATTAATATCACCTGATAAAACCACTGTCAAACAACGTCGATTTTACAACACAGTCTGATCAAACATCGAACAATAGACGCGATCTTAAGAATCATCCCAAATATTTCTTGATTGTTATTAAAGCAATTCAAAAGAAGCAAAAAGTGGCAGGTGGTTTTATCGCCAATGGTAGACACCACCTTATTATATTCTGTACGTTTTACACCAATGATGCAAGTCAAGTATTAGAAATACGTTCCGAGGCGGACCTGCCTATCCACGACCAACTTGACATGACCCCCGCCGCCTTAACCTGCCTAATCGCACCAACTTCCCTCTACCTGACTTATGCCATCCTGCTATCCCCGGAATCGGGGGTTTATATACGGCGCTTTTATGCTAAGGGAACTTATAAAACTATCTAGTTTTAACACCGTTTCCTCTATCTTTCTTTATCTCACTCCTTTGATTGCAATATATAAAAAAACAGCGATAGGTTTTTTCAGATAAAACGTATGCTTGACAAAATCAAATGTCTGATGTGGGAAGACCTTCACTCTCCCATTAAGCAGCATTCTCGGCTTTCCCCTCCCGCAGGATAAAAATGAAATCCAGTCGTATATATGGAAGGTGGTGAAAATTTGATTCATATCCAACCAGGGTGTAATAACTTGTGTTGGTTCAGCCGAACCGGGAAGCCCATATCTTTCCAACAACACTAACCATATTCACTAATAAGTAGGCGCTAGTACAGGTCCCTGCTCAAGCCTTCCCAAAAACACTAACCCTGTTCGTCTATAAAATGCCGCCGTTACAGAACATAGTTTAGGGTGATCCACTCAAATGAGCGACAATGAAACGAATGGCAAAATACTCACATTCTTCAGGGCTGCACGGCAATCTGAATTGTAATTCTTTGTAATCAAATTTATCCATCCTGGCGGCGATTATCCTAGCGTTATCGCTGTCCGGGCACCTGTAGAGGCATCTGTCATCTTCAACAAGCAAATCAACATCGTGGAACACGAAGCAGTCATACGTGTCGTCTTAAAGAAAAATACACAATCATCTATCATTCTGCGGCGATTCCAGGAATATTTTATTGAAATCTACTCTAAGCCAGGCCGCAAGCAATATTTTGCAACCACAAAGAACTAATGAGCTACTGTAAAGGTCGCACTACATGTTTGCGTAGGTTGACTTTTTTTCAAGGTTTGTTTTATTTTATACTTGCGTTTTACGCAAGCGCAATGCTCTGCATGCATTTCCTTATGTTTTCCGATGAAACAGAACGATTTGCTATGAAAGCTAACGCAGAGCGCTTGTTTCGTTTTTTTACGTTTGTGCTTTGTAGGCATGTGGACACGATAAACGCAATGCAATGCAGGCATGTATTGCCGTTTTTATTTTGTTACCCGAAACGTTATGCATCGTATCAGTAAGACAACTTCACGTGTATTGTGGCCTTAAGACATAGTGTGAGCGGAAGGCCAACCCAAACGTAACTGAACCGCCATGCTAAAGTGCAGTGAGTGCTATTTGGGTGATGGTAAAATAATCTACCACTTCCTTGTTTTCTTTAGTCGCCTCTTACGACACGAAGGAAATACGTTAGGACTGCTCTAAAGCCCGCTTGAATGTTTGTAAGCAATTTTCGTCATCGAATTTGTGACGTCATAATGTGCTCTTGAGTTCTTTCATTCACTGTGTAAGCTCAATCAGCAAAGCAATTGAAGTAGAAGTACTTTTCCCTGACCAATCCATCTTTTATTAAGTATGCGTCACCGATGGATCGCGTCGATGAGACGCGGTTCATCTGTGACGAATTCTTAACAAAATAACATTTCTGATCTGGTCGAGGCGCGCATTTCTGATCGTTCTGACGAACGTTTGAATCAAGAAATGATGATTATACGCGAGAGGTCTACTGAACACCTCGCCGGTGCTCGGTGGTTCACGTAAGCGCTGTATATTGCTCTCTCCACCAACCAGGTTCATGCACGGGAAAAGTGAAAAATATGTTACTTCCACCGCTTAAAAAACATCTCTTGCACTCCACCAACCACTATCCAACTTACATTTGCTAGCTTCGAGGAATCCAGCGTTCATCAGCTTCGCCTTGTTGAACGTGACAAAGTTGTCCTGTTGAGATATCACGTACACGGCGTACTCGATTTCCTGCCGTTGCCAGATTGGGTGCATATGTGCTAGAAGCGTTTTCAGTTGGGGCTCCCGGCCCCGGAAGGGAATAATAATAGCTATTTTGCTCCTTGGGTGACATGGCGGGGTATATTTACCCCCGAGTATAAGACGTGGGTTAGCGGCTGCTATGTCATCGAATGTTGGCTGATTAAAGTCGTCGAGTTTGTCTTCAAACTTGCCTTTTAAATTCAAAGGAATATTCGGACATAATGGTTTTTCTATCGGTTTTGATGAATCAGTTTTTTTCCAATTTTTATAAACTTGATCCCGGTCTTTAAATGTCAAGATTTCTTTAGTTGATTTATTCAGCACCTCTTCGGGGAATGCATCCAACGAAAATACTTTTGAGACTAATAATCTCTCACTGACTGTAAGGTCCGTTCGATCATTCAATGCCATGATGTCCAACAAACCAAATCGCGTCATAATTTGCTTTCTTTTACCTGGCTTTGCGATAAACCTGGTGTCATCTGGCTTACTGATGTAGCGATGCTTATACTTTCTTTTATTCTTCGTCTTCAAAGTGTTATTTTGCTTGGAATCATTCGAGGCCGCGAAATTGTCCTCAATTATAAAAGCGTTTTTATTATTACCATCAGCGATTTGTACAATTTCGTTCATGTTTAAATCATATTCCTCAATAGGTGGCGGCAGTCCGACTCCCGCCAAATTTCTATATTTTTCTTGAACAACAATCGCCCCCGACTCGGATATACATTTAGGCAGGTCGTAATATCGAGGCTTAAGTGACGTATGGACTGTAGATAGTGCCAGGATTATGTAAACAAATATACATACTGTGACAAACACGGTTACGCCTAGCCTTGCTGTTTTGTTTACACTTAGGCCACCAATCGGCATCTTATGATCTAAATCTGTGAAATGAAATATTGTATACGATTAGGGCTGAGTAATCGGATTCGGTGATTCGAAGTCCAGATTACTCGAATCAATCGTAAATCGGTCATAGTAACAAAAATTTGATTATTGAAGCGGAATTCATTTGTAACCACAAAATGCAATCGATTTTGGTCGAAATTATGCAATACCTTCTTCGCGTTTTTCTGTAATTCCAATTTTTTGTTGGAAAGGGATGAACCCTCCACATTTCTGAGGTGAAGGGAATGACCCCTTCTATCATCCATTTATGCGTGCCAGATTTTTTTTATAGAATTTCACTCTAAGCAAGGCCGGAAGCAGAGCCTAAATGAACCAACGAACAACCACTTAATAGCAAAGAGCTAGTACAAGATATAGTACCAGCAACTGCACTCTAAACAGAAAACATTCCAAACGGAACTGAACTGCATTGTAAAGCAGTGAGTGATATCTGCCATGTCCGATGGTTAAACCATCTACCACTTTTATGCTCCCTTTTAGTCGCCTCTTACGACACGTAAGTATTACGTTGGGGCTATTCTAAAGCCCGTACCTATAGGGCGATCTGCAACTGACTATCCGTCTAAGTTCAATTTAAATTAAATTGAATGGAAAACTAATTGGATATTACCTTCCACAACTACCGTTAATTACTGTAATTAAAGTTCACGGATTGTAGCGAATAAATTGCTACAGTGTCAACATTTTGCAGATATCGCTTATCAGATTTTTTAATTTGAATTCAGTCAAATGAGAGCAGAGGACAAAAGGACCCGGCTAGCTAATTCAAATTTTATTTTGTCAAGTATGAGCCACAGATGGACCGTCACATCGACCATCAGTGACTCATACTTGAGAAACGACGCTTTAAAATGATTTTTCCGATATGCTGCACAGAATGTAAAACCACAGGCCTAATTATACGGTATTGAGCCTGAAGGCCACAAAATCTTAGCCCGCAATCGGCTGTATACAATATTCTAAATGCCATCGATCGCAGATGTTTCAAACTATCAGATTATCAATTTTTATATCAAATTTTGAAGGCTTCAGTAGGCGCTAGCTTTATTCCAATCGAACTTATGTAAAATTTTGACTATTTCTGATAGGGTTTAAGAAGTGGCAGATAGTTTTACCATCGCCCAGGGCAGATATCACTCACTGCACATTGCCATGTCGTCGGGGATGTTTTGTTTTAGAGTACAGTTGCTGGTACTACATCTACATCTTGTGGTAGCTCTTCGTTATTAAGTGGCCGTTAGTTGGTTCATAATCATAATCTCCATATTGCTTTCCTGATTGTTTTGACCTGCATGGCATTAAAACTCGTGTAAATAAATATCTTTTAAGGATCTAGATCCTTTAATCTTCCTTCGCCCCTGCATTTATGTATCTCTCTTCTTACTGTTTTCAGAAGACTTCCATGAAAGAGGAGTCTTGTGCAAACCTGGTTTAAGCGAACTTTGAGTAAAAATTCTTAGAAGGACCAACAATGATTTACATAGTGTTTTTTGTGCCTTCTTGTCCCATTGTGCAGCGAATTTAGGATTATGCAAAATTTCACAATGTGAAATTTCCAGTGATTTTTCTGCAAAGTGAAAACATAGGAATAAAGTATTCATCTCGAAATTTTGAAATTAAAATAGCCGAAATTATGCGAAAATTGTTCAAAGTAAGCAAGTTTAGCAGCAGAATCTAAAAGACTATCAAACGGCCACTCATTTAGTAAAAACTACTTGTAATCTACTGCACTCGAAGCAAAAGAAATCTGAGCCACTATGATGAAGTACAGTCAGTGGTATCTGCGCTGGGAGTAAAACCATCTACCACTACTCTGTAGCACTGTAACTATAAAAGTACGGTAAATTTGCTGGTCGTTCGCAGTAATTGCATATTTCCAAAGTTATAAAAACGCTGTTGATGAGATTTATGCCAATTATGGACTGTTGATGGAGAGCGCCTTCCATCAGCACCCCGCAATTGGCCAAAGACCCCAATTTTGATTTTTTTCAATACCGTCAAGAAAGGTTACTGTCAAAGACCAGTGATTTTGTTGCATTTATTGTTAAAGTGTGTTTTCTTCAAGTCTCCTCCTACGACATGTAGGAAACCCGTTAGAGGAAGTTTAAAGCCCACGCCTACAGGGCCAAAGCCATCTCGCCGCTATTATACATGCGCTAGCGCTAATATACGAAGCGGATGTAGTTTACTAGCTTATTTTAGAGCGACCCCTCTTCAGTATATATAGTAATGTCGATGACTTAACCTTTATATTGTCCTGATGAAGAACGTCCCGCCGATGCGGACAATAGCGTGCAGATGGAACTGATTGAACTTCAGAACGATACAAGTCGAAGTTTCACGTTACTTCTGCGGATAAAGTGAAAAGAGTTGTATCCATATTTGGGAACACTTATCTTTGCGAACAATTATCTTCCAAGATGAAGTTTGCAAAAAATAAACTTCGATCACGTGTATCTGATGAACATGTTAATGATGTTTTACAAATTTCTTGTTCCAATATCAAAACTGACTTTGACAATTTGGCAAAAAATGTAAACAACATTAACATTCACATTGAATTGTTACACAGATTTGTTGTTTTAATAATCGGTTTCAAAGTAATAAATTCCTTTTATCATATCAATGAACATAATATATAAGCATGACTAGGAGTGTAAAACGGCGTGCAATTCAAGGGTAAGATATTCGCGTTTCAGAAAATTTGTCCCGGCAGTAACGGCCCGCCAGTATATTTTTTTTCGTCAAATTGGTCCGCGGCTCAAAAAAGTGGCCGACCTCTGGTATAGACATTCGAAACGTTGGCAAAAAATAAAATATCGTTTACACATCACCGGTTGAGCAATTAGAATCACTACCTCGTTAACTATTCCCAGGTTCTATAGGCCAATCTAATAAATATCATTCTAATGAATAAAACAATAAACTTTCACCCCCGATTCGAAACTGGTGTCTGCGCGAGAGGCCGTCGTTCCCCATATGGTTAAGTCGTATTCTCGGCTTTCTACTCCCATCTTTCTTTGCGCATCTTCCAATAAAAACTATGTGACAATGATAACATCTCAAGAATAGGGCTGAACGATTCGATTCGGTGATTCGAAGCACAATATATTCGAATCCATCGTGGATCGTTCATAGAAATAAAAACTTGCTAAATAAACTGAAATTTTTATTTTTAACGACAAAATGCAATCGATTTTGGTCACATTTGACCAAAATCGATTACATTTTGGGGTTGAAATATGAAAATTGTTGCTCTTAGACACGGAGTGTAAATTGAAAATACACTATAAACTATAAATTTCTTGATTTTCACAATGGAGACAAGTTGTAATAGCAGTAATGGGATATTTGTTATTTACATGGAATTAGTGATTCGATCCGATTCGAAAAAAAATATTCGAATCAGATTCGAATTCCAAATAATTTGGTTTTGCTCAGTCCTATTCAAGAATAGCAGATATAATCAATCACTATTAAAAGGCTAAGCGAGGCAGCGTCCGCAGGAATTCGTAGATCACAATTTAGAATCCATGTTAAGCTTTGACGCGTTGATTGATCACTTCAGTTCTAAAAGGTCAGAAATAGGGCTGGACAAAACCGAATCATTTGGAATTCGATTCGAATAATTGTTATGGATCGAATCGTTGATTTCGTAATAATAACAAATATCCCCATTTTTGCTATTACTATTATAGTCTCCGTTACGATAATTAGGAAATATACAGTTAGAAATATTAGCATAAACTGACGTTGGAGCGACGTATTTTTATTTTATCTACAAAATACAACCGATTTTGGTCAAATTTGTCGTTAAAAATGAGAGTATGCACTTCATCTAGCCGGTTTTTTCTTATGAGCGATTCCTAATTGATTCGAATATTTTGTACTTCGAATCACCGAATCGCATTGCCCAGCCGTAATCAGAAATACATCTACGCACATATTTTGTTAGACTTGAGCCGATAGATCGCGCCTCCTAGGAGCGGTTCATCTGCGGCTTCTGCTTGACAGAAAAGTACAACTTACAAAAGAGGCAAAGTATAAAAAGTTGAAAATTAAATTAGAAATTCTAAGTTCTAGTTAGTTCAAGCCACATGCTAAACACCTCGCTACTTGCTGCCTAGTTCTATAGGCTAAGATACTGCCTGTTAATATTATCTTGACTTCTTCACATACAAAATGACTCGCGAAACTTTCTATAAAAAACTAAGCGAGGGCGTATAAATTTGTAGATTCACAATTTAGAATCCATGATAAGCTTTGACGCGTTTATTGTTTGCCTCATTTCTAAAGATAGCCCGGAGCTAAATTTTGCTTGCCAGGCAAGTCTCGGCTTAACTTGAACACTTATATAAAATCGACGACCATGTCTGCTCCTTCAATAGGCAAGGAAGGCGCGAACGTGATTGAAATACATTTCTGTGAAATTTTCGTTTAATTTCAATTTAGAAATTCTTCCAGATTAAACGGCGTAAACAAGTGCGATAATGTGCAATCTTTTGTTTGGAAAACGAGGACTTAGTCATAAAACTGGTCAAATTTTGTGATTTTATTAAATTTTGATGTGGCACGTCGAGGCCGCAGAGACAGACAGGTCTGAAAGATCGGCGGCTCAATACATCAGTGATTCATACTTAACAAAACATATGTACTCCTCGGTGGCGCGATCGATCAGTGACTCATACTTAACAAAACATGTGTACTCCTCGGTGGCGCGATCCATCAGTGACTCATACTTAACAAAACATGTGTACTCCTCGGTGGCGCGATCCATAAGTGACTCAAACTTAACAAAACATGTGTACTCCTCGGTGGCGCGATCCATCAGTGACTCATACTTAACAAAACATGTGTACTCCTCGACGGCGCGATCCATCAGTGACTCATACTTAACAAAACATGTGTAGTCCTCGACGGCGCGATCCATCAGTGGGTCATACTTAACAAAACATATGTACTCCTCGACGGCGCGATCCATCAGTGACTCATACCTAACAAAACATATGTACTCCTCGACGGCGCGATCCATCAGTGACTCATACTCAACAAAACATATGTACTCCCCTGCGGCGCGATTCATCAGTGACTTATGCTTGACAAAACATGTGTACTTCTCGACGGCGCGATCCATCAGTGTCTCATACTTGACAAAACATGTGTACTCCTCTGCGGCGCGATCTATCAGTGACCCACACTTAACAAAACATGTGTACTTCTCGACGGCGCGATCCATCAGTGACTCATACTTGACAAAACATGTGTACTCCTCTGCGGCGCGATCTATCAGTGACTCATACTTAACAAAACATGTGCACTCCTCCACGGCGCGATCCATCAGTGACTCATACTTAACAAAACATGTGTACTACTCCACGGCTCGATCCATCAGTGACTTAAATTTAACAAAACATATGTACTCCTCGGCGGCGCGATCCATCAGTATGTCCGCCTAAGATTTGATAAATTCCGCGCCGCCGTTTGGGGCTTAATTTAATTCAGTAAAAACACTTAGGCGGACACATGATGTCTGATGAGCCTGCTATTTCAAGGCCATTTCTTTGTACGACCACGGGCGTCCGATACTCGTTCTGTTAAAGGGTCGTAGGGACTCTAATATAACAAAAAAAATATGGTGAAAATTAAATTTATTTGAGGCTTTTATTTGTGATGCTTCGTTAATACTATATAAAGTCGATTTTTTCGGTCAATTATAGATTTAATTTTTTCATGAACAAATTGAAAAAAAACTTCCACTTTTCTCCCAATTCAATATGTGATAAAAATGAAATCTGAGGGGGACAGTAGTTGTCATTGGCCTAAAGGGTGAAGCCAGTGGGGAGAAAAATATTTCGAGCCTAATTTGTACACCTTCCCCCCTTCGGAGGAGATTTGAGGATGTTCTTCGCTACTGTTTCAGATCTTATCTTGAGCAAAATTTTTTCAAACCACGCTAACACTCTGTAACAAAGGTACAGTAAATTTACTGGTCATTTGCAGTAATTGCATATTTCCAAAGTGAAAATGTTGATGAGATTTATGCCAATTATGGGCAGTTGATGAACCGCACCTTCGCGGTGCATTCCATCAACACCTCGTATTTGACCAAAAAAGTCGATTTAAATTTTTTTCAATACCGCCAAGTAAAATTACTGTCAAAGACCAGGAATTTTGTAGCATTTTTTGTTACAGTGTAGTTCGATATAAACTTGCGCGCGCACACTATTTCTATTTCTGGAAGATTTGTCTGAACAACCACAATGCGTCAGATTGTATTTCTGACCCCGGTCCTTCGAATTTCAATTTAACAAAAACAGTAAAATTGCAGTTTTTAGCGGTAACTTCATTTGGTGTACTAAAACTACACTGTAACAAAAAATGCATCAAAATCACTGGTCTTTGGCAGTAATTTTATCTGGCCGGTATTGAAAAAATATTTGAAATAGACATTTTTAGCCAAATATGGGGTGTTGATGGAACGCACCGTGAAATGATATTGCTATATAACTGACTTACTACAATTTAACAAAAATGCTGTTCGGTTAGTAATGTTCAGTTAGAAATTCTCGGCTGCCTTTTTAGTGCAAATCGTTTATTGGAGAAAAAATTCGACCTCGATTTCTTGCATCCTCTCGCCAAAGACTTGGGAACATTTAGAGCGGTGACGTAACTGGGACCTGGTGATTCGGGGGGGGGGGGTCATACATAAAAGCTGCTGATTTATGACGTCATATATTCTAAGTGCATTTTTTATTTTTCTGTAATAACGAAAGTTGTGTATAACGAAGCAGCTAAATCAAAATCGACAATATGAGCAGAATTCATCATAATAAAAGCCACGACGTTAGCATCGGCGATGAGCTTTGACCTGTTTTAAATTAAAATTTGCAATGGCGTAGTAAGCAGTGCCCGAAATATACCAATTACGGTGGCGGCGAGGGCACCTTTTTTAACATACAAACAAAGGCAGGCCTTCATGCTGAAGGCGTGCCAAATTTTTCCGAGAACAGAACAAAAATACATGATTCAAGAGCGAAATAAACATTTACAGGCAGTATAATGTATTTGCGAGACGACTTTAAGAGAGAAATGCCACGAAAGGCACAAATTTAATCAACGGAAATAAATTGCGCGCACCATGCGCACTGAAATTTTATGAAAATAAAATAAAAATCTCTCCTCCCCTTCCCTTGATCCGCTAGTGACCGTCCAAGCAACTGAGTATTCATAACTATCACGCTTTGTTTGCACAATAATACTATTACTATAGAGGTAAATTATCAGAGCAGAACCATAAGGATATTGTCTGTCTGGTATGAATAAATAGCATCATTCAGTAATGGGAAGAGAACTCAAATTGCATCAGAAATGCCAATGCACAAAGAAAGCGGTCTTATTTCTTCTCATAATATGCGCTATTCTATATAAATAGCAACATTAATATTGGGTGGGACATCCCATTTTTTATTTTCTCTAACAGCTATCTGACGGTAATTTACTGATCAGTCTTGTTTGCTAAGTATTAGGTCACGATGTATCGCACAATGGAGGCAAATGCATTTTTTATTGAAATTCACCCTGAGCAACGCCGGGAACAGCTTCCAAGGGAGACCAACTAACGGTCATTCAATAACAAAAAGCTACTAAAAGATGTAGTACTAGAAACTGCACTCTAAACCGAAAACATCCCAAACGGAACTGAACCGTCATGATAAAGTGTAGTGGCATTGCCAAGCCGAGCTCGAAGGTCACTTCCAACCCTACACGAGTGGACAGACCGGTTTTCCAACTGAGATGTTTTCTTTTCAACACCAGGTACAGGTGAAATATCAAGATAGCCAGCGCTTGTCAGCTTTCAAAATTTTATTAAAATCGCTATATAGTATAGAATGGCAATATAGTATTATTGCTTTTGTTCCAGAAAAACGACTTTCACAGATAAGAGCCCAAAAGATTTTGGGCACTTCATCGGCGAGCATCTTTTATTGGGAAAAATACAATTCTTACCTTAATTTTTATATGATCACGCCGAAGATTAGAGAACTGCCGCCATTGTTTGCGAACTTTACAAAATTCAATAAAATCCTTGTGCGCGCTTACATGATGTGCGATGATCACAATGTCTAGAATTTATGTTGCCAGATTACTTATATCAACCTGCCTAAGATTTGAGAACTTCAGTTGGCATTTTTAGAGGCCTTAAGTTTGAGTCAGTAAAAGAAAACTTGCGCGCGCATATGATGTATGATGAACATGCTATTTCTGGAGGATTTCTTTGAACAACCGCAATGAGTCATATATTTCTGATTTGGATCTACAATGTAATAAAAAATATCATAAAATTAATTTTCTTTGAGAGTAATTGCAACTGGAAATACTGTAATCAAACTATTAAATTGGCCTTTTCGGTCAAATATGGACTGATCACTTATATTCTAATTTTTATGCAAATTCAATGTAAAACGTTAAAAGATTTTTAAGTTTTGTTTAGTGGTTTATTTGTCGATCTGTAAACAAAAAACATCACAGGAAACACGAAAAATTCTGTCATTTTTTAGCGAAATTCGCCCTTTTGTTTGTAAAATGAAAAAAATCCAAATCTTAGGAACACATTTCCAGTATCTCCCAGTAAATCCACCAAGGGCTTTCATCAAGGTTGACCATACGGTGAAATCGGTAAAGTTAAAAGTTCGGTACATAATATTGATGCGATTTTTTAAGCAAGCCCAAAAATTTTCTAAACCCAGTGGCATTTCCTGAACCTGATTTTGGACAAATTAAAAAATATATGAATATGTAAGAAACTTAGGACGTCATAATGCTCGCCGCTGGCAAAGTATTTTCCTCAAAGTCTTGCCTTTATTATAGTATGACATGTGGATCGTCTTAAAAATTAGATTTTCAAAACTGAAACTAGATAAGTATTGATAGCTGAGACGCACTGAGAGCGAGATACCGCACATAGGAGATAGTGAGTAGCGTGGTTCGAATCCTGGGAATGGATTAATCGGTGAACAAGGAAGACTTAAAAAACATTAATAATTGGGAGTACACTTTGTATCATTGAAGGAGAGTTGATTCGTTTTGAATGCCTGTTTCGACCTGGCTTAGAATTTTCAATGAGAACAAATGATAAAATAAAACCTCATAGTTGATCGCGCATTTTTTACTGAAGAAAATTAATGTAGCCTTAATTTTTATATCCTTCCGCCCAAAATCTTTGGTCAAATTTGACCAAAATTGATAGCTTTTTGTCGTTAAAATGAAAATTCTAGTTTTTTCGCAAGTTTTGTTCCTATGAACGATTCGTACCACCGAATCGAATTACCCAGCCCTACCCTTGCGACAAATCGCCCTACCACGCGCACTCCAGCTTAGTTAAATCGGTTTCATCTGAATCCTCGTCTTTTAAATCTTTGGATCGGTCGTGTCAAGTATGAGCCACAGATTGGCTGTGGGCGCAGGTGTGTGGCTTTAAAGAATAACTGGAACTGAATTTCTTGCAAAATTAATTGAGAAGTCATGGTAACGTTATTTTTCCGTCAAAGAAGGGCCATCGAGTTGGGTAAGGGTATCAAGGTCAGGTAGAGTGCGGTGAGACTGGGAATAGGCAGGCTCGGTTAGGTGCACGGAGATGAGTAGAGATAGGTTCAGACGGGTGGCAGGTTAGAGGGAGGCGTTGAGGATAAGCGGGTCAAGCGGAGACACGGAGGTGTTACGGCAGGTAAGGTAGTGGGTTGGGGATAGGTGTTTCTGAGTTCTGTTTGTCTATGAAAATGAGAAGTTTAGTATTTGTTCCTATGAACGATCCACGATTCAATCAAATATACTGTGCTCCGAGTCACCAAATCGGAATACCCAGCCCGAGCCGCGAGACGCTCCTAAGACGCCGATGGTAGATATCACTATACTCCGTTATGGCGGTTCGGCTCTGTTTGTGATGCTTCAGCCTGGGACGCAGTTTTTGATTCTACATTTTGTAGCATCTCATTCTCATTCAGCGGCTGTCAGTTGGTTTCCTTAGGCTCTGCTTTCGGCCTTGATTTGAGCTAACCTCAGTAAAAAATCTAGGCCGTGAAACAGATTTTAAATTCTAAAATTCTTAAATTTCTTACTGGAACACGCCTTTTCAATGTATTGGAATGTATGATACTATTATCATAATGTATTAATCAGTCACCACAAATATTAGCTTAGACATTTTTTTAAAATTACAATTTTTAAATATTATTGCATAAAATATTTTATATTCTATTTTAAGTATTTTGTTGCGCTATGTACCAAAATCTTGTCGGACCCCGGTAACGCTCGACTATGACTATCAGGGATGCATATTTTGATTATTTTTTTTTTTTCGAAGTGAGTCTCAAATATACAAAAATATCATGTTCTCATTCCACAGAAATATAAGTTTTTTGTAAGCTTTCGTTAGAACATAGTCTAACTTCTTCAGAAAAGATTAAGATTGTATATTAGCTTGTTATTATCTCATTCGTGTATCCTTGTGAATTCTCTCACACACGGATCCAGGATTGTAAGGAAACAAGGAGGAGGGACAGGTAGTTCATTGCAAGATATCAACGAATCACGTAAATTTGAATCTCAAATAGTCTTAAGTTTTTTGCATAAACGTGTTTGCCGTAGTTCATTCCATGTTCTTCTCCCTAATTTGTTGAAGAGCTAATTCTGTGAAATTGGATCTAAAAGAATGTAATTTTTATAATATATGATACTTAAGAATTTTTCAATCCTATTTTGAGCAATTTTAGCAAAGAAAAAATAAAAAAGTTTTTGAAAATATTGAAAATAATTCTTTAAATAAACTCTTAAATATTTTAAATTTCGAATTCTCATTCAATTCCAAACTCATCAAATTGCTTGGTAGGTTGAAAACACAAAACGAACCTAACCGAATTCCTCTAAATTCGAATCGAATATATGAGTCCGAACGTCGAGCTCGAACCTTTTTCGAATCGGGTATTCCAAAGGTTCTAATGCTTCGAATATTATACTGGTGATTCAGAACGAATAACAAGTAGATTCGCAATCTGGAACTCGAAATCCCAAATAGAATAAAAAATATCGAAGAATTCGATATTTTATATCATATTTGGGATTTCGAATTATTGTTCGAATCGAAATAAGCTGATTCCGATGGTGCGAATTCGAATTCTATGTTTGCAGCTGTTCCGAACTTCGAATTTCAGTATTTATTCATATACAAACAAACGGATTCCATTCCAACATCTAAAATACTCGAATAACGTCGAGCTCGAACCTTTTTCGAATCAGCTATTCGAAAAGTTCAAATGCTTCGATGATGACGTTGATTGGAATCGAATATAATGTAGAGTCGAAATCTGGATATCGAAATTCCGAATAGAATAAAAAATATCGAAGAATTCGATATTTTATATCATATTTGAGATTTCGAATTATTTTTCGACTCGAATCAAGCTGATTCCGACAATGCAAATTCGAATTCTATGTTTGCGGCAGCCCCGGAATTTTAATTTCAATAAATATTAGAAAATGATCAGATAAATTCAATTCCAATATCTTAAATTCTCGAGTAATTTCGAGCTCGAACTTCTTCGAATCGGGTATTCGAAAAGTTCTATTTCTAATGCTTGAAGATCATATTGATGATTCGAATCAAGTATAATGTAGATTCGATATTTTTTATCCTATTTGGGATTTCGAATAATTGTTCGAATCGAATCAAGCTGATTTCGACAATGCAAATTGGAATTCTATGTTTGCGGCTGTCCCGGAATTTTAATTTCAATAAATATTAGAAAATGGTCAAACAAATTCAATTCCAATATCTAAAATTCTTTATTCCTTCTGAACTCGAACTTCTTCGAATCGAATCTATAAATACTTCTAATTGTAATGTTTCGAATACCATGGCATCCATCTATAACATTTATTCTTATCGTCTACTGGTGTCATCATAAAGTCTGTAAATTGTTTGATAGGTTGCCCGACATCTATTGTGATATTTGTGAAGAGAGGCTCCCTGGAGAACGAGACACGTTTGTATCTGATAAAAGGAAAACAAGGTGTGAGAGAGCGCGTTTGCAATTAGGGGATGCACCCCTCCCAAAACAGAAAAAAGCTCTCAAATGTATTGAATTACAAAGAAAACAACAAAAATTTCAGAGTGCAACATGGAAGGGTTTGAACTTTTTATGCTTTAAAATAGCTCAAACTTTAATTTTTTCCCGTTTCAATCGTTCAACTAAAAACCTCGCTTTTTTGAACGATTTTTGTTATACTTTTCTTTAATCGGCAATGAAAATGTACGTTCTGTTTTCGAAAATTTGCGCCAGCAAGCTCATTGTGACGTCATAAATTTGACGACTGGAATCATCCCCCTCTACTGAAAAGTTCCAGGGTCAGTTATTGGATGCAGCATTTAGTGATCGGAATCTAACAAAATTTAGGTGCATTATGATTTATAGGTGAAATTAATATAATTTCTTATTTTCTCATTTTTTTTTCTAATCAAAATGACACGATAAACGCAAAATAGTTTACAAAAGACAATTGCGAGACGGGGCGCGCAAAAAATTGCTTCTTTCCGGAATATTCATATAAAATTTGCGTTATTTATTTATCATTCTAAGTGTTTCCATTGCGATCAACCAGACAAAACTAAAAAATTCTGCCTACCTCAACGTGTTCAATCCCTCATATTTCATCCGGGAGATGGCGTGCACGGTCAGTGCAAAGTGACCTTTATTTTCAGAATTTGATTCTTCTGTTTTATGCAGCATCATGTGGTAGGAACAATTCTTCTCGTACGGATTCTGAATTGTGTAGCCTGTAATAATGTATATCATGGTTCGAATTCGTGTTCGGTTCGAGTTAGATTCGATTCTAGAATAATCTGAAATCCGAAAATGGCTTTTCTACAATCTCATCAGAATTTAAGAAGCTTCTGGTCATTTCACCATCAAGTCCGGGTCCGAATTTAGCACAAATCTATCATTTTTGTTTCTCAAACGTTTTTTGTTGAGTTTAGGTTAAAGAAGGTTGGATTTTCCTTTCAGAAATTTTATGCCTATTTAAGCATAAGTCACTGGAAAATCGCATCGCTGAGACGCGGTTTATCCGTGACTTGTGCTTGGGAATTTTTCGACCCTAAATTACTCGAATACGAATGTTCGAATCGAGTTCTCACCTTTGTTCCGCAAACGCAATAATTTTTTCATATTTTATTGTTGAAATTTGCTCAGAGCAAGACCAAAGGAAACAAATCATAATTGAAAATTCTCCTGAAGCCACTAAAGTGCAAAGAGCTACATGAAAAGCAGGAATAGGAACTAAGGAACTCCCATCCCTGATAGATTTCTATTAATTTGAGTTTTAAAGCCTTGTAGATCAACACGATCAGGAAATCATCAAGCCCCAATAACTATTTGAATAACCCTCCATGTTCAAATTTATCGGAATACCTTCAAAGCAGTTACAGGAGCAAAAATTTGCAAAAATTTTAGATCTTAATGACAAAATGCAATCGATTTTGGTCAAATTTGACCAAAATCGATTGTATTATGTCGTTCAAACATGAAACTTTTTTTTAATTCCTGTATTCTTATATCAGAGACAATTATTTTTTTTATAGCCACTTCTTTTGAGTGGATCACCCCGTCCTAGGCCCTGTAACAGCGGTCACTTATAGACGTACAGGGTTAGAATTACCGGAAAGATATCATCTTTTCCTGTTCGGCTGAGCCTACCCAAGTTATTACACCCCGGGTTGAGTGGTGGGCATTGATAAGCGAGCCGGACTCGCCGGGGCTCGAACCCGAGATCTTTAACCCGCAGTTTTAGTTTGGGTAAAAAGAGGATATTTGTTATTAGTACGGAATTAATGATTCGATCCGACTCGAAAAAGTATCCTAATCGCAGAATTCCAAAAGACTTGATTTAGCCCATCCCTACCTATAAGACTATATTAAAATATTCTATTCTACACTGTAAGAAAAAATGCAACAAAATTACTGGTCTTTGACAGTAATTTTACTCGGCCTCATTGAGGTGCGGTCCATTAACAGCCCATAATTGGTATAAATGTCATAAACATGGCGTTTTTTAACATATGGAAATATGCATTTACTACAAATGGCCAGTAAACTTACTGTACCTTTGTTACAGTGTAGATGATGCTCGATAATTTTAAAAACTTCGAAAATGATAAAATAATTATGTTTTGCCAATCGTATTCTTTGTTATATTAAAAATGAAGGCAGTGTTCTGATCTGGTTACAATTTTCGAGCTCAATAAGATCGAATACGAACATTCGAATCGAATTCTTACCTTTGCTCCACAGTCGTAAAAATAAATCGTCGTCCTCTCCTCCCCAGCCCCAATAAATATTCGAATAACCATTGACAGCTTGAAACTGCGAGGTGGTTACCATTGATGCACCACCGAAGTAATGAATGCTTCGTTGTAACCCAACTGAAAAATTGTAGGTCGTGAGAAGTGGTAGATGGTTTATCATCGCCCAGGGCAGATATCACTTATTGTACATCATTATAGTGGTTCAGTTATGTTTTCTACTTGAAGTGCAGTTGATGGTAGTACAATTTGCCAAAATTTACTCAGAGCAAAGATGCATGAGGCATATCATACTTGAAAATTCACCTGAAACCAGCGCTGAGGCATGGTAGCTTGTTGCCATTAAGTTGCTTTAAGTCGGTTTCTTTTAGGAGCTGCTTCCGGCCTTGCTCTGAGCAAGTTCAATAAAATAAGATAAGAGAGGTCATTAATTACCTCTAATAGCCGCGGGAATTAGATTTTTTTGTCGAAATTCACTCTCGGCAAGACAGAAAGCAGTGTATAGAAGGAACCAACCAACGGACACATACATGACAAGAATCTACTACAAATTGTACTTACAATAACTGAACTGAAAGGCTATGCTAAAGTGGGGTGGTATTTATTCGCCTTGGGCGACAATAATAAAACCATCTAAGGCCCTTTCGAGGCATATTCTGCATGTCGCAAAAATGTGACTATAGGGAAACAGAGAAATCGTGGATCGTCCAGTAGAGATAAAACTCACTCACTGTTCTTCAATATAAGCCTGCAGCACTTTCACTAATCTGCATGAGATGTTTTTCACTAAGTGTACAGTACAGTAGCATGTAGTATATTTAGTGCATCTCTTTGCCATACAAGTGGTCGTTATTTGGTTCATTTGGACTGTGCTTTAGGCTTTGCTTAGAGTAAATTTCTAGTAAAAAGGTAGTGGTGGTTGCCACGAGGTAGACTCGTGGTAGATATCCACATCCAGCGAATTATAGACTAACTACTGCAATCTGCAATGTGGTAACCACGTGGCTGCACCACCAATCACCAGATAGACTCATGGTTTTACGGGTCTTCAAGTTATTTCAAGTTTTCTTTTCAAGAGTAAACAAGTGGAGGTGGTGGCCATGTGGTAGACTCGTGATTGTAGTAGATATGCACAACCAGTAAATCACTTCACATCGGTAAAGGACCCGAGGTGCCTTTCTTCGGACACCAGTAGAAAGATTCGGAGGGAAAGACGGGATATGGTTTCCAAGTTTCAGCGCATGCCTTCAGTGCACTATGATTAAATAGTTCTAACTGTTGTTTTTGCATGCAATATGAAACATTTATTACGTTCACTCAGCCCCCCCAAAAAAATAAATAATGACACCAACCATTAGTGGCAGTGGTGCGTTGATGCCTCTTTCCCCTGTATCCGCCCCAGTCTTTCATGTAGGGCTGGGCGATGAGATTCGGTGATTCGAATCGATTCGAAGCTCGATTAATTTGAATCAATCGTGAATCGTCCAAAGGAACAAAAACTTGCTGAATGAACTAGGATTTTCATTTTTAGGGACGAAATGCAATCGATTTTGGTCAAATTTGACCAAACTAGATTATATTTCGTCGTTGAAAAATAAAAATTGTTGCTCTTGGTGCGAATTTAAAATACACTACAAACTATAAATTTCTAAATTTTCACAATGGGGACAAGTTATAATAATAAAAAATGAATATTTCGTATTTACAAAGAATTTGTGATTCAATCCGATTCGAAAAAATTATTCGAATCAGATTCGAATTCCAAATGATTCGGTTTTGCCCAGCCCACTCTCTCATAAGTGTCTTGAACAATAACACAACATTTGAACTTACATGTACTGGGCGTACACCTTGTTCTGTAACTCAGATACCGGTGATAAAACTTATCAACATAGGCGGCCAATATACGTGGGTTATCATTGCTCGGACACCAGTACAAACATTTGTCATTTTCCAACAGCATGTCTACGTCATGGAACACGTAACAATCGTATTTTCGGTCTGAAAAATGAGATAAACACATTCAATTCAATGTTTGAGGATGGTCTGAAGCTTGGTCGTTTTAACACAGTTCGTACAATCAGCCTTGTAATTTTGGCCTGCGGGTAGCTAGAAACAAAAACGATACACAGTCACTACTCTAGTTCAGAGCATAACGATCGTTGGATAGAAGGTCCTCGAGATCGTTTCTTTAACGTCTCATAATTCGACGAAAAAAATCGATTTTATGGTTTTATTTCAATGTCATATGTGAAAATTCTGTCAAAATCGAGTTTTTCACATTCTTCTTTCACAAAAGTTTTTTCTAAGCAAGGCGGAGGCTGCGCCTAAAAGGAACCAACCAGTTTGAGAAGTAGTAGATGGTTACCATCGCCCAGGGCAGATGCCGATCACTGCACTTTGCCATGGCAGTTCAGTTCCGTTTGGAATGTTTTCCATTTGGAGTGTACTTGCTCGTACAACATCTTGTAATAGTTCTTTGCTATTGAGTGGCCGTTTGTTGGTTCCTTCAAGTCGTTGCTTCCGGCCTTGCGAAAATTTTCATTTTAACGACAAAATACAATCGATTTTGGTCAAATTTGACCAAAATCGATTGCATTTTGTCGTTAAAAATTAAAAGTCCCCTTCATTTGGCGACTTTTTGTTTTTGTTGTTGATTCGAATAATCTGTGCTTCGAATCGATTCGAATCATCAAATCGAATTGCCCAGCTTCATATCCGGGCCAATATAAACCATCTACTGGGACTGATATAGCGTATTTGCTAGCGCTTTATTTTGTAGTAGCTTTTGACATTTGAGTAGGAACCGCTTTCGGTCTTGCTCAGATCGAACTCATTTATAAAAAAACTCATTTTTGTTGAAACGTGCTTTAAGCAAGGCTGGAAACAGCGCCTGGAAGAAACCAACTAACTGCAATTAAAATAGCAAAGAGATACCTTTTTTTTAATATTATCAAATTCGCTCAAGGCCAGGTTGCACGAGACGTACAGCAAAGTCTCCTGAAACCACTGGTATGCAGAGAGCTACATCGAAGCAGCAATGAAGTAGGGCTAAAAGATATCCATTAGCACGAGTTTTTAACCCATGTATATGGCAGCGGGGCAGCTTGAAGAAATAACGGTGCTCGCCAGCACAGTCCAATACTGTACAATTCATAAAACGCCCTCAGAAGAAGACTCCTATGTGCTGTAAAAACCACACAATAAGGTTCGTTAAGGATGATGCGAATGTGTTACGAAAACAATTCCTCGACAGACAAACATTAACACATTGACTGAAGCAGACATCGGACGATCCTGCCGCCGTCGAGGCGGTCGGGACGGAAAGAGAACGTCGCTTACTATCAACGTGGTGATATATCAACCAGTGTGACCTTTGAACTCTCGCGGCGCAATTCAGTTAAGAATGTTTCAGAATATAGCATAGTGTTCCGGAACAAATGAACTTAAGACGGTAAGGAATAAGCCAAAAATCCAGCACCGTCACAATATCAACACATGTGAGTGAGACGCGATGGCCTAGTGGTTAAACATGTTGGCATCGCAGGCTGAGGATCTCGGGTTCGAGCCCCGGCGAGTCCTGCTCGCTTATCCACGCCCACCACTCAACCCAGGGTGTAATAACTTGGGTAGGCTAAGCCGAACAGGAAAAGAATCTTTCCAGTAATTATAACCCTGTCCGTCTATAAGTGGCCGCTTATACAGGGCCTTGGACGGGGTGATCCACTCTAAGAAGTGGCTATAAAAAAACATCGATTTTATAGTTGTTTCAATGTTATAAAGTTATAAAGATAAAGCTACTGTGGAAGAAAGAAAATTTTCCACATTTGTTAAAGATTACCTCTGTTCACTTCCAAAAATCCAGCGTTCATTAATTTTGCTTTATTAAACAAATGATCCCCGGCCTGCCACATCACATACACAGTGTAGTCCATTTGCTGCCTTTGCCAAATAGGGTGCATGTGGTCCAAGAGCACACGTAGTTGGTGCATCCTACCGCGCAAGGGGATGATAATCGCAAGTTTTGTCCTCGCGCGACAATTTTGTGGCGCAAATCTCCCGCCTTTGGTCAATTTTGGGTTGTTTTTTGCAATCTTTTCCAAAGTTGGTGCCGTGAAATCTTTATAGTATTGTCTTTTTAAATCTCCTAGTAATCCTGGCGGTTCTTCTGGGCAGAGAGGCAGCATATTTTCATCTGAATCGTCTGTTTTTAGTTCAAAAACGTCAGTAAAATTATCCAAAGAATATACATTACGGTCGGGGTTTTCAGTCAAGTTGAAAAAGTCAAAAATGAAGTCTTCTTTCGACTTAAAACTGTTTATAAATGAATATACAGTGTCCCTGTGTCTCCAAGCGAATTTGTACGTCTTATACAATAGAAATATCGTGAGTAGGACAAGCAATATTCTCTTTCTTCGTCTTGTAAGATGACGAGTGGTGTATTGTCTCAATTGATTATACATTATTTTTTGTTTAAGTGACTGGACGGAAATCTGAAAAATAGTTAAATTGAATTAATGTTATTTTACCATGGCTCCCACTGGGACTGGGCCAAACCGATTCATTTACAATTCGAGTCTAATCGAATCAGATTCGAATCAAATCTCCAATTCCATCGAATACAAATATCACAATTTTTCTATCACATCTTGTGTTCTTTATGAAAATTGAGAAATTTATAGTTACGAATTACTAATATTAGCATAAACAAATTTAAAGGCAATGTATTTTCGATTCTCACTCATGTCCAAGTGAAGAAATTTCTATATTTTAACGAAAAATACAAATTAACAAAATCGATTGCATTTTGTCGCGCGTATTGCTGCCTTAATTCATCATATCCATCTTGAACTTTTGCCATAAAAATATAATTTCATTTTTATTCTGCGGGAGAGCAAAGCCGAGAATACAGCTTAATCATATGGCGAACCACGACCCATCCGTGCAGACACCAGTTCCGAATCGGAATTGTGCATGGACATGGTTAGTGGAGAAAGCCGTAAACAGCGCTTACGTGAACCACCGTGCACCGACGAGGCGTCCAGTAGACCTCTCACATATAATCATTCCTCAATGAGATTTGAAACCATGGCGGAATTTGTTAGTGATGCGTAGCTGGAAGCGTATTCCCAACGCTCTACCGATTGAGCCAACCGGAGACCCGATAACTGAGCCAATCCGCACTGCAGTGATCCAAAGTTCTTGAGCCCTGACTTCTGCCCTGTAGGTATGGGCTTTAGAATAGCCCTAACGTATTTCCTGCGTGCCGTAAAAGGCGACTAAAAGGAAGCGAAGAAGTAGTAGATTGTTTTACCATCGCCCAGGGCAAACACCACTCACTGCACTTTACCATGGCGGACAGTTCCGTTTGTGATGTTTTCCGTTTAGAGTGCAGTTACTGGGACTACTACATCTTTTAGTAGTTCTTTGCTATTGAGTGGCCGTTGGTTGGTTCCCTTTGGGAGCTGCTTCCGGCCTTGCTTGGAGTGAATTTCAATAAAAAAAAGTAAAATAAAACATCGCCCTCTGACTGAAAATTTCGTATTTAAAAACTATCTTTGTCAAGTATGAGCTACACATATATAATCGATATTGACATTCTGAATGCCGTTTTCGAACCGAATCCTTCAATAGGATCCTGGAAACCTGATTAAAAGTAATTTTTTTATTCCATTACTCTTAAATTGAAATATTTTGCAGCGAAATCATGATATATTCCAAATTTTACGTGTTTACGCTATAAGGACAGTCCCTTGAGCTCAAACCTTCGTAAAATAAAACATTATTTCTTGGTTAAAGATGTCTACTTTAAAAAACTATTTTTACCAAGCTTGTGCCAGAAATGGCCAATCTATACCCATAGTTTTTTTCGCATTGATTCATTTTGCAACGAAATCATGATATATGCAAAATTGGTCAAATTGCAGTAATTTTGTTTATCAGAAATATTGAAACATCATTCTACACATATAGTAAACTTCAAATACCGTTTAAACAAAAATATTTGGACAATCCTTACAACTCGAGCTTCACCTACGTAAAATAAAAACGTCGTTTACCAGTTTTAGAAGAATATTCTCTATCAAGCATGAGCCACACATGGGCATCTAGTACCAACTCTTTAGGTAAATCATCCTAAATGGAGCCGCTACTGGAATTCTACTTACAAGGAATTTCGTTTTTGATTGTTTTCAAATTGATTCAATATGCAGCGAAATCATGATATATGCCAAATTTTACGTTGTAAAATTTGACATAAATCTTAACTTTGCTACTGGTCCTGGGACGTGGACTAACTACTTATCCTTCCTCTGTGCCTTTGTGTTTGCGGATCCGTATGCAGTACATGCAAGGATACAGTAGCAAGAGTAACTATGACTAACTAGAGAGGTTCAAAGTCTTGCTTCACACTCACACAAACTTATTTCTGTAACGTTTCGTCTGACTAAAGTCACACTTCTTCCGACAAGCATTTTAAAAATGCATTTTTAATTGATTTATTTTGCAGTAAAATCATGATATATGCCAAATTTTACGTTGTAAAATTTGACACAAATCATGATTTTGCTGTAAAATGCGCACAAATTTGGTTAAATACCATCAATTTCATTTAATCTGAAATTCTAAAGCATCTAGTAAGTAACTATACTACTGTAACAATCCCCGAGCTTTCACCTTCGTAAAATAAAACATCGCTTACTGGCTGAGGATTTCTATTTTAAACGATTGTTTTTGGCCAAGCATGAGCCAAACATGGGCAATCAATATTAACTCTCTCTCTCCACTCAAGTATTCTAATTGAACCTTTACTTGTCGTGTTGTTTATCCCCGCTTAAGCTCGTGCAATTTAGAAAGTAATTTAACAAGTTCACATCAAGACCCTGAGGCAACGATTTCTAAGCGTGTCTACGCGGACAAAATTATAAATATTGAGTATTATTACTGGCATTTTGAGGTTACTACCGAGGTTTCTGAGGTTTTGATTAGATTGGGGATTTGAAATGATTTAGATATGATTCCAGTTTGGACAATTTGGATACGCATTCCTGTTACTCGACAAAGTTTATCGAGCGAGCATTTTTATTTTTTTATTGAAATTTACTCTGAGCAAAGTCGGAAGCAGCGTCTGAAAGGAACCAACTAACGGCAACTCAACAGCAGGGAGCTACTAAAAGACGTAGTACCAGCAACTGCACTCTAAGGGGAAAACATCCCATACAGAACTAAACCGCCATGGTAAAGTGCAGTGAGTGGTATCTGCCCTGGGCGATGGAACAACTATCTACCTAATTGAAATTTTAAGTACATTTTAAAAAAAATTGCCCAGGATCGGATTGTTCACTCTGTTTCTCAAATGATTCTGACTGTAGGTGCGGACTTCCGCATTGTCCAAGCGTGTTTCCTGCATCTCGTAAGAGCGGTTGGAACTCCAACTAAGTTTGGCCAAGATTGACAAACGAAAAAGGCTTCATTGAGCAAGGCACTGTAACCCACAGTCTTGGGTCTATGCTGGATAACTTCACTAGCCCCTCATATGTTTCACACGGGATGGAATAGCAAGAAGCAAGATAAATCTCGTAACCAGATATAATTGTAAACATTGTTAATTACATACTGAGAAATAAAGTTCATTCATAGCAGTATTGATGATTTTGAATCCTTTGCTGCTACTAGATGCTTAAAATCAATATTTAAATCTTCTAATTTCTTCTCATTTCATGAGAGGAAGAGGTGGTAAATGGTCACCCAGCCCGGATACCAGTCACAACAATCAGAAAAATGTTGTTCGAACTTCCAATGTTAAGCCTGTGTTAATGATGGAAAGAAAAGATAAAAGGGTATCTAGTTCACCTAGTATACTTAGTTCACTGAGTTTATTTTCAAAGAACTTTTATCCAGATTCAAAAATGTATAACTTACCTAGTTCAGCTTTTACCGAGTTTTCTGTTTGATATTTTGCTTAAGAAATTTAACCATCTTACAACTAGGTACCTAGTTGAAAAAAACTAAGTACGTAAGTACCATGTCTTCATTTGAAAGTAGCTTTAAAATAGATTATTTGTAGATTTAACTTTCAAAATCTACCAAAAATGCTTTAAATGCAGCCAAACAACAATTACCTAGTTTATCTGGTTTTTAATCCAGGTATAACCAGGTTTTAAAGGTGAAACTAGGTTACCTAGCAATACTTTACCGAATTTTGTGGTAATATTTAAGAAATAACTAGGTTGTTATCACTAGCCTGTGTGTCGATGAGACGTGGTCCATCGGTGGCGCATGCTTGTCAAATAAAAGTTCTGATTGAGACAGCACTTTATTAGAAGAGTCCTGTCTTTTCAGTGATTTTTTAAAGCCCCGTCTTGGAGTGGATCACCCTGTATCAGCAGCCACTAAAAAAATTGTGAGAGGGTCAGAATTTTTTTGTATTGAAATTAGCTCAGAGCAAGGCCGCAGGAGAAGAATCAAACTTGAAAATTCTCCTGAAGCCAATAAGGTGCAATAAGCTACATGAAATGCAGGAATAGGAACTAAGGAAGCCTCATCCCTGATAGATGTCTATTAACGTGAGTTTTAAAGCCTTGTAGATCAACACGATCAGGAAAACAGCAAGAAGGCAAGGGATTTCAAAGTTTAGAGATTCTTGGAAAAAGGCTTCTTGCATAAAACTGTTTGTGACATTGTGGAACCTCCACAGTGAATAGGTGCGAATTGCTGGGAAGATATGATCTTTCCTGTTCGGCTTAGCCTACCCAAGTTATTACACCCTGGGTTGAGTGGTGGACATGGATTAACCAGCCGGACTGGCCGAGAATCGAACCCGAGATCTTTTCTACTCAGAGTGTAGTTGCTGCCATTGGACTCAGTACTAACTCTTAAGTACTTATGTGTCTATCAGTTTGCTCCTTGGAGGCCCAGCTTATGGACTTATTCGAAGCGAATTTTTATGAAAGAAGAAGAAATCCATTGCAGCAAAATCATGATATGTGACGATTCTGGCATCTTAGCTGTTGTTAGTTTGATGATAGATCATTACGTCACCCAGCAAGACACTTTCATGGTACGACATACTGAATCAACAGTGAGCAGAAAAGATTTCTGTCAAGTGCAGATGACGACTTAAACTTTTGCCGCTAGACGGCACTACAGATATGGTCCAATAATTCTGAATTTGACAATATATCGTGGAGCCCGGCTCGGTGGCTCAGTCGGTTAAGCGACTGAGGACAAACACACAGCCACTACCCGTGCCTAACGGTTGCTGGGCATAAGAGCCCCGATAGGTTCACGGACAGACCATAGTAAATAATTCGCAAAACGTGAAAAAAAAAACTAAATATTGTGAATTTGTTTTCACGGCGACCATTTTGAAAAGAAGATATGATCTCTCTGGTTCGGCCAAGCCTACCCCTCAGTTATTACCAGTGCTTGGGACGAGGCAATGCACTGCGTGCCCAAGTCAAGTCGAGTCCAAGGACACCCGAGTTACGAGTCGAGTCCAAGTGTTACCAATATTTAAATTAAGAGTCGCAAGTCAAGTCACTGAACTTTCAAGTCGCAATTCAAGTCGAGTCATCACTTGCTCGAGTCACACTCCTTGGGATATCCACTCCAAGGAGTGGCTATAAAAAAGACTACTCGCGTCAAGTCATGGCATTGAAAAAGGTGACTCGTTTCGAGTCATTGACTCGACAATGACCTGAGGACGATATTATTGATCAAGAAGCGTTTTGACATTTCACAGAACAAAATGATTGATGACAATTAATTAATTATTAATTGATTAATTAATGGTTGTTCAATATATCTATTCATTGAAATCTAACACCTAGGAATTGAAGCCTGGAAATTGTAGTCCCTAATTGATATCGCAGCGAAATCATGATATATGCCAAATTTTACGATGTAAAATTCGACATAAATCATGACTTTGCTGCAGAAGGAGCAAAAATTGCTCAAGTATCAGTAATTTTGTTTATTCGAAATATTGAAACGTCATTCTACACATATAGTGAACTTCGGAAATCGTTCAAACCAAAATATTCCGACAATCCTTACAACTCGAGCTTCCCCTGCGTAAAATAAAACATCGTTTACCAGTTTAGAAAAACATTTTATGTCAAGCATGAGCCACACATGGGCAACCAAGTATGAGCCTTAGAATAGTATCAACGTATTTCCTGCGTGTCGTAAGAGGCGGCTTTTACCATTGCCCAGGGCAGATACCACTCACTGCACCTTAGCATGACGGTTCGGTTCCGTTTGGGATGTTTAGAGTGTTATTGCCGAAAAATCTTCTTGGCCTGCGCCGCATATTATGACATCATAATTGGATCCCGATTTTTTTTTCAATTCCCCCCCTTTTTCAAGGTTCTGAATACGCCATCATTTGCAACAGCTCCCAATCATTTGAGTTGGTGGTAGTTGGGTCCTTTAAGTTGCTCCCTTTCCATTTATTTGTCATTTATGGAAATGAAAAAATAAAATCGATTGATTGAATGAACTTACATTTACAGACGACTCGACTTTTTCTCAATATTCAATTTACATAAATGGAGAAACAAAACGCTGTTCATTCTCAAACTGATTTTTAAAAAATCCAAAAAACGAAATCTGTAATTCGTCATTTACAGATAAAACCTGAATTTCTTAGTTGGGTGTATTTCATGGATCAGAAACATGGAATTGATAAAAATGTTACATATATAAAACGCTGTTCAGTCTCAAACAAATTTTCAAATCAACACAAATCTGGAATTTATCATTTACGGATGGAAAATAAATTTCCAAGCTAAATGAATTTGCATAATATTTTTTTCTGTAAATCGATAACCATCTAACGCTAACAGATGGGCGCCTTCATGACCAAGTACACTGTAACAAAAGTACAGTAAATTTACTGGTCATTCGCAGTAATTGGATATTTTCAAAATTAAAAGCCATGTTGATGAGATTTATGCCAATTATGGGCTTTTGATGGAACGCACCTCCCCGGTGCGTTCCATCAACACCCCATATTTGGCCAAAATAGTCAATTTTGATATTTTTCAATACCGCCAAGCAAAATTACTGTCAAAGACCATTGATTTTCTTGCATTTTTTGCAGAGTCGCTCCTTGGCATATTAGTCGTCAATACTTTTTACATTTTATTGTGTGCGATGCTGGAAATGGACAGAAAATTCACATAAACAAGGGTCTTATTTTTTTAATAATTTTGAATTCTAAATTTAAAAAAATTGCATAAGTGAAAACAAATCATCAAATCAATTTTCAAAACCATGAAAGAATCTGGGATTTGTTATTCGTGCTACATGCTTGTGCTTAAAACAGGGAGATCTGCATAAAAGGTTTTCTTTTTGTAAACCAATACCCGTCTAACGCCAACAACAAATTTCTCTGAATTTGCCTGAGTAACGCATAAAATATTTCGCACTGATCTGAGAGGTTTGGTCATTCTAAAAACACATCAGCAGAAATAGCATAAGTCAGATTTAGAGGGGATTTAGATATTTTTTTCATTAATAAAAATTCATTGAAGTGTTAGATGGTTTTACTATCGCGCAGGGCAGATGCCACTCACTGCACTGTATTATAGCGTTAGGGATGTTTTCTACATAGAGTGTAGTTTCTTGTGCCACATTTTGTAGTACACTTTAACAAAAGTACAGTAAATTTACTGGTCATTTGCAGTAATTGCATATTTCCAAATTTTGAAAAACGCCATGTTTATGAGATTTATGCCAATTACGAGCTGTTGATGGACCGTACTTTGGCGATGCGTTCCATCAACGCCCCATATTTGGCCAAAAAAGTCCATTTTGTTATTTTTCAATACCGGTAAAAGTAAAATTACTGTCAAAGACCAGTGATTTTGTTGCTTTTTTTATTACAGAGTATCTACGAAAAATTGCTTGGTTCATTAAACTTGAAATTTACGTAAACAAGCTTTTAATCCTCTTTTCTTCATATTTTGGGATTAACTTTTGGATTGATAAACAATTTACCTTAATATATCGCTGTTTATTCTCAAGCGAGGATATAACTACTTAATTTCAGAAAATTCCAAAAGAGCAAAATCTGGAATTTGTCATTTACGAATGAAGTATATAATTCCAAACTTTGAGTGAATTTGCATAAAATTTTTTTTTTTTTGTAAATCAATACCCGTCTAACGCTAACAGAAAATATTACCGAATTTTTCCTGAATTACCCATAAAATATTTCGTACTAATGTAAGAGGTTTAAAGGAGTTGTCTTACCGATGCGTTGCATTACGTTTCGAGTAATAGAATAAAAACGGCATACACGCCTGCATTGCCTTGTATTAGTACTACACATGCCTGCAAAGCACAAACGTAAACAAAGAAACAAGCATTCTGCGTTAGCTTTCACAGCAAACCGCTCTGTTTCATTGGAAATGCGCGCAGAGCACTGCGCTAGCGTAAAACGCAAGGTTGAAATAAAACAAAACAAGAAAAAAACCCAACCTACGCAAACGTGTAGTGCGATCTTTAGTCATCCTAAAATCACGCATCAAATTCCACATTAACAGAATCGTATTAGTCTGATTAGAAATTTTTTTTGAGTTTTTTTTCGAATTATTCGCCATGACCTGTCCCTGAACCTACCGGGGGGGGGGGGGGGGGGGGGGGGGGTGCTCATACCCAACAACCGTTTGGCACGGACCTTTGTAGTGACTGTGTATCTGCTCCATGTTACAGCTACCTGAGTCATTATTTGGAATTCGAATCCGATTCGAATAATTTTTTATGGCCACTTTTTAGAGTGGGGCAACCTGTCCAAGGCCCTATATCAGCGGCCACTTATAGACGGACAGGGTTACAATTACTGGAAAGATATGATCTTTTCCTGTTCGGCTTAGCGTATCCAAGTTACTACACCCTGGGTTGAGTGATGGGCATGGATAGACCTACGTTATGGCACCCTCTCCATCTAAACATGTCAACCAGATCATTCCATTTTATGCTTGATAAAAAGAGCCTTGAATGATATGTTGGCGCGATGGCCTAGTGACTGCCATGTCGGCATCGAAGGTTGAAGATCTCGGGTTCGAGTCTCGGCAAATCCAAGTCGTTAATCCTTGCCCACCACACAACCCAGGGTGTGATAACTTGGGTAGGTTCGGCCGTGCAGGAAGATCATATCTTTCCAAAGACACTAACCTTGTTCGTCTATAAGTTGCCGCCGGTAACCTACGTAGCCTTGTCCAGGGTGATTCACTCAAATGAGAAAATAAAACGAAGCTGGATGAGAGAATTTTGCCTTTTCACGAATTTTTCATGTCACTTCGCGGATTGCTGAAATAGAAACCAATATCGTGCAATCAATTGTGAAAATAAATATCAATAATTAAATTAAATAAACCAATTTTAAACTCGCGTCACCCGCGCAACCTTATGACATCATAATGTGACATGCCTTGTCGAAGGAAACAATTGTTGTCAATTCTATTGTCCATGTGACTATGACGTAATATTCATACTTTTAAAGAAGACGTAAAATTAAAATATTTCAGTTTTAGTGGTAAATCAAAAATATTACTTTGACGTATATGGGACACTGATGGATCAAGCCTAGACGGCTTGATCCATCAGTGGCCAATGTATGATCGAGTGTTAACAATTGCTCTGACACTTGCCTTTCAGCAAGATACTTTGCAAGCTGCTGATAAACTCAATGCAATACATAGTCGCAGCGAAGGTACGTAGCGGTATAAAATCATTAGCTGGATTCACTGACAGGCGAGTATGGAATCCTGATATCAGTCCAGGCCCACTTTCAAATTGAAGAATCGAATCGAATTCGGGGAATTCGAATATTTGAACATGGGTTATGTGGCAATTTCGCACATATTTGGTGATTTTCGGTAAAATATTAGGAAAAAAATAGTCACGCAGCAAATCAATTTTTAATATTTTTTTAATTCGACTTGTGATGACGTCATTAGATAAGGAATTCGAAAATCAATGTATCTAAAGTGAAGATTTAGTCGACAGGGACAGGCAGATACTAGTAAGAGGTCATGTGATTCTATTTTGCTAGGTATAATCCTCACTTGTAATGTCTTGGGCGATTTTAGATGGTTCTTGGAGGCCAGTTCGTAATAAGCTGTTCTATATTGAACATTGAACCGACTAGAAAGATCACTTATAGGGAATGAGCAGGGGAGGAGGAGTTTACTCCAAGGCAGCGGTTCGTAAACTGGGGGGGGGGGGGGGGGGGAAAGGTAGGCAAAAGCTTTGCAAGTGGGCGCGAGAAACTGTCACTTTGATCAATATGAAAGCAAAACGTTGAAGCAAACTAAATTGTGAACATGGTATCATATTCGCTTTGTCTACCACAATGCTGCTTCACAATAAAGCTTTGTATCTCATTGACAAAATAACACGTAAATAAACGACGGTTGTATTTTTATTTTCTTATTATTAAGATGAGGTTAGCGGCATAAAATGTTTCAGAACCCCTGCTCTAAGGTTCAAAAATTTAATCTGTTTGGGTATAAGTCGTATTCGGATGATTTGAATATTCATTTATGATTCGTGCCAGTCCTGATCGCTATCGGTAGGGGATTTACAATCTTGAAAGGAGGGGGCTCCCGGGTCAAATGATGACGTCATAATGGGCACCGCAGAATTTGTTGTCTTAAAAAGGAATGAGATATCTTCTCTTGCAGTGGAATCCTCTCTCTGATTGGTCGTTGACTGAGACGATCCCATGACTTACCCTCGAATACATAATACGCCGCGCCCTTCCTTTCCATAACGTCCCCACGCAGGAATGTGATCTATTTAATCTATTCATTGTTAAAAGATTATAGCGCCTCAGTTCCAGACGAAAACACTTTTGATAGACCGTTTCAGCAGCGTCGGGTTTAAGGCTGGCGGAAGGCTTAAGGCCAAAACTGACCGCCCTTCTTTGAAAAACAATTCTGATCAGGGTCAGATTAGGGATTCAGGGAGTCTGAATCACGCGCTAAATGCCATCTACCATTAATTAGTGTGGTGTAACGCTTAAGCGCGGTCCATCTGTGGCTCATGCTTAACTCATACTCGGGTTCGAGCCCCGGCGAGTCCGGCACGATTAATAATTCCTAACACTCAACCCAGGGTGTAATAACTTGGGTAGGCTAAGTCGAACACGAAAAGATCATATCTTTCCAGCAATTGTAACCCTGTCCGTCTATAAGTGGCCGCTATTACAGGGCCTTGGACAGGGTGATCCACTCTAAGAAGTGGCTATAAAAAAATATTTCTTATTGTGATTGTCATTCCTTAAATACCACGTGGGGAAGGGGCAGAACAGTGATGTCGGTGCCAGAATTAGTCGGGAGGTCTTTGCTAATTTATTTTTTTGTGATTCTACGTTTGCGTAAAGTGGGTTTCAATAATATTTCAACATAGAACGTGGCTTTCTTAATTACCTAACGTCAAGTTCGCACGCAAAATCATGATATATTAATTCCCCTTTCATCGCTAAACAATTATATATAACTCCTTAGATACATTTTCTATCTCAATTCAATTCTGCTAGACCGTATCCACCGCATCCACTTATGGAATACTATTAAAAAAATGGTTAGATGATGCGAATTTCGATGTATTGTGATGTCGAATAGCTTGTTTCTTGTTTATTGAAATTTGTCTTATGCAAAGCCGAAAGAAGCGCATAAAGGATCAACTAACGGCTACTCATATTGCAAAGAGCTACTACGAAACATAGCACCAGCAACTGCGCATTGAGTAAAAAACGTTCTAAAAAAGGCTGAAAGTGCAATGATTGGTATCTGCTCTGGGCGATAATACAACCAACAACCACTGCTTTCAATTTAGTCTCTTAGAACAAACAGAAAATATGTTGAAGCAATTTCAATTTCAACACGTCGGGCTGGGCAATTCGTTGATTCGAATCGATTCGAAGTACAAATTATTCGAATCAATTTTGATTCGGTCGTAGGAACAAAATCACGCTAAATGCTTCCATTTTAACGACAAATTGCAATCGATTTCGGTCAAATTTGACCAAAATCGGTTGCATTTTGTCGTTCAAATGAAAACAGATCGCTTTTAAGTCAGTTTATGCTAATATTTGTACTTGTATATTTCCTAATCGTCATCATAATGGAGGCTATAACAGTAATAGTAAATTTGTGATATTTGGTATTTTTTATGAAATCAACGACTCGATCCGATTCTAAAAAAGTATTCGTATTAGATTCGAATTTTCAATGATTCGGTTTTATCCAGCCCCACCCACACGTGGAGACTTTCATTTTATTCCTAATTTATTTTCAGTAAATCCGTTATTGGTTAAAGGAACGCAGCGCCTTCAAAGGCGTGGCGCTTATCTGACCAAAAACAGACTGAAATATATATTCATAATCTGGCATATATTATATCTTTATATATATAGTTAAATTTCAAGCATGTGCCAAGATGGACCGCGTCTAATCGACGCGATCCATCAGTGGTCCATACTTAACTAAAGATAATTGGTCGTAATTTTTCTTACCCTTATTTGTGAATCTTTCCATTCTGTCATCAATTTAAAAGTATACATAGAAATATAGACCATACATGTTTAATAACAACTTGGCCGACTGTGAACCGGTTAGGAATCAAATTTAGTTCAGCTTAAATTACGTATAAATTCAAGGTGAATTTTCTTTATATTTTTCGATAGATATATCTTTTGAAATTTTGAAACTTTTTTACTTTTGATAATATTGATATGGTTTGTGTATAAATAGACGGACAAAAGATTGTATTTTAGTTTGGGACAGATTAGTTTTGGACTTCGAGCTACGCATCTCTGATCGTAATGACGCAGGTTCGAATCCCGTGAGTGATGGTGATTATATGCGAGAGGTCTTCTGGACGCCTCGCCGGTGCACGGTGGTTCACGTAAGCGCTGCTTACGGTTTCCTCCATCAACCAGGTCCATGTACAGAAAAAATGAGAAATGCGATAATCAAAAACCTTCACCCCGATTCGGAACTGGTATCTGCAGGAGAGGTCGTGGTTCGCTTTATGGTTAAGCTGTATTCTCGGCTTTCCTCTCCCACAGGATAAAAATGATATCCTAACCTATTAGTGCAGGCGACCTTTTTGCTAGCGTTGTTTTGAGCGTTTAATTTTTCGGCATTAGGTAAGATTGGAGGGGGTGAGGAGCGCCGTTCATATGTTTTAGATAGTAGGTAATAACTATTGCACTTGTTGAAAAGTAAGCGGCGAATAAGAGTGACAAAGGTGTGGTGGACTGTTTACTTGCGATGGGGACTCTCCGTACAAGGTAACAAAAAATACAACAAAATCATTGGTATTTGATAGTAATTTGACTTGGCGGTCTTGAAAAAATAAATTCAAAATTGACTTTTTGGCTAAATATGGGGTGTTGATGGAATGCACCGCGATGGTTTGTTTAAGGGGTTTAGTTCTGTTTGGAATGTTTTTATTTGGAATGTATTTGCTCGTATTCAGGGCTGGGAAATTCGATTCGGTGATTCGTATCGATTCGAAGCACAGATTTTTCGAATCAGTCATATGAACAAAAACTTACTCAACGGAACGGAAATTTTAATTTTTACGGACAAAATGTAATCGATTTTGGTCAGTTTGACCAAAATCGATTGTATTTTACCGTTAAAAATGAAAAATTCTCCTTTGTGGTCATTAAGTGTAACTGAATGTATATTACTTTTAAGTCTGTTGATATTGATATTCCTAATTTGTAACTGAACATTTTCGATTTTTCATAAAGGAGACAAAAAGTAATAGTAAAAATGGGATGTTTTGTTATTTTTACAGAATTGGCGATTCTATTCCAATTAATTCGGTTTTCCCCAGCCCTACTCGTATTGCATTTTGTGATAGCTTATCGTGCCGTTATCTTGTCCCTTCTAGGTGCTGCTTTCGGTCTTGCTTTGGTTAAATGAGCGAAATGAGTAGGCGAGACGCGGTCTGGTCCAATCAGTGACTGGGGCTGGGCAATTCGATTCGGTGATTCGAATCGATTCGACACACAATACATTCGAATCAATCGTGAATCAGTCATAGGAACAAATACTTACTGATCGGACAAGAATTTTCATTTTAAAACGTGAAAATACAATCGATTTTGGTCAAATTTGACCAAAATCAATTATATTTTGTCGTTAAAAAATGAAAATTGTTCACATTGTAAATACACTTAAAACTATAAATTTCTTGTGTTTTAAAATATAGACAAATTGTAATAGTTAAAATGGGATATTTGTTATTTACATCGAATTCGTGGTTCGATCCAATCCGAAAAAAATTGTTCAAATCGAATTTGAATTCCAAATGACCCAAGCTATTGACTATCCGTTGCACAGTGCGGTATGCCTGCACTAGGGCTGGGCAGTTCGATTCGATGATTCGAATCGATTCGAAGCACAGATTATTCGAATCTGCCGTGAATCAGTCATAGAAACAAAAACTTGTTAAATGAAGTGGATTTTTCATTCTTAACGACAAATTTGACCAAAATCGATTGCATTTTGTCGTTAAAAATTGAAAATTTCTGCTCTTAAACGTGGAGTGTAATAAAAATATAATACTGTGCAGTTTCCGAATTACCATATTGAAGACAATAATAGTGATGGTAAAAATTGAAGATTTGTTATTTTTATGGAATTAGTGATTCGATCCGATTCAAAAAAGGATTCGAATCAGATTCGAATTCCAAATGATTCGGTTTCGCCCAGCCCCAAACTGCACCCTATCAGAAAAAATCTGACTTAATATTAACGTGAAAACCGATTATTTTCTAACTCAAACGGGCGCGATGGCCTAGTGGTTAAACATGTTGGCATCGCAGGTTGAAGACCTCGGGTTCGAGCCCCGGCGAGTCCGGCTCGCTTATCCACGCCCACCACTCAACCCAGGGTGTAATAACTTGGGTAGGCTAAGCCGAACAGGAAAAGATCATATCTTTCCAGTAATTGTAACCCTGTCCGCCTATAAGTGGCCGCTGTTACAGGGCCTTGGACAGGGTGACCCACTCAAAGAAGTGGCTATAAAAAAAAAAAAAAAAAAAAAAAAAAGCGAAACGTAAAATTATTCTCGCAAAACATTTCACGTCATCCCAAAGTAAAGAGCAGTGAGTGATATCTGCCCCAGATAAGTCAGAATCTTCCACGCCTTTTCGTTATTCTAGAAAAAAAACACGAAGCAACAAAAAATCGAAGTTATAAATATTCATATTTCAATAATTATATCACTATTGGACATCTGATATCCAGCGTTCACTGTAACAAAAATATAGTAAATTTACTGGTCATTTGCAGTAATTGCATATTTTCAAAGTAGAAAACAACGCCATGTTGGCATGATTTGTGCTAATTAGGGGCTGTTGATGGACCGCACCTTCGCGATGCGTTCCATCAACACCCCGTATTCGGCCAAAGAGTCAATTTTGAATTTTTCAATACCGTCAAGTAAAAGTACTGTCAAAGACCCAGTGATTTTGTTGCATTTTTTTTGTTACAGTGTTACAGGGTATAATTGACGAAAATAATGATTTCTGTACTATCGAGAGGATTAACAGTGCTCTGAAGAATTGTACTTTGCCAAGCATGAGCCATAGATGGATCGCGCCATGTCGGCGCGGTCCATCAGTGGCCCATGCTTGTCAAAATATTTAATACAAACAAATACATATCTGTTGGGTATGACTATGTATTTGAATCTCTAAAACTTTTACAGTAATATGGCGGACCGCATAGTGTGTCGCTTTTGGATTTTCGCGTTTTTTTTATAGCCACTTTTAGAGTGAATCACCCCGTCCAAGGCCCTGTAACAGCGGCCACTGTGATTGATGGAAAGAAATGGTCTTTTTCTGCTCGGTGATCTTAGCTTACTCAAGTTATTACACGCCGGGTTGAGTGGTGGTCATAGATTAGCGAGCCGGCCTCGCCGGGACTCGAACCCATGATCATCAACCTGCGACGCCAATATCTTTAACCACTAAGCCATCGCACCCACGCAGAATCGAGCCCTGTTGAATTGATCAGTCGAAGTACACTGATTCTCAGGGTAAAACAGGTTTGCGAGGAGAGGAAGTTGATGTACGCAAATGATAATGTTATTGCGTGGAAGTGGTTTTCTACATTCGTCATTGTAAAAATAAAACGTTAAATCAGATTACGACAACGACGTCACGAGGATATACAGTTTAACAAGTAAACTGGGATGCCATTTTTTTTAATTAGTAAACGATAAACATTTTACAAATGTAATTTATTGGAATAATATGCAACTTTGTTCTTATTTTTGACACTATCTCACTCCAGCATCCTTGCGACAACATCCATATACGGATCCGAAGTCGCAAGTAAACAAGGAAGAAGGATTCACGGTTTACTAAACAATAACTCGAAATGTCAATAGACATACACATAGATTATTTGCAAATGTAATTTATTGGGATAATATGCAAATTTCTTTCTTGTTTTTGACACTATCTCATTCAAGCATCTTTGCGACAACATACGGATGCGAAGTAAACAAAGAAAAAGATTTTACAGTTTACAAAACGATACCTCGGAATCTCAATTTTTAAGAGAAGATATTAAGTTATTCGCAGAAGGCGCGCATAATTGATAATTAGGATTAATATTATTACGGTAGAATATATTATGCTAATCAAAATTGATCCGAAAGTACTTTGGAATAATCACGCAAAACTCTCGTTTGCATTTTGTCGATAATTACAGTCTCAAGTGGGATCAAAATGAACCTCCCATGGGATCAAAATGAGTGATAACTATTGAAAAAACATTTTGGATGGTTTTACCGTCGCCCATGGCAGATAACACCCTTTTCAATTTTGTGTAGAATTTCTAGGATTTTGAATAGAATCGATTCTGGAATCTCCACTGAATGGAATCAACTATGAATAGAATCGATGTTAATTCGAATCGATTCTGAGCATTTCAAGAAAATCCGTTGTGATTCTGATATTTAAGACTATAAGTAAGAAAGAAGTGGTAGATGGAAAAATTTTTACGAAACATCTTTTGTTAAGTATGTGTCACTGATGGATCGCGTCGATTAGACGCGGTCCATCTGTGGCGCATATTTGACAAAGTACAATGTCTAACTGGAGTATGGAAGCAGCAGGCGCGCATAATCGCTCATTTGGATTGATTTTGATACCGGTATTGTATATTATGCTAATATCAATTGATCTGCAAGTCAGCATAATCATAAAAATATTTACCTCATATTTATCAATTAAAACAATCATCACTTCTTCGTCTCACGATTTTACTGACTTTTGGTATTTTATCGCAAATCTGCCCCGCTGATTCATCATAATGCGCCCTCAAACAATTCAAAAAATATATATTTTGTCCACATATGGACCGCGCCTCAGTGACTCACATTTAACAAAATGCTTTCTCATCGTGATTTTGAGACCAAAGTGTGGAGATAGGTAGATGTGGAGCGCGAATCACATAGAGGGTATATCTTTTTTGAGATTTTTATAGTGGGCGTTTCCATTACACGGATATTTTTGATATTTCATATGGATTTAAATTGAAATAGATTACTTTTCTCACGTTTCAAGATGCTAAATAACACGATTTACATAAAATTATTGCCCACGATGATGAACCTTTTTTCCTTGATGTTCTTCAAAGGCAAAGCTGGGAGCAGCACCTAAAAGAAGACAACTACACTGTAACAAAAGTACAGTTAATTTACCGGATATTTGCAGTAATTGCGTATTTCCAAAGTTAAAAATTGCCAAGTATGCAAAATGCAGCAAAATGGTATCTGCCCTGGGCGATGGTAGAACCAACTACAACTTCCTGTTTTCTTTTAAGTCGTCTTCCGCGTTAATACGTTTAGGCGAATCTAAAACCCGCGCCCACAGTATACAATATGTTTCAAATTTAAAGGTGTATGGTCTTTGCCATGCTTTCTTTGAGCCATATCCACAGTTGGACAATATTTATTCGCTGAATGCGCGCGCAATATTTTTTGTTTTCTCGCGCCGTTGAGTCCCATGATATTTTTGAAGGTAAAGTGACAATGTAAGCAAGATTTTATCGTTTTTAAAATGTGAAAAATGGGCGTTTTCATTTTAAAAACCTTTTTCTGTTTCCGATGGATTAAATAAAAATAGATGATTCCGCGCACGCCTTATGACACTAAACCACGATAGTTAGAATTATTACCCATAATGGTGCAATTTCGTTGTAATTCTGCTCAATATATGGCGTGCGCTTCAAGGTCGCACATACACGTTTGCGTTCGTTGCGTTTTTTCTAGTTTTTTTTTTTTTTTATCTTTGAGTTATTTTATGCATGCTCTGCATGCATTTCCTGACGTTTTCCAACGAAAAGAACGGTTTGCTATGAAGGCTAACGCAGAGTGAATGTTTTTTTGCGTTTGTGCTTTGTACGCATGTGAACAGGTTTAACGCAAAGCAATGCAGTCGTGTATTGCCTTTTTTATTTTGTTACCCGAAACGTAATGCAACGCATCAGTAAGACAACTTCGCGTGTATTGCGGCCTTAAGATGAATTCAATTTGACGTGGTTGTATCTGCTCTTGTTGCATAACATTTATTGAGCTGAATGTGCGCTTCATATCTTGAACATGGACAGCGCGATACATCAGTGACTCATACTTGCACGCAAAATGCGACTCATCTTAGATTTTTTAGTTTTTTCAAATTATTTGCCATGGCCTGTCCGTGAACCTACTGGGGGGCTTACACCCAACAACTATTAGGCACGGAGGTTTGTATTGACTGTGTATTTGTTCTATGCTACAGCCACCCGCGAAGTGCCTTGCTGGGGGGCACTATCGGTGGGGAAACGGTCAAGCATCGAACCATCGGCCTACCGGACAATACGATCGCGCTTAACCGATTGAGCCACCGAGCCGGGCTCATCGAAGTTTCATATTTAGTTTTTGGCGATGAAAACTAACACTTCTTAGAGAGTCACTCTATTTGGTATTTTTAAATACACGCCTGTTGAAAAATATTTGATGTGCTGACTGCGCCCGCCTTATTTTGGTTCTCGTCTGTGAATTCAATGTCGAATGAAAAACTGCTTTTGATATTGGCAAATGATTATTTGCACATTCTTGTACTATTTTTCCTTTGAAGTTCGCTCAAAGCAAAGCTGGAGGCAGCGCCTGAAAGGAGACACTGTAACAAAAGTCCAGTGAATTTACTAGTCATTTCCAGTAATTTCATATTTCCAAAGTTAAAAAACGCTATGCTTACTGTGCCCGCCAATGTCGAATGAAAAAGTATACTTTGATATTGACAAATGATTATTTGCATATTTTGGTACATTATGCGCCTGTTGATTATTATTGGAGGAGTTTTCAAGATGAGAAATTGTATCTTGCACACTGTAACAAAAGTACAGTAAATTTACTGGTCATTTGCAGTAATTGCATATTTCCAAAGTTAAAAAAATGCAACATTAATGAGATTTATACCAATTATGGGATGTTGGTGGACCGCACCTTCCTGGTGCGTTCCATCAACACCTCATATTTGGCTAAAAAAGCCTCATATTGACCCCCCCCCCCTCGAAGCCATTTTCACCAACGTTGACAGAAAAAATAAAACAGCCGATGAATAGAAAACCATGAAAAAAATAAAAAAAATAACGCACGCCTTCAGCGATTCCGTCATCGTCAAACCTTGACACCTAGCATAATTTTCATTATTATTCTAGGCAACATTTTTTGCGCTGAATGCACGCGCCATATTTTTTTTCTTCCGATGAATCAATATCGATTTGAAAAGTACACTTTAAATATTGACGAATGATTAGCGATACATTATGGTACAATTGTACGTTTGTCCATTAGTACGAGGCCTGAAAGTTGATGAATTTTGTTTTGTCAAGCATGGACCATAGATGGACTGTACCTACCGAAAAATCCGATCAAAAGGCACCTTATGCAGCGAACAGTGTTAAGACCACAATACACGTTTGCGTAGGTTGCGTTTTTATGGTTCGTTTTATTGCAACCTTACGTTTTACGCAAGCGCTATGCTCTGCATGCATTTACTTACGTATTCCAACGCAACCGAGCGGTTTGCTAAGCAAGCTGACGGAGGGTGCTCGCTTCTTTACGTACAGACGTGCTTTGTTGGCAACGTGTATTGCAGCCTATTGCAGTGTATTGCTAACAAAGAGTGCCTATTTCGTTGCGTGAGTTGTAGGCATGTGAGTACGATAAACACAAAGCAATGCAGGCGTGTATTGCCGTTTTTACTCTGTTACCCGAAACGCAAAGCAATACACCGGTAAGAAGACTTCACTTCACGTGTATTGCGGCCTTTACTCGTTATTTTGGCGAACATGAGCCTAGGACTGGGCAAAACCAAATCATTCGGAATTCGAATCGGATTCGAATAATTTTTTCGAATCGGATCGAATCACTAATTCCATGTGAATGACTAATAGCTCATTATTACTATTACAACGGGTCTCTTAATTGTGAAAATGGAGAATTTTATAGTTTATAATGTATTTTCAATTCACACTGCATGTCTAAGAGCAACTATTTTCTCATTTTAACAATAAAATGTAATCCATTTTGGTCAAATTTGGCCAAAATCGATCGCATTTTGTTATAAAAAATAAAGATTTTAGTTTATTTAGCAAGTTTTTGAGAACAATCCGCGATTGATTCGAATAAATTGTGCTTCGAATCGATCCGAATCACCGGATCGAACTGTCCTGCTCTACATGAGCCATAAATGGCCCATGCCTCGAGCAGCGAATTCCATCGTATTTCCTAGACTGTTTTTTGAGGTTGTGTCTATTAGGGTGCGCATCTGTTGAGTGATATTAATTGCGCCTAATGTGCACGTCACTAAAATCGATATAGATTTGAAAAGTATACTTTGATATTGACAAATGATTAGCGATACATCACGGTGCATTATACACTCAATAAATATCGATTTGCTGAATTAATACTTTCAGTTGATATAAGGAATTTTTTATTTTGCCTAACATGGAATAACTATGACAAAACTGTAGTAAAATAACATTACTTTGACAGTAATTTTACTTCTTCTTATTTATAGCCACTTTCTGGAGTGGATCACCCTGACCAAGGCCCTGACTAGCGGCCACATATAGAGGGACGGGGTTAGAATTACTGGAAAGATATGATCTTTTCCTGTTCGGCCTAGCCTGTCCTAGTTATTACACTCTGGGTTGAGTGCTGGGTAGGGTTAACTAGCCGGACTCACCCCATGTTGATGAAATGAATGCCAATAATGGGCTGTTGATGGAAGCACCGCCAAGGTGTGTCCATCAGCATCCCATTAGTGGTATTCATCTCATCAACATGGCATTTTTTGAAAGCTGTAAATATGAAATTACTGGGAAATACCAGTAAATTTATTGCGCATTTAACAGAGTTAATTTTAATTTATTATTATAATTATAAATTAATATATAATATAATTATTATAAATTAATTAATTAATCTAACACACTATTGTTATAAGCGCGGCTTAAGTTACACCAAATTCGTCGATTTTATGTGTGAAATGGGAGTGGGTTTCTGCTTTTTTTTGGTATTTATTTCACGTTATATGATTGTATCGTATTTTATATAATATGGAGGCAAAAAAGACCAAGAATCTGGTTTGAATTAAAAAAAGTCCTTGTCAAGTCTGGGAAAAGTGAATCAGAAATTTTATTTTATCAGTCATGAGAGACGCTTGGACTGCGGTTCGGGATCCACCACTCCCCCTTTCTTGATGAAACCCATTTTGGCATACTTTTTGTGTTTGAATGCACCTCATTCGTGCTTCAAGATATTTAATTTCTCGGTTACATAGTTCCCTCCACTACCGAACAATTGAATGATCTTGCTATTGTGTGAAAGTAGCGTGACTGACACTGACTTATACTTGACCCGTCACTGACTTACTTGATATCAGGGCTGGGCAAACCCGAATCACTTGGAAGTCGAATTTGTTTCGAATAATTTTTTCGAATCGGATCGAATCGCTGATTTCATAAAAATAACGAATATCCCATTTTTACTATTACTATTATTGTCTCCATTTTGATAATCAATTATTTTACAGTTCCGGATCACAAACAGACTTTAAAGCGATATATTTTCAAATACACTCGATCCCAAGAGCGAAAATTTTCATTTTAATGACAACATACAATCGATTTTGGTCAATCTTAAAATGTAACGTTCCACTCCGTTTAACAACTTTTTGTTCCCATGAACGATTCACGGTTGATTCGAATAATCCGTATTTCGAATCGAATCGAATCACCGAATCGACATATTTTTTTTAACATATTTTAGCAAACTTTTAGTAGTTTAATTTGAACCCCTCGATTGCTTCGGTCCCTCCACTAGCTCGTAATGGCTCGAATCAAAAATATTTGCTAAATAGATGGCAATCCTGATATTTTTCGCATTTTCGCATCAGTTTTGCTAATATCCTCCTGTTCTTGTCTTTGAAATCCGATTCTAGGAAATTTTTCGGGTCTCCAACGCATTTTTTGTGTTTTGTGTCAAATTCCGCCCCCCATTCTCACAGTGTCGAACATGCCACAGACTTCATCAATCAAGTAATGCAAGGCCAAATTTCATTCTGTCAAGCATGGGCCACAGATGGACCGCGCATCTATGACTCATGCTTTACAAGACAACAGGAGGAGAAGAGAAGTGTGCACTGGCAACGTATACTTTTCACATCAGAGGTAAAATATATGCATAATTTATGCACATCGCTAACCAGCATAATCAGTATATCGCGAAAGTGTTGTCAAGGTAGTTATGGGAGACTTAGCTCAGTTTACGCAGCGTTAGTGCTGGTAAGAGGGTCAGGTTTGGTATTCTTGCAGGATAAAAGAACACAAACGTAGAAAACAGGCAACTTACACGAGAGAGCGTATCATAACCTTGAAGGCTGCAATACATGTTTTTGGAAGTTTGCGTTCTTCTAGGTTTGTTTTATTTTACCCTTACGTTTCACGCAAGCGCAATTCTCTGCACGCATTTCCTCACGTTTTCCGACGCAGCCGAACGGTTTGCTTTGCAAGTTAACAGAGGATCGTGCTCGTTTCGTTGCCTGCATGTTTGGTTTGTAGGTATACGATTAAAGGCCACATTATACGTGGAGCTGTCTTACCGATGCGTTGCATTACGTTCCGTATAACAAAATAAGGACTGCAATACACGCCTGCATTGCTTTGCGAACCAAACCTAAGCATTGCTTAGCAAACCGTTCTGTTTCATTTGAAAACGTAAGTAAATGCATGCAGAGCATTGCACTAGCGTAAAACGCAAGGATAAAATAAAACAAACTTAGAAAGAACGTAACCTACGCAAACGTGTAGTGCGAGCTTAACGCAAAGCCATGCAGACGAGTATTGGCGTTTTTATTTTGTCACCCGAAACGTAACGCAATGCGTCGTGAGACAACTTCACGTGTATTGTGGCCTTTACGCCAGCGCAACGGTGCGCGCGCATTTTTTCCAAAGTGCCTTTTCTATAGCGATGCAAGTGTGTTGAGCTTCAATGCTAATGCATTGTGGCTTTTACGGTTTCTGGTTTGCCGAATATGTATTCAGAATAATATTTTAACCTGTCTTAACGTTTTCAACATTAATTTTTAATTAAAATTTTCTCTAAGGCCGGGAGCAACGCCTAAAATGGACAAACTAGCAACCGTTTATATCACTGTAACAAAAAAGGGAACAAAATCACTGGTGTTTGACAATAATTTTACTTGACGATATTGGAAAAAAATTCAAAATTGACTTTTTTGGCCAATTATGGGGTGTTGATGGAACGCACCGCGAAGGCGCGGTCCATCAACACCCCATAATTGGCATAAATCTCATCAACATGGCGTTTTTTAAATTTGGAAATATGCAATTACTGCAAATGACCAGTAAATTTACTGTACTTTTGTTACAGTTTACTTTCATTCAGTTCAGGCCGGGGACAGCGCGTGTTTCATTGTAAATATTTTCAATTTTTGGGACACTTTGGGAAATGCAGCGACTACGGCGTACAGTCTTATGTCATTTTCTCGCCAAAAAGTATCAATAAAAATAGGCCTGAAATATTTTTTCTCGATGAAAACGTTCAAAGGCAAATATTGCCACTTCGATTCCACGTTTTCAAAGCGTCATTATTTATTAGAGGCCACGTTAGTTTATCCGCACAAGTAACAGAAAAATAGTTAAATTTAGCGCGAACGCATCAATACAGACACCAAAAGATCATATCCTTCCAATCTGTTCCGGCTCATGCTTGACAAAATGAAATGTCTGATTTCTTGTTTGATGACCAAACGCTACACTGAACAAATGTCGCCAATTCCTTAGTAAACCAATGCAATTTCAGGTTATATACGTTAAAATCGCGTTCGCGCTTATTTCTCCCCGGATATTTTAGGAAGCATTTTACTACGAACAACATTAGATATTATGTTTAAATATTTGTTAAAGAAATGACTTTTGTGATGAGACAATGGTATCATTAGTTGAATATTGTGACGCGATAACAGTCACAAAATGTTTTATTAAGCATGGATCACAGATGGATCGCGCCTCCATGGCGCTATCCATCAGCGATTCCAGCTTAACAAAACATATCATGACGATGCGACGGTAGCCGTCCTTAATGCTACGTCAGCATCGACATTATGAACTCCGTATAGTTTGCATTGAGCAAACATACCACGTAAAACAATGACGGCGCACAACATTTTTGAAGAAGTCGAGTATTTTTAGAAGTAAGATCAAAAGAACCGGGAATTTGAGTGGATTTTGTATTAAAGGTGAGGTGAGGTCTTCAGAATTGTGCAAATGTATTTTTTCATAGCCACTTTTTAGAGTGGATCACCCTGTCCAAGGTCCTGTAACAGCGGCCACTTATAGACGAACATGGTTTCAGTTACTGAAAAGATATGATCTTTTCCTGTTCGGCTCAGTCTACCCAAGTTATTACACCCTGGGTTGGTGTGCTGAGTGGCGGGCATGGAAACGCCGAAGCTCAAACCCGAGATCTTCAACCTGCGATGCCAAGATGTTTAGCCACTCCTTCGCGGTATTAGATTAAGAGGAAACAAAAAATGATTCATGGTTAGATCACAATCCAGGGCAAATTCAGGGCCGATACCACTAACAACTCTTTGCCATATCTGTTCAGTTCCATTTAAAATGTTTTTCCGCTTAGAGTGCAGTTGTTTGTACACTATACTGTCGTAGCTCTTTGCTAACAGGTTGCCGTTGGTTGGTTCCTTTTAGGCTTGATGCTTCCGGCCTTGCTCAGGGTGAATTTCAATGGAAAAATACCACTGATCCCGCTTTTCTACAAATACTTTTTAGCTGCTGCGCTTCATTTCATTGTGGATATTTTCCGCCCAGCGGGCTGTACTTAGGGTTGGGCGAAACCGAATTATTTTGAATTCGAATCTGATTCGGATAATTTTTACAAAATTATTATTATCACCAATTCCATGTAAACAACAATATCCCATTTTTAGTATTACAACTTTTCTCCATTTTAAAATTTAAGAAATTGATAGTTTATAGTGTATATTTTGAATTCACACTTCAGGTCTAAGAGCAACAATTTTCATATTTTAGCGACAAAATATAATTGATTTTGATTGCATTTCCTCGTTAAAAATGAAAATTCTGATTTTTTCAGCCTGTTTTTGCTCTTATGAAAGATCCACAATTGATTTGAATAAGTTGTGCTTCCAATCAATGAAATTGAATTGCCCAGGCCTAGCTGCACTGCAATTTGTTGTGGATGGTCGCTATTTAATTGGCCTTTAGTTGGTTCCTTTTTTGCGCTGTTTTCGGGCTTGTATAAAGCGGTTTCAATGAAAAAATCCTCAAAACTCAAAATATAGTTGGAAATTTTCGATTTTTTTAAGAATCAAAATCTACAAGACTGATTAGTAATGCTATTGGTCTGGGGGCCGTGGACTAACTACTTATCCTTCCTCTGTGCCTTTGTGTTTGGGGATCCGTACGCAGTACATGCAAGGATACAGTAGCAAGAGTAACTATGACTAACTAGAGAGGTTTTATTTTATGCTGTAACGTTCCGTCTGACCAAAGTCAGACTTCTTCAGACAAACATCTTAAAAATTTGTCTGAAGAAGTCCGACTTCGGTCAGACCAAACGTTACAGAAATAAATTTGAAGCAAAGTTTGAAGCAAGACTCTGAAACTCTCTAACTAATTAGTAATTTTCATTTATTTGTTGTCTTTTTGTCAGCGAAGAAAGCATACTACGACTCAGTCACAACCGTATATTAATGTTTAAGGTCAATTTTTCATTTTTTTTCGTAGCCACTTCTTGGAGTGGATCACCCTGGCCAAGACCCTGTACCAGTTGCCACTCATAGAGAGACAGGGCTTACATTTGCTAGAAAGATATGATCTTTTTCTGTTCGGCTCAGCCTATCCAAATTATTACATCCTGGGTTGAGTGGTCGGCGTGGATTAACGTGTAGAGGTAGCCCAAATCAAATCTGCCTGGGATGCTTTTGCACTTTTTTGTTTTTATAGCCGCTTCTTGGAATGGATCACCCTGACCAAGGCCATATTCCGAGCGGCCACTCATAGAAAGACAGGGTTATTTCTGTTGGAAAGATATGATCTTTCCTATTCGGCTTAGCCTACCCAAGTTATTACACCCTGGGCTGAGTGGTGGGCATGGACTAACGAGACGTCTTATACGTGGACCTGTGGACTCTATTAAAATCATTTTATTTTGTGTATTTTGTGGATGTGAGTATCTTAAGGCGAATAGATACTTGAAAACATTTGTCAACACTTGTCATTCCCCGATTAAAAATTTATTTTGTCAAGCACGAATCACACACGGACCGCGTTTGATCGGTGCTTGGTACCAAGTCATTGATTTTATTTTATCAGGCATGAGTCACATATGGACCGCGTTTGATCGGTGCTTAGTAACTAGTCATTAAATTTTATTTAATCAAGCATGAATCACAGATAGATCGCGCCTTGGTGGCGCGATCTATCAGTGACTCATACTTAACTTATAGTAGACTATTTCTGACCGGCTAGGTAAATATAGAGTTAATATAATACTGCGCAAGCCGATAGTCTAGGACTATGTGTGTAGAAGGATAGAGTCGTGGCCCGTGGGAGGAACCGGGTTGCACACTTGCACGGTGTAAATGTTCACATAGCTCAGGATAGGATTACATTTTTTATCATGAGAAAGAATGAAAGCCGATAACATGGCTTGTCATGTTCCATTTTTTATCCTGAGAGTGAGGGAAGCCTATAATACAACCCAGTCATGTGACGAACCATGACCGCTCGTATAGATAATACCAGTTCGATGTAGAGAGTGGACGTATTTGCCCGACGGTTAACTGAATTAACTATGTATATCTAACGTATTGGTTTGTTCCCGTGCAGAGTGTTCCCATGCAGAGTTTGTTCCCATGCAGGCTGCTGGACATCTCCCCGATACACGGTGGATCACGTATCCGATTGTTACGGCACCGTGCATCGGTGAGGTTTCCAGCAATCATCCCGCACGAGAATCGAACACTGGACGATCAGAGATGCGCTGTAAGTTTTATTTTAGTGGTGCGTGCTAGGGCTAGGCATAACCGAATCATTTGGAATTCGAATCTAATTCGAAGAATTTTTTCGAATCGGATCGAATCACTAATTCCTTGTGAATAACAAATATCCCATTTTTACTATTACAATTTGTCTCCATCGTGAAAATCAAGAAATTTGCTCATAGTGTTTTTCCAATTCACACTTCATATTTTAACGACAAAATGTAATCGATTTTGGTCAAATTTGACCAAAATCGATTCCATTTTATCGTTAACAATGGTCTAGTTTATTTTGCAAGTTTTTGTTCCTATGAACAATTCACCATTGATTTAAATGAATTTTGCTTCGAATCGATTCGAATCACCGAATCGAATCGCCCAGCCCTAGTGCGTGCGTGCGAAAGCTATGGTGCATAGAGCTAATGAGCGCAGAGACACGTAGGTTGAAGCGTGTCTCAAACTTTTTACCAATTGAGCTAACCGAAAGTTTGAGCTAGAAGACATTCCAATCAATAAAATAGAGTGCAGTGAGTGGTATTTACACTGGGCGATGATGAAAATATCTACCACTGACGCCATTGTGATATTTCTGATAAGTACGCGTCATTGTGATTGTCGTCGGTAAATATAGTTACGGAAATGATAAAACTAACTACGAGACGACAGTCTATGTAAATATTTTGCCGCGTACACTGTAACAAAAATGCAACAAAATCACTGGTCTTTGACAGTAATTTCACTTGGCGGTTTTAAAAAAAATGAAAATCGACTCTTTTGGTCAAATACGGGGTGTTGATGGAACGCACCGTCAAGGTGCGGTCCATCAACAGCCCATAATTGGCATAAACCTCGTCAACATGGCGCTTTTTAATTTCGGAAATATGCAATTGTTGCAAATGACCAATAATTTTACTGTACAGCGTACTTGGTCACTGATTAATATTTTATCGGTATTCTGTCAAGCATTAACGACAGCAGAGTTCGGTGTGACAGGTTCTCTAGCAGGTTCTCTGCTACTCGAAGACACCCGAAGAAAATGAGTTCCATCAGAAAAAAAATGGCAAAAAATGGCAGTGGAGCAATATTTCGTGGTATATCTGAGGATAGAAGATTTTGATGTCTTTTTGAGTCTGTTAGCAACTAACCTAAGGCTGGGCAGAACCGAATCATTCAGAATTCGAGTCTGATTCGGATATTTATTTCGAATCGGATCGAATCGTTGACTCTATAAAAATAGCAAATATCCTATTTTTACTGTTACTATTATTGTCTTCAATATGAAATGCAACTCCTAAAAACGATGTATTTTTAATTACACTCCATTTCATAAGCGAAATTTTCATTTTAACTACAAAATACAATCGATTTTGGTCAAATTTGACCAGTTGCCCAGCCCTAAACCAATCATCAATGCTGCTATGAAATATGAGCTTATCGTCTATCAGAAGAAAATCCCATGGACACTTCGGTCACCCGAAGAAAATTAACTTTTTGAGACCCTGACCAGATGACAAAGCACTTTAAAAAATGATGCACGGCGACAGGCTGACCACCGATACACTTCTAATATCAAATCCTGTACGTCTATAAGTAGCTGCTCATGCAAGGCCTTGTTCAGCGTGATCCACTCGAGCGAGTGACTGTAAAAAATACGCGTCATTGCGGTGGTTGGCAGGTAAATATGACTATGGATTCAACAAAATAAGCCTCAAGACGACAGTCTATGTTGGTTGGGTTGAGGGTTAAGCCGTGTTGAGATGACGTTCCCAATCAGGGATTTGTCATGCATGGGCCACTGATGGCCCGCGCCTAAGCGGCGCGATCCATCAGTTGCCCATGCTTGGCGAATCATGTTCCGAATTTATATTCCGATTGGCTCTTTAAACATATAAGTTCCAGGAAACGATACTTGAGTTATTTCGCAATGATGATGAAATGCCTTCGAATTTGCTCATTCTTTATAAGTTTACCACAATTCGGTCGCGACCAAGCCTGGCCATTGATAAAACGCAGTTTTATGTGAGTTGTGGGACGGTTGGGAAAATTTCGTTTACAACTAGGGGTGGGAAATTCGATTCGAAGATTCGTATCGATTCGGAGCACAGATTATTCGAATCAATCGTGAATCGGCCATAGGAACATAAACTCGCCAAATGCAGAGGAGTTTGACCAAAATTGATTGTATTTTGTCATTAAATGACAACTTTCGCTCTTGAATCGGAGTATAATTGAAAATACATCCCTTTTAAGTCTGTTTGTATGTATTAGTAAAAATGACGTACCGTATTTTCATGATATCAGCGATTCGATCCGATTCGAATAAATCCTCCGAATCAGATTCGAATTCCGAATGATTCGCTTTTGCACAACAACAATTTGGTGTCGATCAAGAATGGACATTGATGAGCCCTTGAGCCGTGTCGGGTAACGATTTATCAGAAAATTCATATAGCATAGTTTTAAAACTGCTTCTTAGCGAGGAAGATTTCTTAGTTTACATTCCTGCAATCACACTGTAAGAAAAGTATAGTAAATTCACTGATCATTCGTAGTAATTGGTTATTCCCGAAGTTAAATAAACGCCATGTTGATGAGATTTATGTCAATTTGGCCAAAGACGTCAATTTGGATTTTTTTTCAATTCCGCCAAGTAAAATTACTGTCAAAGACCGGTGATTTTGCTGCATCTTTCTTTACAGTGTAGCACGTAGCTCTTACCACCACTAAGGTGATTTCGGAGGCTTTCATGAATGATGTATCTCTTGATCTCTGGCAACCTAGTTCTGTCGAGTTTTGATAAAAAGCAACTATGTCGTGTCTTGCAAGTACAGGCTTTAAAAGTTAGATCGTATTTGCGAGCGCAGATTTTGTTTGAAAAATCGATTCTTCTCGTTTTTCGATTATTTGTTTTTATTTTTACACACCAAGTGCATTTCGCCAGAAAGGGCATTTCGATTATCAATTGAACCTCCTCGATTCCGAAGAAACCCGGTGGGGAGTATCTGCACAGGTATTCAGAACGTTACTATAATTCCATTTGCATCCAGCAGCGGATCCAGAAATTTAAGTGAAAAGAGATGGTTTTAGTGGTCGAAAAGGATGAAAAAATACAATTGGACCAACTTTGAAACATTATAAAATTGCCAACATAGAAGGCGCGCGCAAATTTTCTGACATTTTCATTTGAATTTAATACATTTTAGGGCGTTCGGGGTTGGTATGCAGGGGTGTGTACATTTTTTTATAGCCACTTTTTGGAGTGGATCATCTTGATCAAGGCCATGTACCAGCGGCCACTTATAAACGGGTACGGTTAGAGCTGTTGGAAAGATATGATCTTCCCTTTTCGTCTTAACCTACCCAAGTTATTACACCCTGTGTTGAAAGATGGGCATGGTTCAACGAGCCGGACTCGTAGGGACCCAACTCGACATCCCTTACAGCCTTCTGTATCCGCGTCTTTTGCATCCTATAGTTATAAGTTTTCGATTCCATATATAACACGCCAACATCGAGTGACAGGTTGCCGAGAGTTTGACAATTTCCTGTAGAATTACATTGCGTTGTTTTGAATGAATAAATCACAGACTACGTGAGTGAATCATGGCTCGTACTGGCTGATACACTTTACCGGGTTTTTGTTAATAAACATCGCTTTACAGGCAAAGTCTGATGCAGTGCCTAACCAACCAACGGTCGCTTAGAGTCAAAGCCGGGCAATTCCATTCTGTGATTTGAATCAATTCGAAGCGCATGTTATTTGAATCTGTCGTGAATCGGTCATAAAAACAAAAACTAAACTAAACGAAGTGGATTTTTCATCTTTAAGCAAATACGGTCGATTTTGGTTAAATTTGACCAAAATCGATTGCATTTGACGTTAAAAATTTAAAGTTTTCGCTCTTCGACATGGAGTGTAATTGAAATATATTACTTTCAAGTCTGTTTTGCTAATATTTGTAATTCGTGACTATAAATTCCTTAGTTATCACAATGGAGACAATAATAGTGATGGTGGAAATTGAATATTTGTTATTTTTATATAATTAGTGATTCGATCCGATTCGAAAAAATTATTCGAATCAGATTCGAATTCCAAATGATTCGGTTTTGCCCAGCCCTACTTAGAGTATACCCAATAGGAAAAGCGTTGTCAACGCATTTTTTGTTAAGTATGTGTCACTGATGGATCGCGTCGATGAGACGCGGTCCATCTGTGGCTCATGCTTGACAAAATATACTTTCTGATTGAATATGGAAAGAGATACTACAAGATGTAGTTTCTTGAATTGAAAACATTTTGAAGAACCATGAAGCAATGTAAAGCTTTGGAATTGCTCAAGTAAGAAAAAGGCGATGAATTCAATCAGAAAATGAGCTTCGGCGACGCGATTTTTTATAACAAAACATTAAAGTCAAATCTTCGCAACTTTTTTGTTGTGAAAGTACACCATTTTGAGTGAAAACAATAAAAAATAAACAACAATAAAAAAATGTTTAAATTTATTTCGTGTTTTTGAACATTTTTTCTTTAGAAAACTACCCAAAATATTTAAAATTGTTCGAAAAGAAGTTGTTTCGAACTTTAAAACAGATATGTGCAAATTTGTCGATCGATATTCGACCAGATTTGGCCCGCTTTCGAAATGACTTTCCAATCAAGAATTTTATTTTGTCAAGCATGAGCTACTGATGGATCGCGCCGCTTAGACGCGGCGAATCATGTCCTGGAAATTTTTATGATTCGATCTTTAAAAAAACAAGTTCCAGGAAACGATACTTGGGAAGTTGCGCAATGATGATGAAATGCCACTAAATTTCATCATCTTTATTATAACTTTACACAGTTTGGTCGCGACCAAGCCTGGCCATTGATGAAACGAAGTTTTTTGTGAGGTATGGGACCGCTGAGAAAAATCTTGTTTACAATAACTTGGTCTCGATCAATCATGGGCATTGATGAATCTCCATCATATGTGAAGTGATTCTTCCTTGGTAAAGTGAAAATAAAGGCAACTCCTGTTTTGATAGATATTTCCACGTCCTCTAAAATACAAATGTACTAAGCAGTTGTTGGGTATAAGCGCATGTTGGAAAACTAATGAAAATTTTAAAATCGTTCAAAAATCGAGGTCATTTTGAAATTTCGAAGCGGATTTGTTCATATTTATCGACCAATATTCGATCACGCGTGGCCGTTTCTAAACGATTTTTCGAATAGAAATTCTATTTTATCAAGCATGAGCCACTGATGGCCGCGCCTAAGCGGTGTGATCCATCAGTTGCCCATGCTTGGCGAATCATGTCCCGAAAAATTTCCCGATTTAGTCTTTAAAAAAGCATGCTTCAGGAAACGATACTCGAAAAATTTCGCAATGATGATGAAATGCTATTAAATTTCATCATTCTTTATAAGTTTAAAACAACTTGGACTCGATCAAGCTTGGGCCATTTATAAAAGGAACTTATATGAGAAGTGAAGGGTGTTTGGGAAAATCCGTGTATTTTCTAATTGGTACCTTTTGTTTTTTTGGTAGTTTGGGTTGAGCAATCAACTCAAGATTTTGTCAATTTAGATAAAATTTTCAAATTATTGAGCAAAAATTTTGCGCGCCTTTGGCGTGTTATATCTCTAATGTAAGTGTAACAAGGGAAACAAACAGATATGAACGATTTCTGTGTTTTTTAAGTTAAGATTTTGTCCTGCCAAATTTTGACGCTTTTTGCATCCTTTTTTGGAGATTCAGAATGTAAAATTTCAATATATCCCAACAAATATATCCACGGAAATCTGATATTTGTTCCAACTAATATAAATAAAAGTTTATCACGGTTTATATTCATTATTTCGGATCTCAGAGTCTCCATTATTTTGGAACTTCCATCGATATCTCCGTATTTAAATTGATTTCGTCCACAATACTTCATAGTAGTTACGTCATTGTATATCTGGCGCGCCATGTCTTTATTTCGGAATCGGAATTTCATCCCCCAATCCGAATCCCCCTCAAGAGAATTGAAATCCTAGAACTGCCACGTGCCACTATGGGCAATGATGGTGAAATTCCACTCGAGTTAACGGATTTTCGAAAGGGTGATGCAATTCCTAGTAATTTTACCGCGTTTTTTAACGGTAATAATTTTGGATCGTTTGCCGGAGATTCCCGAAATCTTTCTAAAAAGTATTTCCCAAAGCACCAATTTGTCAGTTAATACTCGATTAAGCTTGACCCATTACTAAATCGCTCTGTATAGCGATGGACCATGTTCGATATAAATCAACGGTCAGGCAGTTGCGCTATTTTACAATGATTGCGAAATGCCGTTAAATTTCACAACACTTTGTGCTTTTCTCCTTTTTGAATTGACGGTAAAATTCCATGGGTTTCGATGCTCTTCGTTAAATTTTTTGTTTCTTCACTTCTTGTGCGTAAACATGACGTGTTAGGCGTGGCTACTGATGGATCGCGCCGTCGAGGCGTGGTCCAGCTGCCGCTCAAGCTTAACAAAATTAAATTTCTGAATGGCAAAAGACCACAAATGACATGAAAAAATCACGTAGAGAATCCGTGACAACCCTAAGTAGGGTTGCGCGCGCAACCACTATCACGTTGTCGAATGACTCATCCATTCAAAATGGCGCGTATATAGTGCTGACATCCCGCTTATTGGCACGAGTTAATAGACTTAAAGCGAGCACTAAGGCTCTATGTTATATTTAATATATTAATGTTTTAACTTTACCATGCGTTTTTATTTATTTTATTTGCAGCAATATTTACTCTATTACTATATTAACATAAATTTTTGTTGTATTTGTTAAAAATTAACTGAGAAGACAAGAGAAGACCATTACACAGTTCCCCGCCTTTAAGAAAATTTCATCTCCACGACGAATTTTTGCACACGGCACTCCTCAGTATGGGTAAGCACCGTTTTTTCACACGAAACTCTTTATTTACTACAGGTTATTCTGTGTGTGGAGAAAAATGGGTGGTGTTCTAAATTATCGTTTTTAGATAGGTAATTGGGGGTGAAGAAATATATTTTTTAGGGAAGTCATCTTTTGTCAGAGTGAGCCGCTAATGGATCATGTCGGTTCACCCTTGCTTTGAAAATAAAATGTCGGGTAAAGGGTTCTCGTGAAGTTCAGTGTTTAATACTATACTGTATACTGCATATACCGGTACTCGATTATCATATAAAATTCCCATGTTGAAATCGACTCATCCAAACCCGGGAAACCATGCCAGCATTGGCGCCTCTTAGTTAGGATGAGAATATTTTGCCAGTTTTTATTTTGATGAAATTCCAGAATATGGTACTAAACTTCACCAGACGCAGTTAAAGTTCTGAGCTAGGCAGCCCATCTATCCAGTATCTTGCTAGCCTAAGGCGGTACCCAGATTGTGTCAAGATCAGAAATTATACGTAGGCTGCACGCCATATTAACACAATTTCCTTCATTTTGTGTGAAGCTGTAACTTATCAATTTGTGGGACAAAAATGGACTCAAAAATAAATTTTGTCGAGTGTATGCGATGAAAATGAGATATTTTCATATCCCACTACTCTAAAACGATATCAGAAACGAAGAAATTCACTATACTAAATATGTTCATTTAGGCTATGCAGTATGGGCACACTGTACAGGCTTCAGAATAGTTATAACTTATTTCCTGTGTGTTTCGAGAGGCGACGAAAAGCAAACAAAGAAGTGGTAAATGGTTTTATCATCGCCCAGGACAGATACCACTCACTGTACTTAACCATGGAGGTTCAGTTCCTTTGAGATTTTTTTCATTTAGAGTAGAGTTAGATGTACTATATCTTTTCCCAGTAGCTCTTTGCTATTAAGTGGTCATTAGTTAGTTCCTTTTAGGCTCTGCTTCTGGCCTTGCTCAGAGTGACTTTCAATCAAAAAAGTTCGTTTTCCAACGCTTTACAGTTTAGAATGAATGTCCAATTCGTTCCGGTCCTCCTTGTTTTTTGGTTCACGAATACTATCATAATGGATCTCTCTACTGAGCCAGTGCCAGAGTAATACAGCAGAACCACAGTCTGCGTCGCCTCCTGGAAAATAAATATGTCTAGACGTATTTAATTAAACACAACCTGACAACAGAACAAACAAACTGACTAATCCGTGCACCAGATTGTCAAGCTACCTCTGCTGCTCATCCACGCGAAGAAAACGGGTTCAATCAGAATGCGATTTGTCAATGATGAAAAAAGCCATCACTACAATATCCCTTGTTCTCAGTAAATGTAACAATTTGAAGGTCAAAAATGAAGACTTCGACTTCAATTAGTTATCATAAAATTTTCAATGTTGGGAGCGACTCTTCCTAACGCGGTATACAATGCCATATCCCTGCGGCATTGGTGCCCCCAGATTAGTATGAGAATATTCCGCCAGTTTAAATTTTGGTGACATTTTACTACACCCACGGCTGGGCAATGTCGTTAAAATATGAAAATTGTCGCTCTTAGACATGGAGTATGAATTGAAAACACACAATAAACTATCAATTTCTTGAATTTGACAATTTAGAGACAAGTTATATTTATTATTTTCATGGAACTTATGATTCCTCCCAATTCAAAAAAAATTATTAGATTCAGATTGAAATTCTGAATGCTTCTGTTTTGCCCAGCCCTATCTACACCCGATTAATTTTCCTCTTCCTGTCTGACTACAATTATTAGTCAACTTGTGTAGTTTTCAATTTAACTTCTAAAGTACTAAGGTGGAAATTACATTTTGTAAATAATTAATGAGATGATTTACGTACTTTTCGATGCTTTTGTTTACGGGGCATGACACAGACCTTTACGTAAGTGCGGTGTGACCTTTTTACCAAAATGTTTTTGACCCACTCGATGAACAAGTTTGAGAGTTCCGATGCATCTCAGATGCTGAGACGATCACTTCAGGAGCCGGGCCAAAGTTGAGGCTGTCTTCAACATTTTAGATTAACGAAATTGCTGATCATATTTTGCTCATTTTGCAGCGAAATCATGATTTATGTTAAATTTTACGTTGTAAAATTTGAAATATATCATGATTTTACTGCAAAATCAATTAATGCGAGAATAATCGAAAACAAAATTGATGTCAAAAGGTTTTCTACAGCAGATTCATTGGTATCTTGCAATGAACTACCTATTCCTGCTCCCTGTTTCCTTAAAATCTTAGATCCGTGTGTGAGAGAATTCACAAGGATAAACGAATGAGATAATATCAAGCATATATACAAAAATGTCATGTTCTCATTCCACAGAAATATAAGTTTATTGTGAGCTTTCGTTAGAACTTAGTCTAACTTCTTCAGACAAGATTAAAGTTACTTTAATCTTACAATAAACTTATATTTCTATGGAATGAGAACATGATATTTTTGTATTCTACATCGGGCTTGCAAATTCACAGAATTACTGGTTTCTGAAATCTCGCACAGACTCTGATAAAACTCTTATAAAGCTGTGTTGAAATTCTAAAACCTGAATTTCAAGGATGAGAGATTGATTCAATGGCGTTCCTTTTGCTTAATACCTGTGTAACCCAGCATTGATTCAACTTAATCTGCTGTATTACCCTCCTTATAGGAATATAAAAAATTTTTGTATTCTTGCAAATTGTAACGAATCTGCAAGCCTGGAAGACTATTCAGAAAAGGGCTCCCCCAGTTATTAATGTCCTTATCCTTGGTGGTTTTAATTTACAGCATACGTGTCATGCATAGCGACCTTTACATGAGTACATGGCGACCTTTTCACTGAAAGGATTTTGACGCATTCGATAAACAAGCTGGCAAGTTTCGATGCATTTCAGATGCTTAGACAATTTGCTTCAGGAGCCGGGATCGGGTTGAGGCTGCCTTTAACATTCTATTTAGATAAACGAAATTTGCTGATCATATTTTGCCTATTTTGCAGCAAATTCATGATTTATGTTAAATTCGATGTTGTATTGTATTCTGATTTTACTCCAAAATGAATCAATTTAAGAAGAATCAAAACTGTATTACTTTTAATCAGATTTCAGTAATACCTGGCTATTCAAGATGACACCCCAGCTATTATTGTCTTCATCCTAAGTGGTTTTAATGTATACAGGTCATGACATTGACGTTTACAGGCTTTAGAATAATTCTGACGCATTTCCTGCATGCCGTATAAGATGACTAAAAGGAAGCAAAGAAGTGGTAGATGGTTTCACCATTGCCCAGGGCAGATACCACTTACTGCACTTTATCATGACGGTTCAGTTCCATTTGGAATGTTTTTCGTTTAGAGTGCAGTTGCTGGTACTACATTTTTAGTAGCTCTTTGTTATTAAGTGGTCGGTAGTTGGTTCCTTTCAGGCACTGCTTCCGACCTTGCTAAGAGTGAATTTTGATAAAAAAAGTAGTGCATGGTTACCATTTTACTAAAATGTTTTTGTCGTGCTCGATGAACAAGGTCATGGGTTTCGATGCCTTTCAAATACTTAGATGATTGCTCAAAGAGCTCCGAGTACTGGCTGTCAATGATGCATCGTCACCGAGTCAATGATGCATCGTTGGTATGAGCCATTCAGAAATTTTTTCTCTGAGCGTGTTTTGTTAAGTACGAGTCACTGATGATCTGTGGCTCATGCTTAACAAAATGAAATTATCCCAGAAAAAAGTTGGGACATGCCGTAGAGTAACGTTCCATCAGTGGGCCATGTTTGACATTTTTGTTTGGGTGTAAGTTTGAGCCTTTGAATTTATCCATCAAGTGACTCACACCGGTAGTTGACAGAAAATGTCAAAAGGGACTTTTTGTGTCGGTAGATGAGAACCTTAAAATAGCATAAGTAGCATTTCCTCCGTGTTATAAGAGATGACTAACAGGAAGCAAAAAGGTGGTAGATGGTGTGTTATAACCTTACCACACGCTACTCGCATCGTTTTTATAATGGTTTGAATTTGCTTGGAATTTCAGGGTTAAATATTTTTTATTTTTTTTACTGAAGTTCAGAATTCAGTGAGGCCACAAGAAGTGCTTAAAAGGAACCAACTAATGGGAACCTTTCAATAGCAAAGAGCTACTCTAAAAGGTACCAGCAACTGCACTTTGAAGAACAGAAAACAAATGGAACTGAACCGCTGTGGTAAAGTGCAGTGTGTGGTATCCTCGATGAGCAGCAGTAAAACCATTTACACTTTTTCATTCTCAATTGGAGGCTTAGATTTTGCTATATTTTGTCGATATGCGTGTTTAAGCATTATTAATGCCGGTAACATAAAAGTAGAGCAATGCAGTATGCCAGTAGCATATTCAGAGTTGGGATTTGAAAATTTGAGAAGGGGGGATTTGAAAATTTTTTGAGAACATAGTATGATGTCATAATAGGCACCACAGGTGAAGAATCTTCTTAGAAAAGATTGTTTGTTGTATATCACGATAAAGGTTGGTCTCTCTTAGATGTAGCTTCAAGCCATGCTTCTAAAGTGAATTTTAACAATATCTTTCTTTTACTTTTTTTAAAGTTATCATATCTTCATTGCTATCAAAATTAGAAATGTGCAATCCGACGCAAACATTCAACAACAACTCTGCCTCTGGTCCTATCCACCGGGGCAGCAAGAGAGAACGACATTCGGGGAGGAACGCTGACCATCATTGCATATTCAAAATACTTAAGTGCAGGTAATACAATTTGACATAATTTTTTATATTTTCCTCAGAACACAGTATCTTTTTTGCAGTCTCTCATTCGTTAGTTAGGCCAAAACCTTCTCCCTTGAATTTTAACTGTTACCTGCGCGAAATGATAATCTCCTCCGTACATCTCTATTTCCTTTAAGTCGCCTTTGTTGACATCTTATGGCAGGAATTATATAAGGGGTTGGCAAAGCCTAATTTATGGGCGATTTTTATAGATTAAACTTTGCTTTATGCCAGGCAAAATGCAATGCCTGAAAAGGAACCAACTGATGACCACTTATGGCAATATAAGAGCTAAAACAAGATAATGTTGCACAAAGGAAAGCAACAAAGGACTAAACCACTTTAGTGAAGTGCGGAGAGTGGTATCTGCCCTGGGTGATAGTAAACATGCCCTATAGATACAGGCTTTAGATTAGTCCTCACATATTTTGGCCCGGCCGTAACAGGCGACTATTATGAAGCAAAGAAGTGGTAGATGGTTTTCCCATCTTCCAGTGCAGATACCACTCACTGTACCTTACAATGATGGTTCAGTTTCCGTTTAGAGTGCAGTTGCTAGAACTACATCTTTTAGTAAATGTTTGCTTTTGAGTGGCCGTTGGTTGGTTCCCTTTGGGAGCTGCTTCCGGCCTTGTTTAGAGTGAAAAAAGAACATTTTTGCTTACTTTTTTTATTTGGACAATTTCAGGCACAGAATTCTCATTCTCAAAAATGCCCCTTGGGCGTTTTTTTATTGCGACGCACTGGTTAGTGAGTCTGCACCTACAAGACTGAAATTCTTGTCATATTTTTTAAAACTAATTCAATTGTATTTATATTTTTCAGTTCTCAACAATTATGCATTCTCTGTTTTCTACTTTATTACTTTGCTGTTGGATCTTGTGCTGCAGGTAAGATGTTTAGTTTGTATCGATTTTTGAAAATAATTTTTTCAATTGGATTCGCTCCAATCAAGGGTGGAAGAAAACCATCAGAATGTCAGCCATTCAGACACCCGAAGGAAATGGGATTCCATCGGAGGAAAATTCAGTGAATGGGCAATACTCCATGATTAGTCTTTCGCCAGATGATTTAAGATCTTTTGAATGTCTGGTAACAACCAAGCTGTAGAAAAAGGAATATTAGCATTATTTCATAAAGTTCCATATTGTTCACTTCTTTCAGCTGTCAATGGAACCCGACCGCTGGAGACAACACCACAGCCCCCTTCGATAGGAGATGTTCAGTGCTTTGGTGATTACTGCTATTTGAAGATCAAATCATCTGAAGAGGTGAGAGAGGATAATAATTGAGCTTCTGTTTATCTTGCGGATCTCCTGAGACTCTAGGTTGAGATCTAACAAGATTTATAATTTTTGTTAAAGTAGAATAGGATTCTTTAGCCAATAATTTGAGTATATCATTTTGAACATTGAACAAGGCCATGTGCCTAATTTATGGCTGATTTTTATAGATTAAACATTGCTTTATGCCAGGCAAAATGCAATGCCTAAAAAGGAACCATTTAATGACCACTTATGGCATTATAAGAGCTAAAACAAGATAATGTTGCACTCAAAGAGGAAAACAACAAAGCACTAAACCTCTGTAGTAAAGTGCAGTGAGTGGTATCTGCTCTGGATGATAGTGACGCCCTACACCATTTCTTCGCTTTTTGTTATTTGAACAATTTAAAGATAAACAGCGCCAATTAAAGATAAACAGGGTTATAATACATAATTTACGTCCATAATACACGTGAAGTTATCTTACCGATGTATTGCGTTGCGTTTCAAAACAAGAAGAGCAATACATGTTTGCATTGCTTTGTGTTAATTGTCTTCAAAAGCCTACAAAGCACAAACGCACGCAACGAAATGAACTAACGAACACCGTTAGCATGTAGAGCCAACTGTTGGTTGGAAAATGTAAACAAATGCGTGTGCGGTGTTGTGTTACGTAAAACACGTAAAATAAAACGAACCTCTAAAAACACAACCTACGCAAACGTGTAGTATGGCCTTAGGTGTTGTTGGAATGATATGATCGTTCCGCTTCAGCCCAACTCACCCAATTTATTACACACTGGGTTGGAAGGTATTAAATTTCTCAAGTGTGTTTGTGAAAAATAAATCTCTATGATGGGGTCTATGCTATTTATTTCTTTTTTGAATTGCCTTGTGATATTTGCTGGAAGTGGTTGCGATATTTACAATAGTAATGACCTACTTTCATCTTAGATTGATATGTTTTTGAAATGTTAGTGCTTTTGGTATTAGCCGTATTGACAGCCTTTTCGTATCCACATAATTGGTTAGGTCCTTGGTATAGTTGTACTCACTTATGTGTGCGCCTACGTACGTTTGCACCCTGAAACTCTTGCATCCACTGGAATAAAAACTTTCATGATGAAAATATACCGAATTGTTGCTTTGTTCAAGCATACATGGGTCTTAAGATTGCTTGTAAATGTTTGTGGTTACACAACTAACGTGACACCCTACACCTTTTTCTACATAAAAAAGAGCATATAGTCAGTGGATTGATGGGTTTTATTTAATAAAACCCAAAGTGTAAGTAAAATCGTTCAAGCGAGACAAGCCCCGTTATAATTGTTTTACAGAGCAGTGGAATGCGAGGTCTTTTCATTTATTATCAGTAAATAAAGCGTATTCGTACACTCCGTTGTAAAGACGTATCCGGTATCGGTGATGAAACTTTTTCGAAACCAGTACCGATACCGATACTTTAAAATCACCGATACTTGCCGATACTGATACATTGGCTCATCTCTAATCACTATTCAGAGATGTAATAAATAATATATTAATATTCGAATAATCGAATACATTCAAAAATGGACATAATCAAAATATCTCTGTTTCATAATGACTTGTTTTTGTTGGAATTAAAAAAGTTTTGTACAAAAAGCAATCACAAAAACATTTTTTTCAAGAATTGTCCTGGCATTGACCTTAACAAGTTCTATTGGACCTTGAATTTTGATAAATAGCGATCGATAAATATCTCTTTCTCTCGAAATAACTTTTTCTCGTTTACACAAGTGGTTTAGTGCAAAAAATGATCACAAACAATTTTTTGTGAAAATCACCGTAGGATTGAACTTTGCAGATACATTTGTCATAAAGTGTGATAAATCATGGCATAATCCAACTTTTTCCTTTCCAAAACGTCATTTTCCGTTTTCTCTACAATTATGATGTTTTGTATGCAAATTTATCGCAAAAACAGCTTTTTCGAGAAGAATTGTCCTGGCATTGAACTTGGAAGATTGTTTCGTCATTAATTCTGATGAATCGTCATTTTCAAAATATCTGTTCTCGATTTGACCAGAATAAAAGACTTTTTGTACGAAAATTCATCTCAAAAACAACTTTTCAAAGAAAAAACATGATTTTGTCATCCTGGTCTAGACCACGCAATCCATCAGGGACTCGTACTTTGCGAAAACATGTCTGCCATGTTGAACTTGATGTAGAAGACTAGACATACTTCGTGGTTGATCCCCTGTTGATATTGAGTAAAAAAAATAAGACGATGCTATCAAAGTTTCACTCGGCAAATATTTTTCAAATGATACAAACTCTTTACCGTACTTTTGATTTTCCATTCGTTATGTTGGAAGATTTCCATCAAGATTATGGTGAATCCCATTTGTTCTCTCAGATAACAAACCGCCTCTGTGTTAGGGGTACAGCTTCCCTGTTGACAATCTATGTACTCTTGACATTGGATAAAGTAAATAGAAAAAATATTAATATCTGAATTTGGATTCCTGGATTTATGTTTATCTCCTGTCATTTTGAATAAAGTGAATATAAAAACTACCGGTACCCGAAAGTTTTCTATTTATAAAACGATTTTATTGCAGATTAAGCGCTTAACAGTTGATCGCCTGTATTATACTCTGAGTAAAGTTAACTGAAGAGAATTTTTTGTTTCTAAATTCCGATTCCGGGATTTTATCTTGATCTTCATCCTCGGTTTGAATAAAAATTATACCGGTATGCAAAGCCATTTTCTTCAGAAAATATGCTATTGTGCCGCTTTAAAGAGCCGCGTGATGCGCAACCTAGTTAAAAAAATCAGGTGCATTTCTTCAAATGCGGGTGGGTTTTTGTTTCACGATATTGCAAAAGTTCAGTAAGTGGTCTATAGACCCATTTTTTGTTGTTACTTGATTTAGCTCTAGCTAGGGTGACAGGATATTGTTTTTCTTCGGGTGCCTGAAGTTTACGATTCACGATTGATTTGAATGATTTGTGCTTCGAATTGCCCAACCCTACCAGTGACCACAGATTATTATACAGGAAATAAATGCATAACCCATAAGTTCATAAGATAAGTTGTATCATCTAAACTTTTATCATCCAAATTTTTATTTTTTAGGCGTTAAAGAAAATGGCAGCCGTCAGTGAGCAACTGTTTGACTTGTATGCGGTGATCAACCACACAAAACGATCAGTAAACGAAGAAAGCCTCGAACAATTCATGAATGACCTTGGAATGTTCAAGGACGATCATGAAGGTCATAACCATGGCGACCATGAAGGTCATGACCATGGCGATTTTCATATCTTAACAGACGATGAATTTTACGATTATGCAGACTTTTATTCTGATTCTTTACCTTCGAATAACGAATTTGTACCGGAGAAAGACAATGAAACGAAATCACGGAAGAAGAGATCGGAAGACACTGACTTGCCGGTGAGTTTAGACGTTCTAGATTTAAATATTCCATTGAAATCGTTGCCTATATATATTTTTATTGAAATTCGCTCTGAGCAAGGTCGGAAGCAGTGCCAAAAAGGAACCTACTAACAACCACTTAATAGCAAAGAACTACTACAACAGGTAGGTCAGCACTGTACTCCTAAGCAGAAAACATTCCAAATGGAACTGAACTGAATGGTAAAGTGCAATAAGTGGTATCTGCCCTGAGCATGCAGTGAGTAGTTTTCTGCCCTGGGTAAAACCACCTACCACTTCTTAATATTTCATGCTAAAAAATGAAATTGACTCATTTAGTGTCAAACTGCAGAAAAAGGTTCGAAATCACCAACACTTCTATAAAATAGCAGTGTTGATGGTTTTGAAGATCTTTTGTGCATCCAAAGAAAATGACATATTTCAGAAGCCCGAAAATAATCAAATTTTCCACCCCTGGCAAGGATGTTCAATCAACTGTGTAAATTTAATCAAGTAGGCGCGGTGGCCTAGTGATTAAACATCTTGGCATCGCAGGTTGAAGATCTCTGGTTCAAGTCCCGGTGAGTCCGGCTCGCTTATCCATGCCCACCACTCAACTCAGGGTGTGATAACTTGGGTAGGCTATGCTGAACAGGAGAAGATTATTGTAACCCTGTCTGTCTATAATTGGCCGCTGTTACAGGGCCTTGTACAAGGCGATCTACTCTAAGAAATGTCTATAAAAAATACCTACGGTAAATTGCCTACCTAATATTGTTTTAATTCAAATTCTATCAACATTCGTAACACTGATCTATATAATTTTCATTCCTATTTGGCAACCCTACGCCTATTCATAGCCGTGGAGAAAGTCCCCTTGTTAATATTAATGTTGAATTAACGAACTTTATCGAATTTATTAATTGTTATTTTAGACTTGGATGTTGTTTTCAACTTTTAAGAGAATAATTAAGTTTTTGTTCTGATGGCATTTTTCAAACAGCCATGAAAACAAAACATTAGGGTTTCAGAAGCAGAATGACGGAAACTTCTTTTTTTTTGGGCTTCGAAAAATTCCATGTCATTTTCTTCAGACGAACAAGAAGCTTCATAACCATTAATGTAGTATTGATTATCTTGAAACTTTTTGTACAGTTTGTTCACTACCAGGCACTCAAAAAGAGACATTTTAATCTTATGGCAAGATGTTTTTTATGGAATACTGCCCATTTCATGTAGAATACGATTTCATTTTTATCCTGTGGGAGAGGAAAGCCGAGAATGCAGCTCAACCATATGGCGAACCACGACCTCTCGTGCAGATACCAGTTCGTAATCGGGGTGAAGTTTTTTGGATTATCGTTTTTCTTAGTTTTCCTGTGCATGGACCTGGTTGGTGGAGGAAGCCGTGAGCAGCGCTATGTAATCATCGTCCCTCGCGGAATTCGAACCTTGTCATGACAATCAGAGATGCGTAGCTCGAAACGTATTCTCAACGCTTTATACCAATTGAGCTAACCGGGCACCCTTATCGATGACATGGTACAATTTGGTTGTTGTCGAACACATGGAAGGGGTACTTAGTCCTCTAGCAAAAATATAACATGAAAAATTGCACATTTGCTAAAGATTCTTCTGATGGAACCAATTTCCTTCGGGTGTCTAATCAGCCTACTTTCTGCCTGTCTGGTTATATTGCATAGAATTCTCAGTAAACGTGTAAAGATAAAACCATAATTTGGCCGTTTCTAAGTTAGATTTTGTAAATATTTTAAACACGCCTTTTTAAGACTCTGATCGTAGACAGAATGGAGCTTCTACTCTGATTAATTAAAAAAACTTCTCACAACTATATTTAGCATTTCAACATGACGGATATATTTTTATTATTAACAGTATATGTGTCTCTGCAATTCAAATGTGAGATTTTGAAATTATTATCAGAATTATTTTTCCTTTAAAACCAGGATTATTGAGAAATTAGGTCTATGAAGTAAACAAACATGTCCAAGACATATACAAAAATTATATTTGTATCAAATATAAACATTTTATCAGATTAAAACACAATATAGAAATAAAATTACTATAGAATTCAAATACTAAAATAAATAGATTTTTAATCAATAAAATTTAGAGACACAAACACTAATGTGTGTGATAGCTTTAGGCAGTCTAAATAATTTATGAAATGGTCTTTTCAAACCAAGTAAGATTCAGGGCGGAATCCTCTCATTTTGTGGTAAAAACAGTACCGGCAATTGTAAAAATGTTGGAATTGGCAAAATTATTCCTAGCATGTTGGTTTATATCGTAATATGGGTGTGATTTGATGCCCTGCTAAAAATTCACTTTTTGTGCTGTTACGTGCTAGAAACGTTTTTTCTCATAAAAATCATCCTTGCCTATACGGTCCATCTCCCGAAAAACTCTCCGGCACGATTGGTTTGTGGCATTAACTTGACAATATAATCTTTATATATAATTGAGCCATCCTAATTTTGCATAATGCGGACATAAGATGTATTTTGATTCAAGTGTATGTATTATGTTGAAGTATATTTAAATCCATTTTTAATTGAGTAATTATAAAAGAAAATTGCAGCTTATGTTTTCAGATATAATGTAAATTATTCTTGGGGCAACTCGCTAGTTATATAACAGAATCACATTGAATTGCATTTTTAAAACATCGCTACTTTGGGGGGAAAATCGAATATATCTTTTGGTTTCCGAATCGAATTGGATAAATAATTTTCCCGAATCTAATCGCATATTTGAATCGGAGTCATATACTAAACAAACAAAGACATTTTTTATTCAGCTTACAATTTGTATGAAAATTCACACATTTTAAAAAAAGTTTTTAATGTTCATTTTATGGATTTCGAATTGTTGCAGAAAATTAACTATATTTAGAATCGGATATTTTGGACAGTCCAGAACGTTACCCTGCACCGTCGTATGAAAATTCAAATCTAATTGAGTAATTCCCTAATACTATTCAATAATTGATTTTTGAAAGGCGTGGAAATTTGCTATATTCTTTTATAGTTTTTCAATTGAAAAAAAAGTTATTAAAGGTTAGCAACAGAAAAATCAACGAAAAAGAATATTTCAAGTTATATTTTATTTATAAAAATAAAATGTATTATATGGATTTCATTTCTATCCTGCGGGAGAGGAAAGCAGAGCATTCAGCTTAAGCATATGGCGAACCAGTACCTCTTGTCCAAACACCGGTTTCGAATCGGGGTGAAATATTTTTGCCTTATCATGTTTGTCATTTTCTCTGGGTATGGACTTGGGCTGGGGGGGAAGCCGTAAGCAGTGCTTACTTGAACCATAGTGCATCGGTGAGACGTCTAGCAGATCTATCGCACATAATAATCATCCCCGTGGGATTCGAACCTATGTCACAACGATCAGAGATGCGTAGCTCCGAGCATAGTTTTTTTTATTAAGTCAAGTCTGACTTGTTGGAAAAGATATCTTTCCAGCAATTGTAACTCTGTCCGTCTATAAGTGGCTTCTGGTGCAGGGCCTTGGTCAGGGTGATCCACTCCAAGAAGTGGCTGTAAAAAAAAATGACAGAGAATAACATATCATCAGTGTAATTAACATTAAACATTAACTTACTATAACTTAGTCAGCGCTGTTTTCCTTAATTTTGTCGTTTTCTTCGGAGGGACGAAAAGCTTCAACACCATCAACACTTCTATTTCATAGAAGTATTGATGATTTTGAACTCTCATCTGCACCTTGACTGCTCTCAGACACTTGAAAAATATGTAATGATCGTCTAGTAAATGATTTATCATGGGATGACGCCTGTTTGGTGTATTATCTTATGATTAGGAGTGATTAAAATCAAACATTTTCGGAATGAGAATTAAATCGAGTAATTTTGCAGTATCCAATGTTCGAATCAAAATCCTAAAATGAGCAAGGGAAAAATATCTTTCCAAAATGTGTAAAATGCATAAAAATTGATATATATTCTGTAAGAATTTATACATTTCCTCAATTCTATCGATTTCTGAAATGATGACAAAATTTAACCGAATAATTTATGAATCGCAAATCTGAGAGAATCAATGTGACTTATTTACTTTGAATGTTTTTGAAGCATTTTTCAGTTTGCAACTAAACTCTTATCACTCTGTCGAATCAATTGGTAATATCCCTCTGGGGAGAATAAAAGGTCAACTGAGTGCAATAAAAGCAATAATTTGTGATCATTTTGTGCCTGGCAGCAATAAAATTCTGCAAAAAGCTTCAAAATTATCAATACTGCTATGAAATAGCAGTGCTGATTATTCTTGAATCCGTTAGCATAATATATTACATAAATTATTTGTACTAACATTTTGTTTTCTGCAAAGAAAATGGGGTTGAAGATCACAGGTTCGAGTCTTGGCAAGTCCAGGTTGTAAAGCCATGCCTACCACTCAACCCAGGTTGTAATAATTTTGGGTATGCTTGCATACCTTTCCATTGACAATTACCCTCTTTCTCTATAAGTGGTCACCGGTGCAGGGCTTTATTACGGGTGATCAATGAGTAAATATTTATTAAATGAGTGACTATAAAATATCTTAAGGTTTCAAAGACACCTTTGCATGACTGCTATTTGATATCTTGATATTGAACCTTCTTATACAGCTTGGTTGCTACCTGAGACGCAAAAGGAGATATTCTAATTTCAGACAGAATGATTTATCATGAAATATTGTTCATTAGCTGAGTTTTCTTTTGATAGATCTTGATTTCTTTGCGAGTCTGTGCAGCAGAATATTTGGCATTTTGCCAGCCTGTCTCATTCTGTCATTATTTTACGTCTTTTTGACATATTTTTATTTGTTTACATTATCCTGGGCATGTTTTGTATGCACAGGAAATTATATTAACTTGTGTGTGTTTGTTCTATCAAGCTTGGGACATAGATATTAGTAATTAATACGTACAATTCATCTGTGAGCCAGGCTTGATCAAACTTATCGGTGAATATCAAACAGGAAGGGGTGAGGCAATATCTACCATATAAATATGTAGTAATAATAATGGCTCTAGGTTTCCGCAAAGGAGTAACATAGAACAGATACACAGTCACTACAAAGGTCCATGCCTAACGGTTGTTGGGTATAAGCCCCCCAGTATTCTATTCTTCCTTTTTCTATGCCACAAAAGATCAGAATCTTATTCCACACTTCAATAATGATAATAATAAGGACTCACGATTACCATCAGGTAGAGTCATAGTTCTGATTTGTTATGCACACCCGGTGAAAGCAAAAGGAAATAAATTTCAGATGTTTCAACAATTTGCTGACATTTCGAAATTCGCGGGGAGCGGTAACATAGAACGGAACGGGTAGAAGCCCCCCGGTAGGTTCCCAGCAGGCCATAGCAAATAATTCTAAAAACCCTAAAAAAATAAATATAGTGACACATAAACCACATAAAAATACTCGCTAAACAATATTTCTCATCTTTTCCATTGCCCTGTTGAAGAACGTCTGTATAAACATTCGAAACGTTGGCAAAAATATGCTAGTAAACAAAGTTGTCTACCAGCTCATTATAGAACGATCCCTCTTTAGTATATATTAATGTGGATGACTTAACCGTTCCATTGCCCTGATGAGGAGCGTCTGTATAAACATTCGAAACGTTGGCAAAAATAAAACATCGTTGGTTGAGAATTATTAATATTTCTTATTGTTTTCAGTGCATGTCATCAGTTAAAGATCTCGTACGAGCGTATTTTCATCCAAAAGCATCAAATGATTTTCAATTAACACTGGGAGACTTCATGGCTCTGATGCCAGAGATTCTGCTCAATATAAAGAGACCAGAGTGCAGAATGGAAAAAGGTACGTTTCAGTGATCAATTTTTTATTCTACTATGTCAGACTGGCAGAATCGACTGGCGGAATCTTCTACTTTGGTGCCCTGATAGCTCAGGAGTGCCCGGTAGGGATGGCAACTACAGGGTCTATGCCGCACACTGTGTCTTAGGCTCATGCGGCCTTGAGCATACTCCCTGACCTTTTTATATAAGAATGTATATTTTCTAATGTTATCGTGCATGCAGGCAATATAAATACATACATACAACTTAGTTAATTCTTGAACTGGGTAAAGTGAAATGAAATTAGGTAAAGTATAACAAGTTAACCTAATTTCACATCCAAAACCGGGTAGTACCTAGATGGATTTCAAGGTTAAAATATTCAAATAGTGTATTTTGGAAGCTCTGTTGAGTGTTCCCTGGTGTTGCAAAGGTTCAAATGGTGAGAATCAGCCGTTGCAAGTGAGCTGAAGACCCGTTTTCCGCCATCTTTTGGTTCGATAGTGCATCAATCTGTATCAGTAGGCTGTATACCATGGCAAGTCCGGCTCGCCTATCCATGCCCACCACTCAACCCAGGGTGTAATAACTTGGGTAGGCTAAGCCAAACAGGAAAAGATGATATCTTTCCAGCAATTGTAACCCTGTCCGTCTATAAATGCCCACTGTTACATGGCCTTGGACAGGGTGATCCACTCTAAGAAGTGGCTGTAAAAAAAGAATCCTGGTTGCATGGCGAACCGTCATTGTGAAGATTAATGCGTCATGTTATTTCGGAAAACTCAATACTGATATTTACCGTCTAACTGAAATGTCACTCAGCACTATAAAAGACATAAAAATAAGTTGTTAAATTCGAAAAAAAGAAATTACTTTGATCAGAATTCTGGGAAAATTGACTATCCGGATAAAAACAACCCCATTCAACCACCAATATTAATTTAAAAGGATGTAGACGAAACCGCAGACATTTACATCCATCTGTTACTCTATTAATTTTTAATCAGCAAATTTTGCAAAATTCTTATCCAAGCTTGGGGACTATCAGTTCCGCTTTGGATGTTTTCTGTTTAATTATGTTTTAATTAGGTACGCTGTCGTGGTAAAGTGCAGTAAGTGGTATCTGCCCTGGTTGATGGCAAAATCATCTACCATGTCTTTATTTCCCTTTAGTTGCCCATTTGCCTCTTGGTAACCATTGGTTACATCTTTCTCCAACCATATAAATCGTGCCTAATGGGTGCGATCCATCAGTGGCCCAATTCCTTTCAGTCACCTCTGACGACATACAGGAAGTACGTCAGGACTATCCTAAGGCCTGGAAGTTCCAGGAAACAACAACTTAATCATGAAATTGTAATCATGTAAATTGAACTTCCAATGAACAAATGCGGGACTTTCAACAATTTTAAAAATTCATGCGTTGACCTGAACAAGGGCTTTTATTAATTTCTTTGTTGAACTATGACCTTTTGGGGAAATAGATAGGGAAGTGCATTTTTAATCTGTCTTATTGAAATGGAAAAATAAGTTTAAATCAGCTCTCTAGAGTCAGAGTCATGGAGTATAGCAAGAAAATTCTGATCCATTTTTTACCACTGAGCATGTTATGCTCGCAGTCAACTTATTCCTAATTCCCAAGGCGTTCTCAAAATTTTATTTATGACTGAAAACTCATTAAAAATTTAGTGTCATTTGTCTTATCTGGTCTGGCGGATTATTTGCTAATAAACCATGCAAATACTCTCGTCTGTGATGTCATAATCATATTGACATACATCGGGTCGTTTTATTGTGATACGAGGCGCATAACATGGTACGTTTATTAGTTCAATTTATATGGTATTATGTTAGAGTGGTACTCTGGTACCAAGTGTTGCTTGATATTTTGTGCCAGAGACCATTATTAAGAACACGATACACGAAAAGTTTCTTGCCAATGCATTGCGTTTCAGGTAATAAAGCAAAAACGAAAATACACGTCTTCATTGCTTTGCGTTAATTAACGTACGCAATGAAACGAGTACTCTCCCTTCGGTTTCATTGAAAAATGTAAAATTGGGTCATCTTAATCGGTAAAGCGTTGGGAATACACTTTGATATAGGCATCATTGATATCCTGAATTTGAATCTTGTAAGGGATGAATATATGCGACAGATCTACACAAACCCTTGCTGGTACTCCGTGGTTAGCACTGCTTACGGCGTCCTCCAGTAACCACGTCAATGCGTAGAAAAAATGCGAAAATATATCAAGTCAAACCTCATGATTTGCCGTACTCTTAGCTTTCCTCTCTCTCAGGAAAACAATGATACCCATTTCATTTTCGCATTAATTTTAATGTTAATTTTTGTTTCAGAATATGACCATGGTGAAGGCAGTGAGGAGAGTGAAGGAAAGGGGGGCGAAGAGAAGATTGAACACTCAACAGCAAACGGTAAATAATTTAGATTCTTTTAAGTGTTAGAGACACTTTTTTAATTCTCTCTTATCTCATTTCTTGGTTTCCTGAATAGAACAGTACAGGGTGACTGCATCTTGATTTTCTCCAGGTGCCCTGTAGGTACGGGCGTAAGAATAGTCCTAGCGTATTTCCTGCGTGCCGTAAGAGGCGACTAAATGGAAGCAAAGAAGTAGTAGATGGTTCTACCATCGCCCAGGGCAGATACCACTCAGTGCACTTTACCAGGGTGGTTCAGTTTCGTTTGGAAGGTTTCCTGCTTAGAGTGCAGTTGCTGGTACTACGTCTTATAGTAGATCTTTGCTCTTAAGTGACTGTTAGTTGGTTTCTTTTAGGCTCTGTTTCCGGCTTTGCTCAGAGTGAATTTCAATAAAAAAAAGTCATTTTCTTGGGGATGGACAAAAATGGCTTCACAACCATCAACACTGCTATTTCATAGCAGTATTGATGGTTTTGAATCTTTTTATACAGTTTGGCTAAAACCAGTCATGCAAAAAGAGACTTGAGCCTAAATCTTCTATTCGCTGCCATACCATAGAATATGGCCCATGTGCTAGATATCCTTGTAATGAGACTCATTTTCCTTCTGAGTACCTGCTAGCCTTGTACCGTATCTGTCAGTTTGATTTGTACGTCACCTTCTGTCTGCTGTTAATCTTTTTTTTGGCTTGTTTTGAAATTAGAAATATTGGCCTGAAAATTTCCTGGAAAAATTGCAATTGAAATTGATTGAAAAAGTGCTGCATTTTGACATTGTGCAACAAAATCATGATATATGTGATTTTTTTAATTGTCATGTAATTTTCTCTAAGAGCTTTTGCCTGTGAAGGTATTGCATTTATGTGTTTTCTAACTTCTGACTCCAGACGTTTTTTTTCTATTTCGAGCTGCGGGATTTTGGGTTAATTTTCATGATTGTGTTGCTGAATTAACTTCTATATCAGTCGTTAAATATTATAAACGCAGAAGAATTATTAGGTCATTGTAAGCTGTTGCTAGATCATGGTCTATCTCCTTCAGACAATATGAAAGTGCAATAGATCTTGGAAAACAGAGTATAATCCTTTATCTAATCTCGATAGTTGAACTTGGAGCTGGTATATTTTATACCGGCATACCGCCGCCAAAATGCCGGTATTACTGATATGCCAAGCCATTTTTAGTTATTAAAAACCATGCTATTATGCTGTTTTGACCTAACTAAAAAAGTCAGAGGCATACCTCTAAATGCTAAATGTGGGTGGGTTGTTGTTTCATGACATTGCAAAAGTTCCATTCGGCATATCGGCAGGTGTGAGTGGGCTAAAGACCTGTTTTTTGTCGTTACTTGACGCAATAATGCATCAACCTGTAATCATTTTAGACGGTATGTCACGAAATACCGGTATCACAGCAAACTGACATCGTGAAGATTAACACGTAATTGGTAATTTGGAAAACCCAATACTGGTATTTACCAATATTCCGCCCAGCCCTAGTTGAACCATCTACCACTCCATTGCTTCCTATTAGTCGCCTCATACAACACTCATTGAATAGTTAGGACACACCATTCTATTACTGAATTAGCTATGTCATTAAGCCTTATATTATTCCCATATTTTTTTTTACAGTCTGGTTGATCTCATTTGGGTCCGTTCTTATAATCAGTCTTGTGAGCTTACTCGGGGTCTTGCTCATTCCTTTACTTCGACATTCTCATGTTCTCAATCAAGTTATCGGGTTCCTTGTTGCACTCGCCGTCGGAACTTTAGCTGGAGATGCATTACTACATCTGCTACCTCACGTAAGTTTTTCTTTTGCGACGTTCTGTTAAACACTGGGCTATAGATTATGATTATTTTTAAGAGAAGTCAGAAGCAGGGTGAGATAGTCTTGTTTTCTTCGGGTGTCCGGAATGCTCGTGTCATTTTCTCCGTATGAACAAAAAGCTTCAAAACTACCAACACTGCTATTTCATAGCAGTGTTGATAATTTTGAACTTTTTTCTACTTCTAGACTCTGCTTTTGACCAGACTGGTAAAATGTGTGCTACTCAGACACTGACAAATGACAAAGAGCAACAGCAAGATAAAATTTCTAGCAACTACACTCTGATTCTAAATATTGAAGTGATATAAGTGGAAGATTGTCTGTCTCTTTTAGACATTTCATATATCGCAGGTTGAGGATCTTGGGTTTGAGTCCCGGCGAGTCAGGCTTGTTAATTCTTGACCACCACTCGAACCAGAGTGTAATAACTTAGTAGGCTAAGCTGAACAGGAAAGATCATATCTTTCCAACTATTCTAACCCTGTCCTGCTATAAATGGGCCGCTGGTACAAGGCTTGGTCTTGGTGACTCTCTCCCAGAAGTGGCTATTAACATCCCATACATAACTAAACCACCATGTTAGAGTGCAGTGAGTGGTATCTGCCCTGGGCAAGATGAAACCATTCTTCCACTCTTTTTTTTCCTTTCTGTCGCCTCAAGACACGCAGGGACTATGTTAGGATTATTCTAAAGCCCATACAAATGGAGTACACAAGCATAGTGCGATGTTAATGTCTTCAACTATTTAAATTAACATTTCAGGCATCAGGTTTGCACAATCACGGCGATAAAGGTCATGAAGGTCATAACCATGGTGACGAAGGAAAAGACGAAGACCACTTTGATTCAATGTGGAAGGGTCTCGTTGCATGCATCGGAATTTATTTTTTTTATGTTTTAGAAACCGTGATGGGTTTCATTCATAAGAAAAAGGTAATTTTTTTTCGTTCAAACTTTACCATCTTAATACAACCAAACACTCTTTCTATTTTGCTATTGCTCAAATTATTTTCCCAATTTTAATACAACCAAATATATATTTCATTTTAATGCAGTCAAATACACTACAACAATAGTGACTTTTACCCTCGTTCTAGATTTATGGTTTGAGTACACTTTTTGGTTTTTAAATTCAGTTTCTCGAAGAGCCTTTATCACTTTATATATATCTGATATTTATCAAGCTTACATCTAAAACATTATGGCAATATTTTATTCCACCCTTCTTAATACAACCAAATATGATTTTTGTATTAACTTTTAAAACAACAAATGTACTCTTTCTTCATTTTAATACAACCAAATACATTTTAGACTAGCAAGAAGCATCGCCACCATCATCATTCACACACTAATAATCACCATGATCATTTATGTGAGCCCGATACGCCAAGTTCTACTTCTTCGCCTTCATCAAAGACTACTACGAAGGTCAAAGGTAAATTTGTTGAAATATGTTTGACTTGAGGAATTAGTTATTGGAGGGTGCCCAGTTAGCTCAATCGGAAACCGTTAGGAAGAATATTCCTGGAGCTGTGCATCTGTGATCGTCCTGACGTAGGTTCAATACTTTAATCGAAGGTGTTACCTATTAATCTCTGCTGTACGCAAACTTGTAAATGATGAGTAAAATTTTTTTTTTTTGAATCTGTGATTTGTTTTATTCTCAGATTCCACTGTTATTTATTCACCGTGTGAATCACCCTTACTGAAAATCCACAGCCCAACACCAAACGGGAAGATTGGTAACGGACATATTATGAATGGAGGTACGTTTTGCTGGTTATTTTTTTTTATTGAAATTCACTCTGAGCAAGTTCGGAAGCAGTGCCTGAAAGCAACCAACTAACGACCGCTCAAAAGCAAAGAGTTACTAAAACATGTGGTACCAACAACTGCACTCTAAACGGAAAACATCCCAAACAGAACTGAACCACCATGGTAAAGTGCAGTGAGTGGTATTTGCCCCAGGCAATGGTAAAACCAATTACCACTTCTTTGCTTCCTTTTAGTCGCCTCTTACGACACCCAGAAAATACGTTAGGACTACGCTGTAGCATCACTGCCAATCGAACAATACTTGACAGCACGCAGTCGCATTTTTCGACAGTTGTGGACTTTGGGTGCAATGGCCTAGTGCTTATCATGTTGGCATGGCAGATTGAATATCTCTGGTACAAGTCCAGACGAGTTCTTTTCGTTGATCCTTGCCCACCACTCCATGCAGGGTATGATAACTTGGGAAGACTAAACCGAACAAGAAAGATCACAACTCCAACCCTGTCTGCGATAAGTGGCGACGGGTACAGGAAAGTGATCAGGGTGATCCACTCCTAGAAGTGGCTATAAAAATATACAAAATCAGTTTTTTTTTTATTGAAATTCACTTTAAGCAAGGCCGGAAGCAACTCCCAAAGGGAACCAACCCACGCAAAACCAAAGAGCTACTGATAGATGTAGTACCAGCAACTGCACTCTAAACGAAAAACATCCCAACAACTGCACTCTAAATGTAAAACATCCCAAGCAGAAGTAAACCATCCTATTGAAGTGCAGTGAGTGGTATCTGCCCTTTTTTAACTTTGTAATCTGTTTTATTCTCAGATTCCACTGTTATTTATCCACCATGTGAATCACCGTTACTGAAAATCCACAGCCCAACACCAAACGGGAAGATTGGTAACGGACATATTATGAACGGAGGTACATTTTGCTGGTTAATCTACACTTTTCAGTTTAAAATTCAGAAAAGTCTGCTACAGTAATGAAATTGTACAAAATGCTTCCATGACTATTTACAAGACTTTGATCAATTCTTATAAAATGAACTTTATTCCACGGTATGCAATTAACAGTGTTTACAGTTATATCTGTGGGTCACAGTGCCTCGCTTAGGGGCACCCCTACGTTCGTCTAACTTGAAATGCTTGGCTGGGGTTCGAAGTTGCGCAATTCCATAGGTGTAACGTTTGGCAGCTATTGTCGCTACCACAGCCCAAAGACAATGAAATGAACATATAGGAAGCCTGGAGGAAAACACATTCTGTCGCTCTGGCCCAGACGCAAAATGAGAGCATGGACCTAAGCGCTTTCTATCACTAGATTCCCTAGTATGTATCCAGTACTAGTTTCACTAGTATGTGCCTTTTTCTCTAGTATGTGTTCTCTATCGCTAGTTCTTCCTAATATGTATCTAGTACTAGTTTCACTAGTATGTGCCTTTTATCACTAGTTTCCCTAATATGTATCTAGTACTAGTTTCACTAGTATGTGCCTTTTATCACTAGTTTCCCTAGTATGTGTCTAGTACTAGTTTTACTAGTATGTGTTTCCTATCACTAGTTTTACTTGTATGTTTCTAGTATTAGTTTCACTAGTATGCGCTCTCTATCCCTAGTTTTTCTCAAATGTTAACTTGATCCACGGCGCCATTTTAGTTTTATAAAACAATATAACTCAGAGAGGGGTCTCCCTCAAATGACCGTATGGCCTCATCGCCTTCTCTCAATACTGAAAAATTTTAACTTTGTTGGTTCCATGCGCATTTTGTATGCACTTCTGTATCTATAGTCGTTGAAAACATAAATCTTTCTCTTCACAGATGCGCAGAAATCCTTACTCAGTCCAGTACCAGTAGTAGCAGTTAACGGACATTTGCATCACGATAGTCATGAACACAACGGACATTTGCATCACGATGGACATCAACACAATGGACACATAAAATCTAACGATCATAAGATTGTAATTAATATGGATGAAGAACCATTGGGTGGGTATTTTTTAATTTCAAAATATTTTTGTTAAGTCAGAAAAAATTAAACAAGAAAATTTTAGCCAAAGATGGACCCAGATCACATTTGTGATCTATCAGTGTTTCGTGATGAAACTGACAATACCTGCCAAACATAACAAATAACACAGGTTCAAAACCTGACAAAGTATAGTCAAGATCGAGGAATGATAAAAGCTTCGAGAGCAAGACATTTGGGGCGCCATTGGGCAAGCTACTGAGATTTAGGAATACGCTTCTAGCTAAGTATCTCTGTTTGTCCTGATTCGAAAATTCGAATCCTGTGAGGAATGATTATATGCAAGAGAACTGCTGTGTGCCTCGCTGGTGCCTGGTGGTTCACATAAGCATTGTTTACGGCTTCCTCCACCAACCAGATCTATGCACAGTAAAAATGAGAGATATGTTGAGCCAAAAATCAAACTGGTGTCTGCTTGAGAGGTCAAGCTTCACCATATCATCAAGCCGTATTCTTGGCTTTCCTCTCCCGCAGGATAAAAATAAAGTCATATCCCTGTAATATATCCTTGGAAATGAATTAATAGATAACTTTCACTTTTCAGAAACCGGACACCACCATCACCATTCGCACGAAGTTCCTAAAACTATTGCGAGTTTAGCATGGATGGTCATTGTAGGAGATGGGCTGCATAACATTACTGACGGTCTCGCAATTGGTATGATATTCCCTAATAAAAAATAATTGAGTTTGTCAACTATAAACATCAGTGCATCAGAGAACCCAAAACCATCGCAAGTTTATCTTTGATGGTTATTTTAAGAAGTGTTATTACCATGTCCCAGGACATATACTACTCACTGCACTTTACCATGGCGGTTCAGTTCAGTTTGGGATGTTTTCCTTTTAGAATGCAGTTGCTGGTGTTACATCTTAACGGCCACTTAATAGCAAAGAGATACTTAAAGGTGTAGTACCAGCAACTGCACTCTAAACGGAAAACATTCCAAACGGAACCGAACCATATTGGTAGAGTGCAGTGAGCGGTATCTCTCTCTGAGTGATGGTAAAACCATCTACCACTTCTTTGTTTCCTTTTAGTCGCCTCTTACGACATGTAGGAAATACGTTAGGACTATTCTAATGCCCGTAACTACAGGGCTATGATCCATGGATCATAGTCTACTTTGATTCCTCAAGATATCGTGAAGTCTGTCATGCATAACATAACAGATAGCAGGCAACTGGTAGTCTTTCTCTTTTTAAACAACCGATCAAAATACTCAATTTTGTCAACAATGAGTCACAAGCTTTGCCGTGTCCATCAGTGACTTGTGGTGGTTTAATGGCAAACATATGGCAAGTTTAGATTGTTATTCTAGGTAATCGACAGCATAATTTTATCTTATAGCCACTTCTTGGAGTGTATCACCCTGACCAAGGCCCTGTACTAGCGGCCACCTATAGACGAATAGGGTCATACTTCCTGAAAATATATGAATCTCTTCCTGTTCGGCTTGGCCTACCCAAGTTATTACACCCTAGGTTGAGTGGTGGGCTTGGATTAACGACTCAAACCGAGAGTTCACCTCAGCTTGGCTATCTCAAAATGATTCACTGCGTAAAAAATTCATCATTTATTTTGTGATTTTACCTACAGTTCGGAAAATGTCAAATCTAGTATCAGCAACTGCACCCATCTTCTTACGTACCTCAAAGTGCTGACCTTGTATGCATATAATTTTCATTTATTTCATGATTTCTTTTCATTTTTTTCTCCTCTAGGTGCGGCATTCACTAGTGGTATAGGAGCAGGTCTCAGTACATCACTAGCAATATTTTTCCATGAAATTCCGCAAGAACTTGGCGATTTTGCAATACTTTTGAATTCTGGAATGTCCGTCAAGCAGGCTCTACTATGCAACTTTTTATCGGCCTGTACATGCTTTGTTGGATTGGTAATAGGTAAGTTGGGAATAGCAATGTTGTCATTTCCTCTGAGTGTCTCATTTGAGTAGGTTATCCAGGACAAGACCCTATATGAACGGCCACTATACAAAGACAAACAAATAATGTATCTTTTTTACAGCCACTTTTTGGAGTGAATCACCCTGACCCAGGCCCTGGAGTAGTAGCCACTTATAGACTGACTGGGTTAGGTGGACGGACAGTGTTAGAAATATTAGAAAGATATAATCAATTCGATTCGGCTTTGCCTACCCAAGTTATCAAAAACCATGAACTGAACCCTAAGCGTAAAAGATTTACATAACTGAACCACTATAGTAAGGTGTAGTGAGTGGGGTCTGCCCTGGGCAGCGGTGGAGCCGTTTTTAGTTGCCTTTAACGGTATGCAGGATATATTTCAGATCAATTCCGAATCGTTTTTCCAGTATTCGGATTATTCTTAAACTGATTCATTTTGCTGTGAAATCATGATATATGCCAAATTTTACGTTGTAAAATTTGTCATATATCATGATTTCACTGCAAAACAGCAAAACGTGGTCAAATATCAGCAAACTGGTTAATCTAAAAGGTTGGAACTTTTTATTCATATACCGGTAGTGGATGATTAATTTTTGATCTAATCTACAATGGCGATCCTAGTTAGGAATAGCAATGTCCTTGCTGAAATAGTTAGGTTTTCTGTTATTTTGAAACGTGGAGATTTTGCAATACTTTTCAAATCTGGAAGATGGATTATAGATACGTTACAAATGCGTGTTTTTTATTACCACTCCTTAGGAAGCATCATCCTGAGTTTACAGAGCATTGTTGGCAGCTCTGACCAATTTATGATTTCAGATTTGCGCACATGCTCCTATTAACCCATTATAATGCCATAATTTGATCACAAAAAATTATCAAATCCCCCCCTCATTGCATATAACTTTATTAAACGTCTTCCTTATCACAGGTCTTCTAGTTGGTGAATACACAAATGGAATTATACTTTGGGTTCTGGCCTTCACTGCTGGTTCATTCTTGTACATTGCATTGGTCGACATGGTGAGTAACGATATCTGTTTGGTGTTTTTAATTACCATCACCCAGGGCAAATTCTGATGTCTGTACTCTATAATTATAGGGGTTTAGTTCTGCACAGGAAAGGAGAGGATTTCATTTTTATCCTGCGGGAGAGGGAAGCCGAGAATACAGATTAACTATGTGGCGAACCACGACCTTTTGTGCAGATACCAGTTCCAAATCAGGGTGAAGGTTTTCGGATTATCAAATTTCTCACTTTTCTGTGCGTGGACCTTGTTGGTGGATGAAGCCGTAAGCGACGCTTACGTGAACCACTGCACCGGCGAGGCGTCCAGCAGACCTCTTGCATATAATCATCATCCCTCACAGGATTCGAACCTGTTCATGACGATCAGAGTTGGTTTCCATCAGAGTGGTTTCCACAGACTGGCAGAATGCCATTTATTCTGCTACTTAGACACCTGAAGAAAAGAGTTACCGTCAGTAGAAAATTTAGCTAATACGTAATATTGAATGATATATCTGTAGCTAGAAGATTTCAATGCCACTTTTTGAGTTTCTGGGTAGCAACCAAACTATTTATAAAGGTTCCAATTTTTCAATTATTAATGAAATAGCAGTTTTGATGGTTTTGAAGCTTTTTTGACAATCCTAAATGACTTGAACGTTTCAGACACCCGAAAAACAGGTATGAGCCTCAGAATAGTCGTAATGTATTTCCTAGCAATTGAAAGAAAACAAAGAAGTTGTTGATGGTTGATCATGGTGGTTCAGTTCAGTTTCATTTGGGATGTTTTCCATTTAGAGTACAGTTGCTGGTAGTACATCTTTTTAGTAGTTCTTTGCTATTGAGTGGCTGTTGTTTGGTTTCCTTTGGCAGCTGCTTCCGGCCTTGCTTAGAGTGAATTTCAATAATAAAGAAGTGCTGCTGATGCAAGGTCTTGTGCATGGTGATCCACCCAAATGAGTAGCTGTAAAAAAAACACTGAAGACTCTTAAGGAAGTATTTGCAGAATACCTATATATTTCATTTTCTTATTTTCTACTCATTTTTCCTTTTCTCAGCTTCCTGCCATGATGAAGCAACTGGATCACAAAGAGTATAAGAAACGCTTCGTTATCCAAAACCTCGGCCTCTTATCGGGATATGCACTGATGGTCACCATTGCTTTACATGAAGGAACGATTGCAAATTCTTTCTAAATTTGACACTAGTGACGGTAGAGGTATTTTTTGGTTGAGGAAAACGGGAAATCATTTTATCCACTTTACTGTTATTTTGTGGAAAACTATTTGTCTATCATTCCTGTACTGGACACCACTGGCAGTAAAGATTTTTTTAAGGGACTGAAGACACTGCGGGATCAACTATTCATTGCACTATCATTTTGCGGAGTTTGATACATTTACACTAGTAGGCGGTAGAGATTTTATTTAAATACAGAAGTGTGGAAAAAACTCTTGGGGAGGATATGCTTGAAAATGATGGTTTGTTTGTCTGAAATTTTCAAGTCTTCTTTTCTAATTTGGATTGAAGTAATATGTAAACTGGATTTTTATAGCGTCTCTATGTGAAGAATCTCCATGCTTGCCCTACTCTTTGCTTTCCTCTCTCCATGAGCTGAAATTCACACCGGAGAGTTGAAAATTTCGCTCTTTTTTGTTTTTATTTAAGTGACTGAAACACATTTTTTTAGGAATTTATTTTAAAGTGCTATGAAATAGCAACGTCGGTGGTTGTTACTGTCAGATGCTCAGAAATTGTAATCTGTTGCATGTAGTGTTGCCACATTCACATATATTTTGTGTCGATAGATGTGTGTCAGGGATGGGGGGGGGGAGTCCTTAGTTCTCATTCCTGTGTTTAATGTAGCTCTTCGTACTTTAATGGTTTTAGGAGACTCTTCATGCAGGCTTTCTCTGAGCTAGTTTTGATAATAAAAAATCGAATGAGTTCAATTCGAATCAAATCACTCTTAATTTGATATAAGTGAAACGAGAAAAGAATAGAAAGATATTGTGCACAATTTTTTTATCGGTGAAAATTTCTAACTATATGCAAATTCTCAATCGACGAAATTTTTCTTCAGCTGATCCTTTTTTGCGCACATGTTTTAGGAGTCATTTTTGGGTTTGGCTGTCTAAAATATTTGATTAATGATTTGCGAATCTTAAATTATAACGACCTCTTAATAGCAAAAAACTACTAAAAGATATAGTGCCAGCAACTGCACTCTAAGTGGAAAATATCCAAACAGAAATGAAACGCTGTGGTTAAGTACAGTGATGTTAAACATAAGATTTTCTCATCAATTTTTTCTGGCAGGGTACAGGTATCAATGTTAAAATAAAGGTATCTGTTTCATAGACAGAATTAGTGATTTCGATCCGATTCTAAAAAATTTATCCAAATCAGATTCAAATTACACATGATTCAGTCCTGCTAGTGACATTTTTGATTGATTTGGGTCAAATATTTTAGATTGATTTCTACTCACAGAGACTTGTATTTGAATTCCCTGAATTGCACATGTATCTGAATCAGGGACGACCAGAAACGAACATTTTATAATTCATTTTAAATTCATCCATATTTGTGTTGGAAGGTAGCATTCTGATATTTTTAAAGAAAAATATAAATTGCGAAAACCAGGAAAATTTGGTCATAGTACACACTGTCAATTTGGGATGTAGAAATGAGTTTTTCTGTTGATTTTGACTCGATATATTCAACAAAAATGACCTATTTTTATATCCTACTATTCTGAAATATATCTAAAGTTAAGAATGTTACTATACCGAATATGTCCATTTTTGAATTTATTCGAATATTCAGTTCGGTTCGGACATCCCTGATTCAAATGAATGCGATTTTTTAGTCCAAAAATACTGATTTTTTTATAGGGGTCCTTCGTGTTTTTGAAAATGAAACTCGGTCACTGAAACCTTCTTCTTGCAATGTCTCATTTTTGACAATATTGTTTCTTATCTGCACCAACTTATTTATTTTTTCTTATTTATTTATTTGCTGCTTCATTTTTCATTTATTTTTGTTCAATATCGTACATAATTTGTCACGAAAATGTTACAAAATATTTCAAAAATTTTTTGTAAACTCGCGGTACGAAATTTAAAAGACATAACATTGTAACGTGTGTGTATATTTGTCTAAGCGAATCAAATCGAAAATAAAAATCTTTCAAATCGAAAATCACTCAAATTTGAATCAAATCAGATATTTTTGGGAATGTCTTTTGCTCAATTTGTACTTAACTTGTCAGAAAAATTTATTTAAAATATTTCAAAATTTTTTCTTGTTCAAAATTTAAGAATTTGAAGATGAAACATGTTTTTTTATTTGTCGTATTTCTTGCCTAGAAGTGGTCAAAATATTGTTGAACCCAAACCAAAAATAGCAAAATTTTCTGTTCAATATACTGTACAAAATTTGTGAAAAAATTTTTTGGAACGTCTCAAAATTTCTTTTGAACTACGTATGTCCTTATTCGAATAGTGAATAAAAGCGATTTAATTTTTATTGAGTTGATTCATTTTACAGTAAAATCATGATATATGCCAAATTTTACGCTGTAAAATTTGACATAAATCATGATTTTGATGCAAAATATCAGTAATATCATTCATCGGAATTGTTGAAAGATTTTTTGTTACGTAATGGACATAATGTCATGACATGCGTATTCATTTGCTGATCGTCTCAACTTGTATTTTTTTATGAAACATTGACAACTTTTCCATGTCCTGGTCACCAAGTTTTTTTTTTTTTAATATTTCTGTTTTCTTTTATTGTGGATCACCCTGAACAAGGTCCTGTATGTGCGGTCACTTAAATAGAGGAACAGGTTTTGTGTTGTTGGAGAAATATGATCTTCCCGGTTTGGCCAAGCCTTCCCAAGTTATGATGAGTTAAATGGTGGGCATGGGCAAACTTGCCAGCCTGAGACCCAAACCTGTGATCTTCAATCTGTGATGCCAGCATGATGACCACTAGGCCATCGTGCACACATTTAACAGCTTTAAAACTATTTCCTGCCGAAATTGCGAACTATGTATGGTACATCTACACCCCTTTCGTTGCGATTTGGGTTCTACAATCGCCCTAATATACTTTCTTTGTCGGCAATGAAAGGAGACAAAGAAGTGGTAAGTGGTTTTATCAGCACCCAGGGCAGATACCACTCAGTGAAACTTTATTATAGCACTTTTGGGATGTTTATCACTTGAAGTGCAGTTGCTGGTACTACATTTTGCAGTACCTTCAAGCGGCTGTTAATTCGTTTGTCTCTAATGCTGCTTCTGGTCTTTTTTGAAATGAATTTTGGAAAAATAACGGAACCATTACAATAGGGTGAAGTGAGTGGCATCTCCCCTAGGCAATAGTTAAATTGTTTATCACTTCTGTTCTTTTAATCCATCCAATCCTAAATTTTCAAGTAAGAGCCACGGATGGATCATGTCTCACCGACGCGACCCATCAGTATTCATACTCTTTCGGAATCTTTTTCCGATTGTTCAAGTTCAAGACCTGATTTCATTCCAACATTAAATTCATGTCAACTTTTCCTTTGTTTTTTAAGTTTTTAATTTATTGCACGCGATTGTTAAGCCGTCTTTCTGTGTTTGCTCTGCTTCGAATGCTTACGTAGGAGCATTCATTAGCTGCATTGACATTTTAATTCCCTCCCCCCTCCCTAGTGTGGATCAATTTGTAGACATACATGGGAACCCGTCTGCCATGCCTTCAGTGTTTTTTGCCACTCATTGAGTGGAATACCTTGATCAAGGCCCAACGGCCACTTAATAGCGAAAGGGTTAGGGAAATTAGGGTTGGAAAGAAAGTTCAATCGAGAGTTTGGTGTTTTTCCAATTTCATCTCAAAAGGGAGAGCAAAAAAAAAAACTCGCCAAGCTGTACTGTTTAACCCTTTCAGTGAATTTTCTGCACTGTCAGTGTAGAGGCACCAAAATCATTTGTTTTAAAGTTTTTATTTGTTTGAAATGTTTTTGGTGGGGGGGGTTTCGGAGTTTTAGGTTAGTTTTTGAGTTCTTGCAGTTCTTTATTATGACGTCATTATCTGTTCATTATTCTGATCGTTTGGTAATAATGCTTATCTGTTCCTGTTTTGTGTCTGCTTAGCACTGTTTTAATAAACTATTTCAAACATCAACTTGTATTATGGGATGCAATAGGATAGGATTTAATTTTTTTTCTGCGTTAGAGGAAAGTGGGGAATGCAGCCTAATCATATAGATGAACGACCTCTCGTGCATGGACCTGGTTGGTGGAGGAAGGCGTAGGCATTTCTCACATGAACTAGCAAGCTGTTCGGATATAATCATCATCCCACATGGGGTTCGAACTTGCGTCAGGACGATCAGAGATGCTTATTCCCAACGCTCTACCGATTGATGTACCTGGGCACCACCCAATAAAATATCTTTGGGATGCTCCTGCCGTTAGATTGTGTTTCATGTAACTCCTCGACATAGCAGTGAATCTTCATCAAACAAAGTAAAAGCTTGTCTGGCCTTTCATACAAGATACCGCTGAGGCGCGCAGGTTTAGTAATCTGCCTTGACAGAGGGAAGATACATAATGTGACACCTTAATTAGAGATTGTTTATTTTAAAATTACGTCAACACAAACAAACGCATGTACCAAATAAACAAAAAAGACGGGGAAATAGGCGAAATTTAAAATAATATTTAATATACACCGGTTCATGAGTACGAACTTAATTTTTCAAACGCAGTAAACATACATAAATAATTTCTTTTTCAATATAGTATAAATATCATTGATTTATCGTGGTACTGAATTTGAATCATAAACACGCCTTGAGTGATGTGTCCATAAATATATAGGATATCATTTTTATCTTGCGGGAGACGAAAGCCGAGAATACAGCTTAACCATATGGCGAATCATGAATTCTCGTGCAGATACCGGTTCCAAATCGGGGCGAAGTTTTTGATTATCGTATTTCTCATTTTTCCTGTGCATGGACCTGGTCGGTGGAGGAAGCCGTAAGCGGCTTATGAACCTGGTTGGTGGGGGAAGGCGTAATCGGTTCTATTGTAATCAGCATCCCTCACGGGATTCGAACCTGTGTTATGACGATCAGAAGTGCGTAGCTGGAAGCGTGTCCCCAACGGTTTTACCAATTGAGCTAACCGGGCACACCGGTTAATGTAGATTTCGGATTCGATTCTCGGCGAGTCCGACTCGCTTGTCCATGCCCACCACTCAACCCAGGGCGTAATAACTTTGGTAGCCTCGGGCGAACCTTTGAGGTGTCTTTTATTTAAAAATCAAATGAGATGAGATGAAATTTATTTTAGTATGCAATTCCCAATGTTTACAATTATATCTGGTTACGAGATTTTTCTTGCATCTTGCCATTCCATCCCTTGTGGAACACATGAGCAACCGGTGAGGTTATCGAGCATAGTCCCAAGTCTGTAGGTGACAGTGCCTCGCCCAGGGACACCCCGCATGCATTGCTCATTGAAGCATTTTTCGTTCGTCGATCTTGAACATACTTCGGTGGGGTGCGACGCTGGTGGCTTCTAACACGCATCATTCGTTGGGTGTTACGTTCGGCAGCTATTGTCAGTTTCATCGCGCCACCGCGGCCCACAAGGGCGCAAGCGTCCTTCATTTGGGTGCCCGGTTAGTTCAATCGGAAGCCTCGCTGGTGCACGGTGGTTTACGTAAGCGCTACTCACGGCTTCCTCCACCTACCATGTCCATGCACAGGAAAAGGAGTAAAATGTTGCGCCAAAAACCTTCACCCCTGATTCGGAACTGGTGTCTGCACAAGAGGTCGTGGTTTGCCATATGATTAAGCTATATTCTCGGCTTTCCTCTCCCGTAGGATAAAAATAAATTCCTACCCTAACCGGAAAAATAATATCTTTCCAACAAAACTAACCATGCCCGTCTATAAGTGGCCCCCTGGTACAAGGCCTGTTCGAGGGTAAAAATATGAGTAAAAATATGACATAAGGGGTGGAGTTTGTGCAGAACATATGATACCATCGACCATTTTTTTGACGGAAAAGATCAAAAAATCGTGATGCCTACGCCCATGGATAGCACCGTAGTTGTGTGTTTAGTCAACCGAATCTGTAACCTGGCACGCTTCAATTGTTTGACAGAAATTAATACAATTATACTTCCTATTCGAAAAGAAATGTTTCCCTATATTTTTATATTTACGTTTAGTTAATAATTTCTAAACTTACTGGGGAACATTGCTTATTTCTGAATAAAAATTTATCGTAACTATTCTGACGAATTGAAAAGTGTTTCACATTCCAATTTGTTTTCTCGATCAAATTCTTGCCGCTTGCAGTTCTGGGTTTTGGGAGATTGGTGTGGATTATTTATCGGCTCTCTGATCGTTTTTACGTCTGTGTGTTGGATTGATCCTGTTTTAATTTAAAGAGCACCGTCCAAGCTATCTGCTATGGTAAGTTTTTCGAAAGGGAGACTTTTCTTTTACTTATGAACCGATTTGGATACATTAATAGATTAATATTCTGTATTTCTCACTTATTTGTCATGACAATTTGTTTGTGAGTAGGTAGATTAGTTGCTCAATCACCCGTGCGTCTCACTGTGAAGGGTTGTGAATGTTGTCCCATTATTGCGTATTAGTAGCCAATTTAGACCTACAAACTTGTTTGTCAAGGTGGTGTCCGAATACTGGTAACCCTCAACGTTTTATTGGTGTTTGTTGGAGTGGCAACCTGAGAATACGGCTTAGCCATATGACAAACACGACCACTTGTGCAGACATCGGTTTTGAACTGAGGTTTTTGGCTTATATTTATGTTGTTATTCTTTGCATGGACCTGGTCGGTCTGTTGTCCAGCAAGCAGTGTCTTTATGTGAAGCACTGTGCACTTGCGAGATGTTCAGCACAGGGCAGACCTCTTGCATATAATCATCATCTGATTATTCCCCTTAGCTCAAACAATAAGTTTTGATAGATTGGAAATATGCTCAAGCATTTCATTTCTTACTTTCTTTAATTATCGTATCAGCTAGGCCATTTCAAATCTTGTGTGGGAGAATTGGGGTCTAGTGAAGTTTAGTACCATATTTCCGAATGTCATTAAAATAAAAACTGACAGAATATTCTCATCCTAACTAGGGGGCGCTAATGCTGCAAGTATCTGGCATTGTCTCCCGGGTTAGGATGAGTCGCTTGCAACATGGGAAATTTTTATGATAATCGGATATATGGTACTAAACATCATGAGACCCGAGAATTGCTAGTAGGCTACAACATACTTCACAAAACGAGTAGCATTGGTAACAGCAACTGTAAATGCAAAGAGAGAACTGAACCTCCACGGTCTAGCTTGGTTAGCTCGATCGGTAAAGCATTGTGAATGCGCTTCGAGCTACGCCACTCTGATCGTCATGACGCAGGTTCGAATCCTGTGATGGATGTTGATTATATGCGAGAGGTCTGCTGGACTGGACGCCTCATCGGTGCATGGTGATTCACGTAAGCGCCGTTCACGGCTTCCTCCATCAACCAGGTTCATGCACAGGAAAAATAAGAAATGTGATAATCAAAAACCTTCACCCTGATTCGGAACTGGTATCTGCATGAGAAGTCATGGTTTGCCTTTTTTTTTTTTTTTTCATTGAAATTCGCTCAGAGCAAGGCCACAGGAGAAGAATCAAGCTCGAAAATTCTCCTGAAGCCACTAAAGTGCAAAGAGCTACATGAAATGCAGGACTAGGAAATAAGGAACCCCCAACCCTGATAGATATCTATTAACGCGAGTTTTAAAAATGTTATTCTATCCTATCCTATAAGCTCAATGAGTGGTATCTGCTCTGGATGATAATAAGATCAATTACCTCTTTTTTGTTTTCTTTCGATCACCCTTTTATTGAGGCACAGAAAATACACTTTTGAAGGGTAATTTTGAAGGCCACATTTAATAACAGCCCAAATATTAATCTTGTATGTAACAGTCCGCTCTGGGATTAAACGACCACCACCAGCAGCAAGCGGTGAATTTCATTCGATTCAATCGTTACAAACGATCGCAGAGACTGAAAGGACTAGACCACTGCTTCCAGGATTTGAAAGATAGCAGGTATGTGGTTTATTGGTTATATTTTAGGGCTGGGCAAAACCGAATCATTTAGGATTCGAATCTGATTCGAATAATTTTTTCGAATCAGATCGAATCACTAATTCTCTGTAAATAACAACTACCCCATTTTTCCTATATTAATTTTTCCCCATCATGAAAATAAAGAAATTTATAGTTCGTAGTGTGTTTTTAATTCATACTAAGAGCTACAATTTCCATATTTTAACGACAAAATATAATCGATTTTGGTCAAATTTGACCAAAAACGATAGTATTTCGTCATTAAAAATGAAAATCCCAGTTCACTTAACAAGCTTTTGTTCCTATGAGCAATTTATGCTTGATTGGGGGTAATCGTGCTTCGAATCGATTCGAATCGCCGAATCAATTTGCCCAGCCCTATTATATAGTAAATAGGGAGGTAAATCTCAGGGTGACAATATTGTTTATCTTCGGGTGTCCGAGATGTCCATGTCATTTTCTTCGGATGAACGAAAAAGCTTCAAAAACATCAACACTGCTATTTCATGGCAGTATTGATGATTTTGAACCTTCTGATACAATAAAGTTCAATTACTACCAGACACTTGGAAAGAGACACTTTTTAATCTTCTAGAAGCTTATATATTATGATATATTGCATATGCTGAATGCATTATTAAAATGCTTGTTTTAAGAACTCCAACTTAAACAAATTAAATTTTACCAAGTTAATACCATTTGTGAAAAGTTATGTTTGGGAAGGCTTTGATTCTCCTTGAATAGAAGTGCCTCTCAAAATTTTAATTAAACCTCAATTTAATTTAAATCATAGGTCTTTTACATGATTATTATCTATCGAAATTCACTCTGTGTAAAGCAGAGGGAGGTGAAGAATCCAACTAACAGCCACTTATGTGGCAAGGCTTCAAGAGGTTCTTGAACTTTTTTAGCCCTGTCCCCCTGATGCTAATCCTCATAATTCACCCATCACCTACATCTCAATATTAAGCAAATAAAAATGAAAAAGTCATTTATTTATGTGTTGTTTTTTTGTAAATGAGAAATCTCTTTCGCATTCTATTTTGTAAAGTTTTTTTAAAACGAAAAGCTTCATCCATCATTGACCCACAATTAACAAAAAAATGGCTCATGTTTGATAAATTAAAATCTCTGGTTGGGCTTCTCCAGCAGAATTAAAATTATTCCCTTGACCAATAGTTTTATAAAAAGTTTTCTCATATTCTTTAGACTCTATGAAGACACGTACACCAATGATGAAGTCACAGAGATGCTTGATGGACTTTTAACAGTTTGTCGAAGCGAGATGGAGTCCGAATTACTCAATTCGAGCCACACAAGTGTGCTGTTGATGCGGCAAATGTTAACGCAAGCAGAGAAATGGCATCTGAAACTTGATGCTGATATTTCTGAGCTGGAAAACAGGTTGGAAATTAGATGAAAATTTTACCTTTTTCGTACTCTTTAGGCAGTTATTTTATGCAAGTGCATAGACATAGTTTATTTCGACACCTCTTTTGACACCAAAGGCGATACAAATATAGATATCACATTACAGAGTTATCAGGAAAGCAAACAAAACCTAAAAGAAAGTTTAAAAACGTGCCACGGAATAAGTTTCAATGAAACATTTGAAAAAAGTAACACACAATTACTTACCTAAAAAAATCCTATAAATATCACTAAATTCGACCAAAATCATCGTACAGGTCCCCTCCCTCACAAAAAAAATAAATAAAGGGGCGCCAAACACACACTATAAGTTAAATCACAAGTGAAAAATAAATTGGACTCTACTGGGAGAAACTGTACATGAGAAAAAAAGACGTTAAAACAATAAAAGAAAAAAAAACTTGAAGTAAAACAAAAGAGGGGTAAAATAGAAATGGAAGTAAATAAATGCTCCAAAAAAAAATGCTGAAAGCTTCTCATTCTTATTTATTTGCTTTTACTATTTTTTGTACTTGTGAGCAACTGAGCAGTAACCTTGCCATTTTTATTTCAATTTATATTGATGATGCTAACAACACTGTAAACTCGGTATTAAAGGACAAGTCTAGGTTTTATTCCCTACATGAATTACGGAGCACAAAAGTGTCATCATAATTAGTTTTCCCCTATTTACTGTAATGAATGCTCCTAAAATTTTCATGACTGGCGTGTCTTAGACATTAATATTAAATGTATTAAGTGGTTCCGTCCTTTTCGTATAATTTTGCAAACATACAGATAATAATATGCTATATTATCATACAATGAACCGTGAGTCCTTCTTCTAGAGGTGCTTGTGACCTCTGATCCGTATGGGACTCTTATACCAAGGATGCTTGAATGAGATAGTATTAAAGTCAAAAACACAAACAGCATTATCTTCTTCCACAAAATTACAAGTCTATTTCTAATATAATAAGCCTAACTTCTTCAGACAAAGCAATACACGACCTATTTATAAGTCGTATCTTGTTTTTGTCTGAAATAGTTAGGCTATGACCTATCGAAAGCTTAGGGTTTCATTTTTATGCTACGGGAGAGGAAAGCCGAGAATATGGGTTAACAATAAGGCGAAAGACCTCTCTTACAGACGCCATTTCCGAATCAGGCTCAAGGTATTGGCGCATCATATTTCTCATTTTTCCTCTGTATGGACTTGGTTGGTGGAGAAAACCATAAGCAGTGCTTCCGTGAAACACATGCGCCAACGAGACGTCTAGCAGACCTATCGCATATAATCATACCTTATGAGATTTGAACTCTGGTCGTTATAGTTGCGTTGCTCGAAGCAAGTTACTAATGCTTTTACCGATTGAGTGACCCGGCACTCAACAGCTTACGGATAAATATACTATGTCTTGGAAAGAAATCATGTTGCTTTTGTTTTTGACTTTAATAATATCTCATCCAAGAACACCCTTGCGTTGCGTCGCCATGTTTTGTGAGAATAATTCAGTGGGGTTGTTAATTAACAATTACCTATTTCATGTTAGGTATATTTACCTATTTATATGTTTTGTTACAATGTTTGGTTGGATGTTGTGTGTTTGGGAGAAGTTTGCGCACAAAAGTGTATTAAACTTCATTTACTTAAGTTTTGTTCGCTTTAGTTTTCCTCATTTAAATTGTTTTGGTTTAAATGTGTTTTAGTTGAAACAAAATAAAGTACTAACAGTACTACAGTCCACTGTTGGATGCAAGTCACAGCAGTTCGAGTCCAAAGTCAAGTCGAAAGATAAACAAGTTACGAGTCGAGTCCAAGTCTTACCCAAAATTTTAATTTAGAGTCTTTAGTGAAGTCGAGTCACTGTACTTTCAAGTCCCGAGTGAAGCCGAGTCTGCATTTTGTTAAGTCGGGTACTAGTCTAGTTATTTTGCTAAGATGACTTGAATCAAGTCTTTGAGAAAGGTGACTCGAGTGCGACTCGAAGCGAGTCATTGACTTGAATCTCCCCGACACTGCCACAGTCCAAACTAAGCCATGTTTGTGATAAAAATTGTTATTGAATATGGGCATCTTCAAATGTATTGAAGTATAAATATATACGGTATGTGTATATATATATAGAAATTTGTTTTGGACTCCTCTTAGTGCAGAAAGCTCCAATCGCTAGAGGCAATGTTCGAAGTTCAACTTTGATATTTCATTTCAGAGAGCTCCTTGAACAAATTGCAGAATTTGAAGAAAAAGAGCTGACACTAGGTGGCTCATCCACCGATGGATTGAAATCGTCAAAACCCAAACTTGCTCCCTTGAACGAAACAGGTGGAACTGCACTACTACAAATGGTGAGTCATTTTATCTTGGTTTCATTCAACTATATAATAGGGAAGTTGCTTCGGCTAGAGTTAGGCTGAATCTATGTTTTCACGGAATTACGAAATGATGGCGGAAGTGCGTAATGCAGCACACTTACGTAATGCATAATTCAACTATAAAGGGTGTTTTTTTAAATTGCTCTTATATCAAGACTTTTTATTCGTTTTGCGTTTCTGAGGTTCCTAATATTGTAGTAGAGCATTTGCCTTGGATTATCGCCGCAAACAGTAGCGTATTAATCGAAATCACTTTTTATAAAAAATGTTTGCGCCTATCGCATGATTTCAGACATGTTTTATAGCAATATACAATATTAAAGATGCCATTTTCCAGGGAAAAATGTTTGGCTGTAGCGCGTATTAGGGCGTCATAATTTGACCTCGAAAAATTCCCATTTCAAAGTTCTGAATACGCCACTGGCCACAAACATATATCGTTTAGAGACATATCATGTCAAATTTGCAGGAACTTGAAATGCAAATATTTACACAATTACAGACATAAATCTGACCTAATTACATGAGGCCTACAGCAATCTAAACCCAACTCTAGCTTTTGCATTCTTAATTGAAATCAATTCTGATTCAACACCCATATTGGCAGAATGAGAGCTACTTTGATACTCAGACACCCTAGGAAAATAGGTCACAAGAGAACATTGAGCAAATGGGCCAGATTTCAAAATATATCCCCATCTCTTTTTATGAGTGTCTGATAGGAATTATTCTGCACAGAACAGTTCAAAATCATCAATATTGCTATGGTTTTGAAGCTTGCTGTCCATCTGAAGAAAATGAAACAAACATCTGGACACCCGAAGAAAAACAAGATTCTGCCATCCAGCCAAGACTCACCCTTACTATTTATATTGGAATGATTTGAATATTCATTATTACTGTTTATATAGCGATTTATACACATTTATGTATAGAAAAAGGTATACCATTTAAAGTTTTTTGCTAATATATTGAAATTTGAAAAATCGATTCAAAATTATTATATATTTCCAAGGGTGCAAATGATACGAGTAATAGTACGAGAGCCTTACCCTTGTCGGTATTTGCCTTTCTGAGACTCTTCAAATACTCTCGTGAATAGGAAGTTTTCCATGAATGGGAGCACCTATATATTTGGAATATGTTTGTAATTGTCTTTCTTCATTTGTTTAAAACATTCTTGATGGCCTTCAATGAACTGAGCTTACAATTAAAGTTATCAGTATCAAGTTGAATAAGTAAATGAAAAATGAATGTATTTTTATACAAAACTGTCATCATCTGGAATCATTCCTGGAATACTCGTACAGATATTCTTGCTTTTGCCATTGATGGATCTCATCGGCAAGACGCTTATTTATAAAACATGCCTCCGTAAAGTTTTTTGATTGAAGATAACCCTGTACCCAGTTGCGTATTTAGGGAGGGTATGGTGCCATGGCCCCTCTTTGCGAATCAAAAGGAATCATAGAATGATTTTTCAAGTGCCTTAAAACGCAGGAAATCGCGGTTTTTCAGATTTCTACTCATTTTAGGCCTTGAAATGCAACCATGAATATCAGGCTGTCTTGTGGTGATATACAACTAAATTTTTTTAAAATTTTTCTGGCAGGGACCAATTTCAAGCCGACTGTTGAGATTTTTTTTTGAAATTCATTCTGAACAAGGTCGGAAGCAGTGTTGAGAAGGAACCAACTAATGACCAATTAATAGCAAAGAGCTACTAAACGATGTAGTACCAGCAACTGCGCTTTAAACGGAAAACATTTTAAATGGGACTGAACTGCCATGGTAAAGTGCAGTGGGTGGTATCTGCCCTGGACGATGGTTAAACCATCTACAACTTCTTCGTTTCCTTTTTACACGCTGGAAATACGTTAGGACTATTCTAAAGTCCGTACCTACAAAGCTTGATTTTTGCCCAAGCAAAAAATCCTTCATTTTCTTCTATCCACTCAGGAAATTGAACGCTTGAAAGAAGAACTCGATCGATATCAACAAAGAAGCAAGAAAATGGAAGAACAAGTTAACGCTGTGCTTAGAGAGAAGAACGCTCTGCAAGATCAAGTTAAACAGTTGGGACAGAAGCCAGTAGCTACTGTTGTATGTAGAGATTTTTTCTCGATTATTATTTTTTATTTTTATTAAAATTCATTCTGAGCATGGTCGGAAGCAGTGCCTGAAAGGAACCAACTAACGGCCACTTAAAAGCAGAGAGCTAGTAAAAGATGTAGTACCAGCAACTGCACTCTAAACATCCCAAACGGAACTGAACCGCTATGGTAAAGTGCAAGGAGTGGTATCTGCCCTGCACAATGGTAAAACCATCTACCACTTCTTAATTAACTTCCTAATTAACTGAATTGAAGTTTGCTTCAAGAAAAGCCAGGAGTTGTAACAAAAAATATTTTCAAGGGTCGCTTATTTCAGTGATCCACCTTGGGTAATGCGACCACTTATAGCCGATCAGGCACTGATATCCTTTTGTTTCTTTTTAATTGCCTTTGGCGAAACGCAGGAAATTCATTAGCACTATCATCCTAAGCAAGGTCGTATATTTGTGGCCACTTACTGATAAAAGAGTGTTGTTGGAAAGTTATGACTAGGGTTAGAGCTGGGTGGCATTGGGTATATTTTGTACCGGCATACTGCCGCCAAAATGCCTGTATTACCGGTATGCCAAGCTATTTTCTGCTATCAAGAAGCATTCTATAGCGTTGTTCTAAAGAGCCAAGTGAGGCGCGACCTAGTTCAAAAATCAGGTGCATGCCACTAAATGCGGTGGGTTGCTGTTTCATGACATTGCAAAAGTTCAATTGAGGCATATCAGCAAGTGTAAGTGGGCTAAAGACCTGTTTTTTGTCGTTATTTGACACGATAATGCATCAATTTGTAATCATTGTATGTCGCGAAATACCAGTATCACGGCAAATCGACATTGCGCAGAATAACGGGAAACGCGATATCGGTATTTACCGTCTTACCGGTATGCCACCGAGCTCTAACCAAGTAGACAGAGTTTTGTTTTTGTTGGATGAATGGATTGCCTATTTTCTTCACAGCAACATAAAAGCTTGCAAACCATCAACACTGTGTATTGTCGTTTTTATTTTGTTACCCAAAATGCAAAGCAATGCATGGGTAAGACAACTTCTTGTGTATTGTGGCTTTAATATCTATCTTAAATACCATTTTTGCTGTTTCTTTTTATTAAGGACTTTCTCATTTACTTTTTTTTTAAGGACTCTGCAGCAGTAGGCCAACTAGAATCAGAAATGAAGAAACTTAGAACTGAATTCAACGATAATTTGAATGAAAAAATATCCGAAAACAAAGTTTTAGAAGGTGATCTAACGGCATCGAAGCATGAACTCCTGAGAGTCCAGGTATGATTGTTTATTTTGATTTCACCTCATGTTATGCCAGAAGCAACATTACAAAAAATTGAGTAACGATCAAATATAGTGGCAAAAAATGGACTCCCCAAGTAGAAAACATCCCGTAGCATGGATTTACCATAGTCCAGGGCAGATACCATTCACTACCTGTTGCCATGGCTGTTCAGCTCTGTTTGGGGTGTTTTCCGTTTAGAGTGCAGTTGCTGGCACTACATCTTTTAGTAGCTCTTTCCTATTCAGTGGCCCTTAGTTGCTTCCTTCTAGGCACTAATTCCTTCCTTGCTCACAGTGAATTTCAAGGAAAAAAAGGATAGGATTTTATTTTTATCCTGTGGGAGAGGAAAGCCGAGAATACAGCTTAACCATAGGGCCATATACATCCGCGTGACAAACAATACACATACAAAATTTGTGCATTGCTATTTCGTTGCTTCCTTTTATTTATGTTCCTCCGGAAATGTTTAGGAGCAGTCTTCTCCTACAGGGCTGTAAATGTATATTTATGTTCAACATTTCTTTTACCCAGGAGCAACTAGAACTGGCCGAGAAAGAGCTTGATAGAAAGTTTCGCGAGACTGCGGCGTATCGTAACTTGAAGGATATGTTAACGAAGAAAAATGAGCAGATCAAGGAATTGAGGAAAACAGTTGCGAAGTGAGTTTTTTCATTATATTGATTATTTGGAACCCCTTTTGGTTAAATTTATTTCTGTTAAATACCTACCTGTCTGATTATAATTTGCTACAAGCACATACCGTAATTTATAAAACCAATGTGGCTTTTAACCAATAGGACCATAACTATAAGATTATGAACTAAATACGCAACTGTAAAATAGAAACAATACACTAAGCACTAAGTAGTGACACCCAAGGCACTGAATCTAGAATGAACTGCACAGCAAGAGAACCACAGTCACCTACACGCAAGACTGCATATTCGATGAACCATAGATTTTACCAGAGCTAACATGAGACGTTTCTTTATTGCTGAATTTTTCTCCTTCTTTATTGCAGACTTTTTGCGAGTAGAAATTGTCAGACCCCATCGTTATACCAACTAGCACATTTTATTCGAATTAGTCAATCATTTGTAGGAACAAATACTTGTCAAGTACCTTATCGCCCAGGGCAGATGCCATTTATCACACTTTATTATGGCGGTTCAGTTCTATTTGGAATGTTTTCCGCCTATAGTGCATTTGCTAGTAATAAATCTTTCAGTAGCTCGTTGCTATAAAGTGGCCGTTAGTTAGTAGTTCCTTCTAGGCACTGATTCTGGCCTTGCACAGAGTGAATTTAAAAAAAAAATAAAAAAAAGAGTAGAAAAATTACATACAGTACTGAACGGCTATAGCCAAACCAGTAGGCGATATCTGCCCGTGCTTTCCTAATGATCTAATGCTGTCTATGTCTATTTATAATTTTGACCTGTTTTGTAATTATGGCAGGTACGAACCTTCAGATTAACAAAGTTCAACTCTTCATGGATGACAATATGGATGTCCCCAACTCACCTGCTTTTATAAGAAGATATTACCAAGTAGGATTCATGATTGCACTGAAAGACACAACAGATTTCCTCTCTAAATCAGAAATTTTATTTTTTGTCAAACATAAGTCTCCACGGCAGGATCCATCAGTGACTCATACTTAACAAAAATGTTGGTGTTAATTCTCCGGTTTGTGCTCTCTTCGAACCCTCTTTAATAAAATGATATTTTGGCTAATAGGATTCACCATTGTATTGAAAGACACCATTGATGTGACTCTGATTCCTAACTTTTTTCTTATGAATCATAAGCAACAGATAGTACGTCCCTTAGCACGGCATGATCGATCAATGACTCATACTTAACAAAAATATTGGTGTAAATTCCTCCAGTTGTGCTCTTCTCGATCCCTCCTTAATAAGATGATATTTTGCCTATTAGGATTGACCATTGTACTGAAGGGCACCATTGATGTCCCTTCTGAATCCTAACTTTTCTTTTCTGAAGCATAAGCCACAGATAGGCCGTGTCTCAGCATGACATGATGTTTCAGTGTCTCACCTTAACATTTTCCCTATTGCGGTCTTTGTAACTGCTGTATATGGAAAGAGATCTGCTATTTCTGTAGCCTTCATTCCCACCGTTTTCTTGGTATCGCTTTATACTAACAACCCTAAACCTCTCCAAGTCCATTCATAATCAATAATCTCCACTCGAAATATATGTCTTGTCAAGCATGACTCACTGAGCGTTATACAGAGTGATATAATCTTCGGTTTCCTTCGGGTGTCTGGAATGTTCATGTCATTTTCTTCTGAGGGACAACAAAAGCTTCAAAATCATCAACACTGCTATTTCATAGCAGTATTGATGATTTCGAACCTTTTACTACAGTTTTGTCGCAACCATGCACTCAAAAAATATATTTTCATCTTCGAGAAACAGATTCATTGCAAGATATTTCCCATTAGCTGAAATTTCTTTCGATGACAACCATTTTCTTCGGTGTCTGAGTAGCAGAGTAGCCAACGATATCTACCACTGAGGCGTGGTCCATCTGTGGCTCATGCTCGACAAAATAAAATTTCTGGAAGAGAATAAAGGCCACAATACATGTTTGCGTGGAATATGTTTTTTCTTGGTTTGTTTTGTTTTAACCTTGCGTTTTATGCTAGCGCAAGGCTCTGCATGCGGTTCCTTACATTTTCCAACGCAACTCAACATGTTTGCTATGCAAGCTAATATAGCGGGCTCGTTTCGTTGCGTAGGTTGTGCTTTATAGGCATATGAATATGGTTAACACAATGCAATGCAGGTGCGTATTGCCGTTTTATATTGTTACTCGAAACGCAATGCAATTCACCGGTAATACAACTTCACGTGTATTGTGGCCTTAAATCCATTGCATTCCTTAACTTGTTGTTCAATATTGTTTTATATATATTTTATGCACAGCACTGTATTGTAGCCACCATGTAGTAGGGATGGGACAAGTTGGAATGGAATTTTTACCTAGTCTAAATGTCTTGTATTTACTTTTTTTACTAAATATTACGAGATTGGGATCACGAAAGCAACTAGTTAGAAGCGAACACTGGTGTGCAAAGAACAGCACCCTGAGCGAAATACATTACATATGAAGGACTGAGGTATGATGGGGAAGGTGCAATGTCCTGTCTGAATGAGTCATGATTCTCTTATTTTCTCTTATCTGGAAGTTGAAAAAAATATCTTTGCTCAGCTACAACCAGGAACCATAAATGTATGGATGATCTAATGCTCAAATGATGTCATTAGACTCAAACAGAACTAAAACATGAAGATTTCTTAGATGGGAATATTTCTGAATCTGTTCCATCCCTGATATGTAGCTGCACTTTTACCTAACTATATTCTGTAATGTTATATTGTATGTATTCAAACCCTACCCCAAGTGTACCCCCCCCCCCCCCCCAGTTCCTTTTCAATTCATCATTCAAACTTTATATACATATACACAGCTGCTCTGGGTCCCGAACAAGATAGGTCAAGTTAAAAGAAAATTTAAGAAAAGTATTTCATGATAATCACTTGTTGGAAATTAAAATGCTACAATATCTCGATGATACGATGTCCATCAGTCGTGCATACTTGGCAAAATAAGTTTTCTGGCTAGGTGGACACTCAGTTACTCTGAACCGGGCTCTGCATTCGCAAGCAAATTACACGCTAAAATTTTGTTTCGTTTCGATCGAACTATGAATTGTAGCATCAAAGCATTAGGGCAAAACTATTGAATATATAAAGGAACTGAATCCCTTACCCCTTGTTTGCTATAGTGCTGTATATGCTTATTCTTGTATACTTTGTATTCTGTAACTTTGTTTTATATATCATTGTATTAGTATATTTTGTTAGCAGTTTTTTATGCAAAATAGTACGAATAATAAAACAATCTGATTTCAAGTTCAATAAAACATTTTAATTTTTTTATCGGGTTCAGGTTGGGCAGTAATATAATAGCATCGGTGTTTGATAATAATCGTATTGTTTAAATAGTTTTTTATCAAATGTAGGAGACACCGATAAATCAAAATACATATTTTTATGGTACCTCTCATTTTGATGGGATCGCTATGAGCAAAGCATTATACGAGCGACCGATTTAGATAAACATGGTTAGGATTGTTGGAAAGTTATGATCCTCCCGATCAGGCGAAGTCTACACAACTTATTACAGTATTACACCCTGGGTTGGGTGGTGGGTATGAACTAACCAGGAATCTGAATGAGATTTTCAATCTGTGATGCCATGATAACCACTAGGATCATGCTCATGAGAGAAGAAAATTCTTTACTTCTCTCACATCTGCATTTTATTTCTCTCGCCACTTCATTTCCTCTCATATTCCCTTTAGCCCCCTCGCATCTTCAGTTTACGATTATCACATCTTCGCTATACTTCTCTCTCATCTTCTCTTTACTTCTTCACATTAACTTCTCTCACATCTTCTCTTTACTTCTCTCACATCTTCTCTTTACTTCTCTCACATCTTCTCTTTACTTCTCTCGCATCTTCTATTTGCTTCTCTCGCATCTTTACTTCTACTTACGTCTTCACTTCAATTATCTCACTTTCCTTTATTTCCTTCCGCATCTTCTCTTTACTTCTCTCGGATCTTTTCTTATCTCATACCTTTACTTTACTTCTCTCGCATTTTCACTTAACTTTTATATTTTTGCTGGACACCTCTTAAGGTCGCACTACACGTTCGCGTGGGTTGCGTTTTTTCTTGGTCTGTTTTCTTTTACCCTTGCGTTTAAAGTAAGCGCAATGCTCTACATGCATTTCCTTACGTTTTCCAATGAAACAGAAAAGTTTGCTATGAAAGCTAACGCAGAGTCCCTGTTTCGTTTTTTGCGTTTGCGCTTTGTACGCGATTAACGTAAATCAATCCAGGCGTGTATTGTCGTTTTTATTTTATTATCCGAAACGTAATGCAACGCATCGGTAAGATGACTCCACACTTCTTGTGTCCTTTACACTCGATGTACTTCTCTGATCTTGCACTTATTATTTCCACTCGTATCTGAAGTCTAAAACGCGATGAGATGTGATCCCGAACAACAAATATCAAAACATAATACTTTCATGATAGTTTGGATTTTATTGCATAATTTTCCTATAATAACCAAGAAATTCCATCTTTCATTATTGGAGCAGGAGCTCCGAATTTTATTGCACAAATTGAGCTGGAATGTAGCGTTTTTTATCAGTCTATCTCATGAAACGATTTGTTCGAATGAAAATTATTAAATGGGACGCTCATAATTAGGTATGCCTCTTTGAGATGCTTCGATTTTCGAATCGAATTATAATATTCGTAATCGAATCTGATTCGATTCCAAAAATAATGATAAAATCCAATGAATTCCTGTATGAACATATTCGGTAAATTTTTTGCCAAACTTTCTGTTGATTCGAGGTTTCTACAGATATGGTAACACTTAAAACAATAGGTGGGTTCAAAGTCTTGCTTCACACTTACTTTGAACCTCTCTAGTTGGTCACATTTACTCTTGCTACTGTCCTTGCATTTTACTGCATACGGATCCACAAAGGCACAGATGAAAGATAAGCAGTTAGTCCACGTCCCCCAGATCATTAACAAAAATTAAAGCAATGAAATAAATTTCAGTAAAAATGACAAAAAATGAAACAAATAATCGGGTGAAAGACTGATTTATATTTCCACTGTTTGAGTACATATTTTCTTTTTAAATGATAGTTCAGCGAAAGCAATGGTGAATTATAAAAAAATGGAACAGAAAAGTCAAGAACATTAATCAGAACATGATCAGTAGCAGAAACAGACATTTTGGATATGCAGAAGACACGATAAAAAGGTATCGTTTCATACCATTAACGAAGGCCTGTAATGAGTATCGGGTATATTTGAGCCGATACTATCTTTTTTTAAATTCGCAGGCGTGATGGTTCGAGTTTCGGCGAGTCTAGTTGGTTAAAATATGTCACCACCCAATCCAGGGTGTAAAAACCTGGTCCAGGTTCGACCAGACCGGAAATCTTTCAACAATTCTAATCCTGTTCGTCTGTGAGTGGCCGTCTATATAGGGACTTGTTCAGGGTGTTCTAAATCAATGGGCATCTATGGAAAAGGGTAGATATATATTTTGGCATTAGGGTACCCGGTTAGTTCAATCGGTAAAGTGTTGGGATACGCTTCGAGCTACGCATCAGTAACGTCTTGGGTCCGAATCCCATTATTTGCGAGAGGTCTGCTGGACGCGTCGCCGATGCACGGTGGTTCACGTAAGCGCTGCTTAAAACTTCCTCCACTAACCATGTCCAGCGCACAGGAATAATGAGAAAAATGTTAGGTCAAAAACCTTCACCCTGAATCGAAACTCGTGTCCGTACGAGAGGTCGTGGTTCGCCATATGGTTAAGGTATATTCTCAGCTTTCCTCTCCCTTAGTATTGAAATGAAGTCCGCCCATGTTTCACAAAAAACCTTGTTTTTAAGTATCTACTCGTACATGGCGTTGCGCGGGGTCAAATGGGCGATTCAAAAAATGATGTGGTCGATAAAGTAAAGCAACGTGTTTTATCCCTGCCATTCGGCATCTTTGTCCTGAATCCACTAACTGTGGAGTCATTTTACAGACGAACTAGTCGCAGTTTCGCTAGTGGATGGTTGTTCATCCACGCCATGTACAGCTTCTTTCAGTCTATGCCATCTTGCTTGGGGCTTCTTACTCATTAGGTCCACCCAGTGGTCATATTCGTCACCAGTGGAGTGAGGCCCGATCTCTAAGTAACCGATGGTCTCTTTACGGGAGCCTCGCTGGAGCTTAACTCTGTGAAAAAAGCACGCGGTGAGTTCATTAGTAAGTTCGAAAGTAATTGCGGGAAATCTAGGTAGATATTTACCAAGTGAGTATGTTTAATTTAAATATATAATCAGCATAATTGGTGAGGCGAAATTATAAAAGCTGACCAAGAGAGCCAGAATAGCAAACAAAATCTAAAATTAAGTATAAAAATGTGTTTACTTGAGTGAAAATTGAATTGATATCCATCTACCAGGGCATTGCACGTCCAATCGTCCCTTGCCAGAGAAATGAAAAAAAAATGAGGGAAGTTTTTATCACATTTTCCATTTACTTATTTTACAACTTCGAAAGGGTGATCCACTCTAAAAAGTGGCTAAAAAAAAAGTATTAACAAAGAAATTCTAAATTTAAGTCGTTTACCCCGTATCATGAACGATATGAAATTGTATCTCCACCCGGGGCAGAACATCGAGCGGTACTGCGAAGTTGATAGCTTGATTATAAGTTGGATTCGATGTTTTCCGTTTCGTTGAAGTTTTCTTCTTTTTTAGTAATTGGCCGTCATGGAGGATGGCTACTCTGATGTATGGGTCTGTGTGAGAAAGGGAGATTTCAAAAGATCGAATCATCCTAATTTAAATTATTTCGTGGTTAATGTTGTCGTCCTATGGGACAGGATCTCGGATTCTTCCCATTGGACAGTGCGCCCAGAGTGTAGTAATAACCCGAGTATGCTCAGCCGGACCGGACCGGACACATGTCTTTTTCACACTACCATCGTGCATCTATAAAATAGTAGGAGACGCAAAAATTCTTGAGAACAGTATTGTTTAAAATTTAAATAATACTGAAATTAATATTTTGAACTCTTCAGAAATTGGCACTACATAAAGTTTTATGGCATTGCTATATATTGTTGGGTGTAATATATGAGTTAGTAATTGTTTCCTGTGGCTGGTGCTGGTGTATGCGCGGGGATTATGGCTGGGCAATTCGATTCGATGATTCGAATCGTTTCGAAGCACAAATTATTCGAATCAATTGTGAATAGTTCATAGGAACGAAAACCTATTAAATGAAATAAGATTTTCAGTTTTAACGACGAAGTGCAATTATATTTTGTCTCTAAAAGGTGAAAGTTGTTACCCTTATATTCGTTATTTACAGAGAATTATTGATTCGAAAAAAACATTCGAATCAGATTCGAATTCCAAATGATTCAGTTTTGCCCAGCCCTAGTGTAGAGACGCAACAGCTATATCCGCGCCTGAGGTATATACACAATCTGCAGCCTTCTGCAATTGGGGAATGATTATACTCCAGCTACTCCGCTACTAAAACAACTGAAGCACGAACAATTTTTCTTTCTTTTCATTCACTTTCTAGATGAAAACTATGTGGCAGTTTTGGACAATAGTAGGAAACAAGATCCACTGATTGTGAACCCTTGTGGCGAAAAAGACATCGTTTATTCCGACAATACAGAAAGTGATACGAAAAATATATTGTTGAACGGGATAAGTAACAACAAGCAAACCTGGAGCAAATTCAAAAGGGAAACACATCTAGATTCACGCAGAGAATTACTGAATCGTTAGTAGCGTGTCTGTTTGCTTTCACATTAAACAAAAAAACATCCAATCATTCAAACTTCACATAGACAGCCCGGCCTCCTTCACACTTAAAAATTACGATAAGTCGTCGCCTTACTCGCACAAAAAGTTTTGCTCAATTACCTGGTTGTTTAAGCTCTTCTCCTTCATTGAAACATTTTAAATTTCTGGCTTTTAATAAAACAACTGTGAGTTTCTCTGCGCTCGGTAGATATCCCAGTCGCAGAAGTATGTCACCGTATATTTCTGGAGTCTGTAACAAACAGAATTTGTTATTTGGTCTAGGCTAGGGCTGGGCACTCTAGGGCACTAGGCTAGGGCTCTGGGCACTCTATCCAGGAGTGGGCAAACGCGAATCATTTGGAATTCGAATCTGATTCGGATAATTTTTTTCCAATCGGATGGAATCACAATTCTTCGTAAATAACAAATATCCCATTTTACTACTATAACTTGTCCCCATTGTGAAAATAAAGAAATTTTAAGTTTGTAGCGTATTTTCAATCCACACTTAGAGCAACAATTTTCATATTTTCACGACGAAATATACAAGCGATTTTAGTCAAACTTTTTTAAACGAAAACGTTTTTATATCGTCGCGTCTACATGAGCCAGCTAAAGGCTACTTATCATCTAGCTACACTGTTACAAAAATACGGTAGAATGGCGGGCTTTTGATAGTAATTTTACATGTACTGTAAATAAAAGAAGAATAGAAATAGAAACAAAACTATGAAATAGAATCATCAACAAAGCGGTTTCGAATTTTGAAATATACGATTACAGTGAATGAACGATAAATTCACTGTGACCTTGTCACAGTGTAGATGCTCAAATTTTTATTGAGTTTTCTTTTTTAGTGAAATATCGCACTTAAAGCGCAAAAATTGATTGCAACAAATCCCTAGTAAAATTAGAAAAAAAAGTCGAAGCTGGAATCGTTCGCTGTTGTACAAGTGAAAAAGTACTTGCCAAGTAATTGGCTTGTCTAAGTCATCCCATAGGTTTATCGAAAGACTATATCCGATATCTCTTCCCCGACCTGGAGAAAAATAAGAGAATTTTAATATAATACTTATTTACCTCAGATGTATCCGGCCTAGCGAGAGTGATCCTTCTCCACAAATCAACTTTTCCTTCTTTCAATTCGATTTCACTCAGTTTCTGACTCACTGATCCCGTCAGTTCATCCCGGGAATATTGATCGAAGTCGAAGAAATTTAACTGAAAGAGAAATAGTTTGATGTGGTTGCTAATTAATTGTTGTTCATGGAGATTATAATTAGGTTTTATAGCAATAATTATCTTTGCTACAGTTTTGATTTATCGATAGTTGAGCGCAGATGGATCGCGCAAATCAGATGCTGAGTCGTGAATAAATTGTTTGAAATACTTGAATTGAAACAATGTTTGAGTGACGTCATAAGTAGCTAGTGTTTATCCAAATGTCCTGACGACATACGTCATCACAGAATAGGGCTTATTAAAACAGCATGATGCCATCAGTTAAAAGGGCTAATAGAATAACAAGACAGTGTTTCCCAAAACGTTATGACGTCACTAATAAAGACGTCATCCAATAAAAGTTCTTCTTAAAGCTTCATGACGTCACAAACAAGGACGTCAGCACTAATCACTGTTATCTTAGGCGGCATGACGTTAATACTAATGACGCCATCATTGTAAAGTTATCTTTTAAAACTTCATAACGTCACTGCCGATGACACTATCACATATTTACCTCAATAGTTTTATCGTTTAGATCACTCTTCTGGATCTCAAAACTGAAATTTTCATTGAAGATCGGATCCGATGTGTTTTTGAACACTTTGCTCTGTTTTGCTGCGTGGCCTGGCTTCACTGCGACCGTACAGTATGGATCGCTAGTATCTGAAGTGAAAAAGAATATACATCTTTGAAGAAAATATTCTTGCACCACTTTTTGCAAACGCGGATCTCTGATGAAACGCGCCTCAAAGCTTTCACCTTTGACCCCATCCTGTCCTTTTCAATTGAAACTTGCCTGGAGCAAGGTTGGAAAAACACTTGTACGCAGACAGCTACAATTTTTTTTTATTTTTAACGATAGAATACAATCGATTTTGGTCAAATTGGACCAAAATCGATTATATTGTGTCGTTGAAATGAAAAAAATTTCGCTTATGAAATGTAGAGTAATTGAAAATACATCGTTTTAAGACTTGCATTTAATAATGGAGACAATAATAAAAATGGTAGTAAAAATGGGATATTAGTTATTTTTATGGAGTCAGCGATTCGATCCGATTCAAAAAAAATCTGAATCAGATTCGAATACCACGAAATGACTTGGTTTTTCCCAGCTCTCACGACAATTTGCGCAAACAAAACAAAGGCAAATTTTGTCCTTTTGCAACAAAAATTCCTCACGGTTTTGGACTATGTCATTATTTAAGCACAATAGAATTCGTGTGGTTGCATCACATTTTCATTGTAAATAATAAATAAACGTTGAAAGACAGAAAGCGCGCTTTGACTTCTTTTTAACAGCGTGAATGGGTTTTGCCGTAACTGCGGGTGATTTGAATATCTTTAGTCAGTTTTAGATGTTGCATTAGCTTGAAAAAATTGTTTTCATAGACTCTGGTATATTATATATATACTTACATACAATTTATACATTTTGGTTCAAGAAAGGTCCTAAGTATTTATTTGCAACTTTCACATATTTAAAGTAATCGGTATCGACAATATAGGTATCGTAGTACAATTCAAGAAAGTGGTATCGGTATTGATATCGGCGACGATTTCAGTATCGGCCCATCATGTATATGCTGGCGTTACCAGTGACACGTATCATCTATAGCAAACCTCCTCCGCGACAAAGAAAATCGTGGTTAAACCCAAAAATAACTTCTGTGATCCATCGACGCGCCGTGATTGTTTACGATATTTAGTCAGTTCAACCCAATCAGAAATTTCAGTTTGTCAAGCATGCGCCACAGATGGACCGCGTCTCATCGACGCGATCTATCAGTGACTCATACTTAACAACGAATGTTTTGACAAAATTTTTCCGATAAAACCGTATTTTATTCCAAATTATTTGCCCTGGCCTGTCTGTGGAGCGTTTCCAACAACCCTTAGGCACGGACTTTTGTGGTAACTATGTTCTATGTTACATCTACCTTGCTTGCGGAAGAGCGCAAGCAAACATTCGAGCATCGAACCACCGGTCTTTCGGACAATGGAATCGCGCTTAAACCATCGAGCCACCGAGCAGGGCTTATTGTTTCTATTATTTCTAATATTGTTCGGCTGTGGATTTGTGCCTGGTGCTCTAATTGTGATTTTTAATCCACCTTCTAAGGTTTTGAATAAGCTGTAGGGCTGGGCGAAACCGAATCATTTGGAATTCGAATCTGATTTGAATAATTTGTTCGAATCGGATCGAAGCACTAATTCTACGTAAATAACAATTATCCCATTTTTAAATTATAACTTGTCTTGCTGTGAAATTGAAGAAATTCGTAGTTTATAGTGTATTTTCAATTCACACTAAGAGCAACGATTCTCATATTTTAACGAAAAAACACAATTTCGTCGATTTCGATTGCATTTCGTCGCTAGAAATGACAATCCTAGTTTTTGTTCCTAGTTTCAGCTTCGGATTCAGTCCCTTGATCCCAAAAATTAAATAAGTTACTCCGCAGACCTCCACAGTACGCCACTGGCGTCACATACCTGAACTGGAGCTAGGTCTCAAATGTCTCGCCTCGAGGAGACAGATCTTTAGTATCGAGAATTCTGAGTCGTATTCCAGGGTGAATATAACTTGTGCAGGACGCTTCCCTGATGATGTTTGTGAACCCTGGAACGATAAAGTACTGTTACTACCAAATAATACTCACTGTGCTTTGTATTTGAAGGTTCGTTTTCCATTCAGATGTTTCACGCGGTTTAGAGTACAGTTAGTGCTGGGCAAAAAACCGAATCCTTTGGAATTTGAATATGATTCGAATGATTTTTTTGAATCGAATCATTAATTCCATGTAAATAACAAATATTTCATTTTTAGTATAACAACTTGTCTTCATTGTGAAAATCGAGGCATTTATTGTTTATAGTGCTTATTTTCAATTCACACTCCGTGTCTAAGAGCAACAATTTTCATATTTTGACAACAAAATACAATCGATTTTGGTCAAATTTGACCAAAGATCACTCACAGAAAAAAATATGCGAGTCAAATTCTAAAGATTCGGTTTTGTCTGGCACTACCATTGGACAATAGTATGAAATCATGGTATGGGATGTCCCGCGCAAATATTAACGAAATCCAAATTTTTAAAAAATCACCTTTTGATCCAGCTTGAATTTAGCTAAGTTTGAGATACGCAGAGATTGCAAACCACAGTATGTAAGCGACGGATATAATATCTCAATATAGCAATAATAAAGTGTTAGCCAACAGAATGCGCGCGCAAATATTAGCGAAATCCTAATTAAAAAATTTCAATTATAGCACGTGTAGTGTATTGAGCTAAGTCTGAGCAATGCAGATATTCGGAAACAACATCTGAAATTGCAGCACTGAAGTAGTATATTAACTAGGATAGGTTCAGCCATACAGATAAGTTCAATACTTTCGAACATATATAACCATGTTTGCTCATAAGTGTCCGCCGGTACTAGGTTTCTGGGTGATTCACCCAAACGTGCTACACTGTAACAAAAATGCAACAAAATCACTAGCATTTGACAGTAATTTCGCGTGGCGTTATTGAAAGAATTCAATTTTGATTTTTTGCCAAATATGGGGTGTTGATGGAAAGCGCCGAGAAGGCGCGGTTCATCAACAGGCCATAATTGACATAAATCTCATCAACACGGCGTTCTTTCACCTTGGAAATATGCAATTACTGCAAATGACCAGTAAATTCACTGTGCTTTTGTTACAGTTTACCGTGGAAAAATCCGTGCAGATGTGAACCATTATTGTAAAATGCTATGAGAGGTATTTGCCCTTGGGTAGAGCTGGGCAATTCCCCGCGCCTTGATAGCGCGACCCATCAGTGCCCCATGTAGGGCTGGGCAAAACCGAATAATTTGGAATTCGAGTCTGATTCGAATGATTTTTTCGAACCGGACCGAATCACTAATTTCATGTAAATAACAAATATTTAATTGTTACTATTACAACTTGTCTCCATTGTGAAATTTATAGTTTAAAGTGTATTTTTAGTTCATATTCCATGTCTAAGAGCAACAATTTTGATATTTTAGCGACAAAATAGAATCGATTTTGGTCAAATTTGACCAAAACGATTGCAGTGCCAGATGATTTAGTGAGCAAATAGTAAAGGATGAAATGGGTCATTAATTAGATGGAATACTCGATTCGATTTGAAAAAATGTTCGGACCAAATGTTGGCCTATCGGGAATAACAATATCAAGGATTTAGCTGACGTGATGCGCGCACAAGTATTAGCAAAGTCATAGCTGAAAAATCACTATTATGGCCCATGTCGCGATCTCAGCTAAGTTTCAGCAATCAAGAGATTTTTTTTATTAAAATTCACTCCGAGCAAGGTCGGAAGCAGTGCCTGAAAGGAACGAACTAACGGCCGCTTAAAAGCAGAGAGCTACTAAAACATGTGGTACCAGCAACTGCACTCTAAACGAAAAACATCCCGAATGAAACTGAACCGCCATGGTAAAGTGCAGTGAGTGGTATCTACCCTGGGCATTTCATAGCATGTGACCGATGGGTATAATATCTGAAATAGAAGTTTGAAAGTTTAACCGGCATAATGCGCGCGCAAATTTTATCAAACGCATAATTATAGATTTAGCAACTATGTCATAGTAGTTGCTAGTAAATCACAATTATACTCCGAGCAGCGTATTCAGTTAAGTCTCAGCAAAGCAAAGATTGCAAAGCATAGAAGGTAACAGGTTGTTATAATATCTGAAATAGCAGTTTGAAAGTTTAACCGACACGATGCGCGCACAAATTTTAGCAAACACATAATTACAGTTTTAGCAATTATATCATAGAAGTTGTTAGCCAATCCCAATCATAATTCGAATCGCCTATTCAGCTAAGATTGCAAACCATAGAATGTAACAGATGGTCATAATATCTGGAATAGCAATATTATGTTATTAGCCAACAGGATGCGCGCGCAGATATAAGCAAACTCATAATTGAAAATCGCAATTATGGCCCATGCAGCAAATTCAGCTAAGTCCCAGCAATGCATAGACTGCAAATTGCCAACCAAGCAGCTTAGCGTTGTCAACACAGCGTCATCTGTACCTTGAACAAGATGAGAGTTTCCGAACCGGTAAGGATCAGTCTTGGATCAATACAGCTGTAGTTCACCTCAGTACAAGAAGGAATCGCCGTTTCCAAATAACTAGATATTTGAAATTTTGAAGAATATCCAATTTGATTAAGATTAATAAAAGAAACGGAATTTTGCAAAAACATGTATGCCAAATTTGTAAAATGTTCTGTAAAATTTGACATAAATCATGATTTTGCTGCAGAATGAGCTAAACATGCTCAAACCGGTATTGCGTAGGTGCGTGAGTGCGTTTTAATTGTTTCAAATATTTAGTCAGTTTCTGTCCATAAAAAATTTTGCAAAACCTTCGCCAATAATCGGATATGCCTGGGGTGATTATGACGACATGGCTTGAATTCCAAAAAATTTTAAATCCGCCCTTCCTTCCCGCTTCAAGATTTTTTTTATCATGAAAAGGCATAGCTCACACGGACTTGAAGAGCTAAAAGAAGTAATTTTGTTAAACAGGATTTGCGAGGAATTTGAAATTCTAGTTCAAAAATATGCTTTACACGGTGAAATCGATACTGTTACCTATTACCAGTTAGGGCTGGGCAATTCCATTCGGTGCTTCCAATCGATTCGAAGCACAATTTATTCCATGATGAATCGTTCAAAGGAAAAAAAATTGCTAAATGAATTGACTTAATTTTTAATAACAAAATGCAATCGATTATTTTTTGTCGTTAAAATATGAAAATTGTTGCCCTTAGACACTGGATATGAATTGAAAATGTATTTGTTGTTTACATGGAATTAGTGATTCGATCCGATGTATTCGAATCAGATTCGAATTACAAATGATTCAGTTGTGCCCATCCCTAATTAGCCACGACGCCAGCAAAATTTATAAGACCTCACGTTACCTCTGCCTCAGCGCCTCCTCCGCCGTACTTTCCTGGATCAATATTACCCGGATCAATCGGTCTGTACATTGAATGTTGCAACGATGATCCGCCTGCACAGAAAACAGATTTATTAGTTAAAGTAGAATATATTGATTACACAGCGGACGAAATCAAAGATGTTATATAATTGAATACGAGCTACGTGGTCGAGCCATGGTCCATGTCGACCATAGAATCACGGAATGTCTTTGAACAAGTTTAAAACGTAGCAAAAGAAATTTCCCAAAAATCTATGCCGCGCCTGCGATCTATCAGCTTGACCAAATAATGCCAAAAACAAGAAAAAACGTATAAGAAAAATTTTTGGATGATATTCAGTTCTTAATTGTGTCTCTACCAAGCACGCCCTTCAGCAAGTCATTTCACGATAGCTAAAATGTGTTAGATCCACAGCCATTAGATAGGTAGGGCTGGGCAATTCGACTTCGGATACGAATCGATTCGAAGCACAAATTATTCGAATGAATCGCGCATCGGTGATATGAACAAAAACCTACTAAATGACACAATTTGACTGAAATCGATTGTATTTTGTCATTAAAAAGAAACTATAGCAAGACAAATTTATCATAATTATTAATTTGCCCAGCCCATTATATAATTGCGCCTGTGTGCCGCATTAAGAGATTCCATTGTTAGATCACTTCCATTATCCCTGAAAAACTGTACAAAGACAAAGAATATTAAATGCCGTTCATAAAAAAGGATCAAAAACACGGGGAAATTTTGGTATAACATGATAAATTTCTCCAATCGACGAAAAACATTCGCGACTTGGCCGCGCAAGTTATGGTTGGGATTTTTTTTTCACTTTAGTATGCCTCCTCCAAGATTTGACACTCGACTTGAGCCCCTATCCCATGATTGGGCTTCCGTTACGACAATACGGCAATATTATGCTTTCATTGACGTCTTCCGCCGACACTGTGTTTCCGTCACGAAGTGTTTCCGCGATTCCGATCAGTCACGTTCGACCTCGTTCATTTGTGAGACAAGGTTACAACAGTTACTATACATCATCCTAATTTTTGTTCCCGTGCATTTGCATAGTCAAGTTTTGTTTGGAAAAAGGGGTTTAATTTTTTCTTAAACCTCTCCCCCCGTCGAATATGACACCTTCCACCACCGGTGGTGTCGTTTCGGTGTGGTTCTCGTTTTGTTTACAAAAATGGCGAATTTTTGGAAAAATATTTCAAAAGATTTTGTGCACAAGTTTTTTTTTCATTCTCACTCAAGATTTGACAGCTTCCGATGCCACTGGTTGCATTTCATAATATTTCCGCCATTAGCGAGCAACCGCAACTGGTATAGGTCGAACCTCATAAATCAGAGATGCAACCCGAACATCCCGTATCTTTCCGGGCCCCATGTAAGAACATGTATTCGGCCGATTATGAGCGATCATGAAAATTTGAAATTAATTGCCTGCAATGATTTTGTGTTTCAAAAAATTGGAAAAACCCTTTTGATGACATTCATAATATTTTCCGAATGGTAGTTATGCAATCAAAAACGTAACAATTTTTCTTCGCCATATTTGGAACCGTAAGCACCAACCTGTTATCGGATTCAGAAGGATTTGATTTGATATTCGATTCGAATTGTTCGATTCTATGTTCGATTGAATTGTTTGATTCTATGTTCGATTGAATTGTTTGATTCGATGTTCGATTCGAATTGTTTGATTCGATATTCGATTCGAAATGTTATTCAATATTCGTATCTAAATGTTTAAATCGATTCGAATTATTAGATTCGGTATTTGTATCAAAATGTTTGATTCGATTCGAATTGTTCGATTCGATATTCGATTTGAATTGTTCGATCCAATATTCCATTCGAATTGTTTGATTCGATATTAGAATCGAAAATAAATTTATCTCAAAGCATAGACCCTATCAACAACAAACATCGGCTCAAACACTTTCTTCGCACAGCCAAGATATCACCAACGCTCACCTTCTCTTATCGGAATGACAAATCCTGTTTCATCAGCGCCTTGCAGTTCTTTTGCAGTAAAATTTTGACCGGCAACAGGAGATTTGGTGAACGTTGTCGTCACTTCCGGATAGTTCGCGACCATCTCCGACCTGTTCGTGACGAAAGAAATGATTAAAAAGAAGATAAAAAAGTTTAAGCATACATGAAATTCATCCAAACATGCAGGTATCCCGGAGTTACGATTAAAAGGAATTTCATTTTAATTAATGTTTAATCATTGCATTTCGCAGTGAAATCATGATAAATGCCAATTTTCACGTTATAAAATTGGACACGAATTATGATTTGCAGAAAAATATGGCCATACATCAGCAATTTCGTTCCCTTGAAATGTCGAAACGACATTCTATTTATATAATTAATTTCGAATACCGCTTAAACTGAAAAACCGAATCACTTGGAATTCGAATTAATCGTTTGCCGCCCTCCTCTAACGCTAACCCTCATATTTCGCACCAAACCTACATCGCAATATTGAGTAAAATAAAAACAAAACATTCATGTGTTTATTTTGTCAATGAGAAGGGTGCAGTTCTTGGTGCCGAAATCTTCATGTGTGACTTTGTAGGAGATAGTTCACGTCTCATATCAGCTTCGCAATTTACTTATCTTCTACGTTTTGTTCTCACCTTGACCAGAGTAGAGAGGGGGGGTTGAAGAACCCCCATACTATAACATACCTTTTTCCAGCCTTATGTTTCGTCGATCCATATTTCTGCATAAGTTTCGCACAACTTTCATCTTCTTTTGATTTCTTTATGATGTAATAAATAATTCCAATTATCAATAGTGTCGCAATAATTGCAACTATGACGATTCCAGCAATAAGTCCCGCACCTAATGCCATTTTTGCAGCGGTTTGTCAACCTTTGACCCCGCTTGAAAATTAGTTCTACTTAAGCATTTTTCATATATTTAATATTAGTGAATAAAAACCTGTAAATGAAAAAATATATTTAAATTAAACATCACAGTATATCAATATAGCAGGTAGTTTTAATGGCAATGAGATTAAAAAGTGATGACGCGTTTTTCCAACAGCTCAAACTTTGTATAATTTCATTAGAACTTTGAAAATGTACAATTACTCTAAATGAACAGTAAATTTACTGTGCTTTTGTCGAAGTGTCAGGTGAGGTCATTTTGCTGATAATTCCCCTCATCTGTAGGGCATATGGTCTGTCAATTATGCGGACTTTTCCGGAAATCACGAGCAACCAGTGAGGAAATTAAGTTGCCCACGTTTACACACACTGTAACAAAAGTACAGTAAATTTACTGGTGATTTGCAGTAATTGCATATTTCCAAAGTTGAAAAAACGCCATGTTGCCGGGATTTATGTCAATTATTGGCTGTTGATAGACCGCGCCTTTGCGGTGCGTTCCATCAACTTCATATTTGGCCAAAAAAGTCAAATATGAATTTTTTTCAATACCGCCAAGTAAAATTACTGTCAAAAACCCGTGATTTCGTGGCATTTTTTGTTACAGTGTGCTATTGAGTGGTCGTTAGTTGACTACTTTAAGGCCACTACAATCAAGCCTTGGAGCTTTTTATATTAACCGGCACCGAAGCAGAAGGACTCAGATGTCCAATCGTGCTATGATCAATCTGACTGTTTTAAAAGAGCTTAAATAAAATCAAATTAAGGAAGATTCGTTCCGATATGGAATGCTTCGATATTCGAACTAGAAATAATAGTTTAGCCCAGAATGCTCACGGTAACCAGAGCGCAATGCATTCACCGCTCATTCACAGTAATTGTATATTTCCACATTCGAAATCGCCTTGCTGGTGAGATTTATATATAACAGAGTCTATGCCACACACTATGTCTTAGCCCCACGCGGTCTTATATTAAAGTATGTTTTCTACTGTTATCAAGTATGACAAAAAGTAACATAAATACATATATACATTCACGAACTGTTGATGGGGTAGCGCCTCGATCGAGCCACATTAACCTGATTTTCTATAAGTAGCCGTTGGCATAGTTATTTGCCCAGGTTGATCAACTCTTTCAAACAACACAAATCCTGTTTGTCTAGATGCGACCGCTGATACATGGCCTTTTTCTGGGTGATCAACTCTTTCGAACAACACTAATTTTGTTCGCCTATATGTGACTGCTAGTACAGAGCATCTCCCAGGGTGATCCCACTTTCCATCAGCACTAACACTGATCGCTATCATGCTCAGGGCTGCACAAAACATACTCTGTAAGAGACAGCGGTTCATGATTTGATTTATGATTTGACTCATGATTTGATTTAGCATGTAAAACGAGGTAAAATGATGACTTTTCCCGAGTTCCTGACTTGATGCATAACAAATACGGCTGAAATTTTAGTGCGTAGCATCAATCTGGTTGTATCAACAAGAAAATATCTGGCAGATCATGTTTTGGTCATCGAGTCATGGATCGCACACCAGACTGGCAGAATGTCAGCCTCTCTGCTATTCAGACACCGAAAAAAATGGGTTCCATCAGAAGAAACTTTAGCCAATAGGCAATAATTGGCGTTATTGATATATGGCATCTATACCCTTAAACTATATCTTTATAGAGATGTTCCGATACCACTTTTTTGCCGATACCAATACTGCAAAATGAGCCGATACCGATGCCACCGATACTCATCACAAATGCCTGCCACCATATGCTCAAAATACATCCTTAAAGTTAAAATTTTTCAAAAAATTCCAGTGAAAGAACTAATAGTAAAGAAACACACCTATAGTGGATGAAACGTTTTTGAAGCAACAACACAAAAATTGCGAACTTCATACAAATAGAAATATCCAAAAACAACAACCAAAATTAACGCCAGCATTAGGACTCCCAATGAAGAATACCATTTAATCAGATTAGTTCACAGCAAAATAATAATTTTTAATTGAGAAAAATTTGCCAAATAACAAAAACGAGTCTATATTTGATTTTTTCGTTGAAGTATGTTTGCGTGATTCTCAAGTCCATATCCAGAAGGCTAAATTGCCCAAATTAATTCCAACCTGGATTCTGAGAATTTTATCAGAAGGCGTGGTAATAACTCTTTTTGAGTAATCAAAATTAAAAACCCGAAGGTTTTAGAAAAGGAACATAGGTCCTCAATCCATCCTCAAGTAAGCTACTGATCCACTTTATTACGTAGTAATGTTTGACATTTCAAGGACTGTGCTGAGCCGATTGATGCTTTCTTTTTGTAGTAGCTTGTTGTCATTCAAGTGACCGTTAGTTGGATCTTTTAGGAACTGATTTAGGCTTCGGTTAGGGCGAATTGCCCAAAATTCCAAACATTTGAAGGATCGCTGGATCCGATGCCGATATTCCCAAAATAGCCGATACTCGCCGATACCGATACATCCCTACCTAACACTTACTTTACGACGCTCATTATGACGTCATGAAGGTTTTTAGAAAGGGGAGGGGTGTAAGAGTTCGATATTTTTTTATGAAAGTATTTTCAAAAAGCGCCAGTGCGCAACCACATATGTTACGGTGTTTTATTGTTTTGCTTTGAAATGGGCATATTTCCTCATCAAATATATCAAAATGTCAAATTTTCTCTCGCACTGGACGCACAAGTCTGCAACGCTTATTGAGATGTCACATTGTCAGTGACTTTTTTCGAGCTTTCGAGCAACGATAAATCTATTCTTTCAAAAATCAGTCACCGGTGGACTCTGCCTAGACGGCGCGATCCATCAGCGACTCATTCTTTACAAAACAACAACAACCACAGCAAAAAAATTTTAGATAAATTTAAAGTCTTGTTCACATTGGCACAAATTTTATTTCCTTCAAAAAATGCTTGTCTGGAGAAGTCTAGGTTTGGTCAGACAACACGTTATAGAAAATAAATTCGTGTAAGTGTGAAGCAAGGCCAAGAATTTGTAATAATTACTCGTGCTACTGCATACTTGCAATCATCGAATACGGGTCTGCTAACAAAAAGCAATAGAATGAAGCCAAGAGAAGCGTTGGGTGTAGGGCTGGGCAATTCGATTCGGTGATTCGAAGCATAAGTTATTCGAATCAATAGTGAATCGTTCTTAGGAATAAAACTTATTAAATAAACTAGAATTTTCATTTTTAGCGACAAAATGCAATCGATTTTGGACATATTGGACCAACATCGATTACATTTTGTCGTTGAAATGTGAAAATCGGTGCTCTTAGGCATGAAGTATTAATTGGAAACACATTACAAACTATAAATTTCTTCATTTTCACGATGGAGACAAGTTAATATAGTAAAAATGGGATGTTTGTTATATAAATAAAAAATATTGATTCGATTCGATCCGTTTCGAAAAAATTATTCGAATCAGATTCGAATTCCGAATAATTCGGTTTTGCCTACCTCTAGTCGGGTGCAGTGCAACGAACTGTCTATCCTTCGTTCCACTCCTCTTGGGTGCCATCGAAGCCACAAGGATATTTGAGCAAAAAGAGGCCGAGACTTAAAACAACACAAGATCGAAATCCTATTCCACATATCACAAGATTTATTTAAAGATCATATCTTTCCAGTAATTGTAACCCTGTCCGTCTATAAGTGGCCGCTCTAACAGGGCCTTGGACACTCAAAAAAGAAGTGGATAATAATAAAAAAAAAAAAAAAAATTTATCAAGCTTTCGCTAGATTATAGTCCATATTCGTCAGGTATTGCGTCATGGTATCTGGCGAAGCTGGACTATGCTGTAGCGAAAGCTTTTTTTTTAAATAAATCTTGTAATATGTGGAATAAACTTCTGTTCTTTTGTGGCATAGAAGAAGAACGAAAAGCTATTTTTTTCGAGCGTCCGTGAGCATACCGGGGGGATCGTTAGGCACGTACCTCTCTATGTTACAGCTACCCGCGAAGTGCCTTGCTGAAGGACACGCTCGGTGATGAAACGGTCAAGAATCGAACCATCGGCATTCCGGACAATACGACCGCGCTTAACCGACTGGGCCACAGTCTACGCTACCCTGACGAACTGTCCAAGTTTCCCGGCCCATTCTGCAATTCCTAGCACTCCACGTCAATCATTCACTAATTTTACCTCTCCACATCTTAGAAACACGCAACATTTATCAATAAACATAAAAACAACACGGTTATTGAGACAAATGATTCGACGCTTTATTACGTGATTGACATCATCGTGACGTAATGGTAAACATGGTTACGTCATATCATAATGTAATAACAAACTAGATGAAAATAATTTAAAATACCAAAAAAATGAAAAATTTGAGAACAATATTGGTAATGAACGTAAAGTAACGTCATTGCTTCGCTTCCACAAAATTTCAAGGACGTGGAAAACGAGACGCTCCCCGTTGTAAAACAGGATGACGTCTGATTAATCAGCGGTGTGGAACCCGGCTCGGTAAGTCGGTCGGTTAAGCGCGATCGTATTGTCTGGGAGACCGAGTGTAGCGTGCTCTTCAGCAAGGCACTCAGCGTGCTCTTCAGCAAGGCACTCAGCGTGCTCTTCAGCAAGGCACTCAGCGTCGCTGTAACATAGAACACATACACTGTTACTACAAAGGTTCGTGCTTGACGGCTGTTGGGTAACCCCCCCCCCACGGGAGGTACCCGGACAGGTCACATCCAATAATTTTAGAGAAACTTTAAAAAAAAAATGTAGTGGGTGCCGTGTTGAGCCCATTGTGGCGGCGCGATACATCTGTGTTTCATACTAAGCAAACAATATTTTTCAGAATGCGTATAGTTTTAATGAATGTAAAGTCATGCATCTGCTTTATTGCAACAAACTTTCTGAAACATTAGCATTTCCATCGATAAAGGTGAACATCAGTCATGTAAATTCAGATGGTATTGGGGGTAGGGCTCGGAAATTCGATTTGGTGATTCGAATCGATTCGAAGCACAATATATTCGAATCAATCGTAAATTGTTCATAGGAACAAATAATTACTGGATGTGCTAGAATTTTCATTTTTGACGACAAAATGCAATCGTGCAAAATTTGACCAAAATCGATTATATTTAGTCGTTAAAATATGAAAATTGTTGCTTTTTGACATGGAGTGTGAATTTATAAAGTATGAGTTCATTGATATTTACAATGAAGACAAGTTGTAATTGTTAAAATGGGATATTTGTTTTTCGCATCGAATTCGTGATTCGATCCGATTCGAAAAAATTATTCGAATCGAATTTGAATTCCGAATGATTCGGTTTTGCTCAGCTAATTGATGGTGCCCAAGAGGACATGTGGACACACTCCCCACCTAGAAAATTCGCGCCAAATGGAGCACACAGGGCGATATTCTTTTGTGACCTATACTTGACAAAATACACACAGGCATACTTCATGGTAAGACATGACGTCATATTTTTCTACTTCCAACTCAACTTTTCCGTTTCTGACATCCTTCCCTCAAGTCAAAACAGACGCAACTGTCTGTGCAAACAAATAATACTGCTTTACGCAGCCAAACTACGAACAAACCCGAAGCTATCAAGTTGATCTAACAAGGCATGTTGGAATACGCTGTGACAAATGCGCAGAAAATTCAACATTTATTTCCAGTAATTGCATATTTTCAAAGTTTAAAACCGTATTGTTGGTGGTTTTAATGCCAAGTATGGCCTGTTGATGGACGCACCTTGACGGGGCGTTCCATCAACAGTCCATAATTGACCTAGAAGGTCGATTTTGTAGTTTAATTTCAATGTAACCGAATAAAATTACTGTGAAAAAGCGGTGATTCTATTGCGCTCTTGTAACAGTGTACTTGGAGTTGTTGATCCGACTATTTCCGCTTAGCTCAGCATTATGATGCTGAGAACTAATAATCCAAATAGGAAACGTCTTATTAGAAGAATGCGACCCAATGAGTTTGATGATAATTATTGAGATTGATCGGTTATTATGTTTGTTAGATCTTCATGTTTCAATAAAGGAAACTTCTAATTTAGAGATTCAGGACAACAGTAGCCCGTTTTTTTGCCTACGAGGTGATCTTTTAATAGTAATTCACTCTTTCGATGACCGAAAGAAGCAATCAAAAGGAACAAACCCCACGACCAGCAATATGGCAAAAAGTGACCACAATGTATAGCACCAGCGACTGCACTCTAAGCGAAAACACTCCATACAGGACGAACCTCCATTGTAGGTGGCAGTGATGTGTATCTACTGTAGGCGAATGTGAAATATTCCTCATAAAATATGTTGGCCAATAGGTTTATTACTACGTATGGGTTGCCACATTCAACTATCCTTAACTTTGAGTACTGAAACGATTCTTTCCAAGTCGATTTAATCTCTCAATTTTAGGTAAAAAGTGGACATTAAGGTGGCGACTGAAAGCAGATAGCCCTTGATGCACTAATACGAGTAAATGCTACTTGAAATCAGGGCTGGGCAATTTAAGGTAATGGTTCGAATCGATCCGAAGCACAGATTATTCAAATCAATCATCAATCGCTCAAATTTGACCAAAATTGATTGCATTTTTTCGTTCAAATATGTTCTCATTGAAAATACAATATCAAAATTGACTCCAAACAAGGCCGGAAGCAGCGACTGAAAATGACCAATCCACTATTTGCTGGTTCTACAGTTTGTAGTTCTTTGCAATTTAAGTGACCGTAAGTTGGTTTCTTTAGGTTTTAATTAGCCCTGGCCTTGCTGGAATGAATTCCAAAAATAAAAATCATACAATACTTGAATCCTTGGGTTTCGTGGTGCTTGCGGTTGCGCTCTAAAATACGTTCGTTCGGCAAAAGCTATTCATACACTGTAACAAAAGTACAGTAAATTTACTGGTCATTTGCAGTAATTGAATATTTCCAAAAAAACCACCATGTTGTTGAGATTCATGCCAATTATGAGCTGTGAATAGACCCATATTTGGCCAAAACGGTCAATTTTGAGTTTTTTCATTACCGCCAAGCATAATTACTATCAAAGACCAGTAATTTTGTTGCATTTTTGTTACAGTGAAGCCAGAAAAGGGGAAAATTAAAAAAAAATATTGCAATCAAATTGTGACCCTAAAACGGGCACATCAGGATAAAACTTTGAGACAATAACTATCATATGTATCGCGAATCAGGATGAAACATCTCGGAAGTCGCGCCGGATTAACATACACAGTAACCAATTTCGTACTGCACTCTAGTATAAGCAATTCTAGTAAGAGCATCTAGTTTGCCTAGTATACTTAGTTTACCTAGTTTATTAAAACAGTACTTTAGCCTACTTTCAGGAACATAAACTTGCATAGTTTTACATTTGTCGAGTTTTCCGTTTGAAATTTTATCTGGTAAATTTACTGGGTAGATTTACCTATCGCACAACTACGTTCCTGGTTGACAAAAACTAGGTGTAGAAAAAAGATAAATCATATTTCTATTAGGAAAAATATTTTGAAATTGATTGTTTGGTGATTTCAATCTCCAAATCTATTTAAAATACATTAAATGTAGCCAAACTATGATTACCTAGTATATCTAGTTTTGATCGAATTCCTACTTAGTTTGGAAAGTGAAACTAGGTTCCCTAGTAATACTCTACCTAGTTTCAAGTAAAATATGTTGTACGTCACCTAGTTTGCCATCGCTATACACATACAATTTTGTTTTGAGATCCTTCTCTAAGGTAAGTTCCATTTACCAAAAAAAAAAGAAAAAAGGACTCGAGGTAGCGAAAATTTTTTGCCCCTGTTCTCGAACTGAAACATTCGCAATGCTGACACGCTAACTTCACCTATGAAAGTAGACGCATAAGAAATTTTATTCTTCAAAATATGAGTCACAGGTACGCTTCGACAGCACTCAGCCTCTGAATTTTTTCTATAACGGCGTGAACAATGGACACACATATCAACCACTCAGTAATGCAAGACTAGGGCTGGGCAAAACCGAATCTAATTCGAATATTTTTCCGAATCGGATCAAATCAGTAATTTCATGCAGATAGCAATTTTTCCGATTTCTGGTATCGCAAATTGTCTCCATTGTGAAAAATCAAGAAATTTATAGTTTATTGTGTATTTTCACGCTCTATGTTCAAGTACAACAATTTTCATATTTTAACGTCAAGATATAATTGATTCTGGTAAATTTGAACATTGATTCGAATAAATTGTTCGCAGTACGTTCCATCCAACAACCTATATCTAGCCAGGAAAGTAAAAATAAGTTTGACTTCTTTCAATAACGCCCAGTAAAATTACTGTCAAAGACAAGTGCTTTTGCTGCTTTTGTTACAGTGCACACTATACTACCTTACCCAACATCTTGACTTACTCTACGTTATATATCTCCTTTATAATACAATTAACGTACAGCAACCATTTATACAATGCATCAACCATATGGTATTGTACGGTTTGTATAGGCTTGTGACATCCTGTAATACGATCCAGCATGGTGAATATAATTAGAAACGCTGCGGTTAATATTCGTGGAGTAATAATACCAAAATGATAATATAAGAACCCATATAATATGGCCATTGAATGCGATACAGAAATATGAAGGATTTGGGAATATATTGATGAACTAGTGACGTCATCACTTTGAATGGAACATGGATTTTGCTTTGTTACGAATTATGCTGGTGTGAGCTATTAATTTTTCAAATTTTTCCCGCTGTTGGTATGAAGCGACCGGCGTTCTTCCATGAAACGTTTTATCTGCGACTTAGAAAATTATATTTTGTCAAGCATGAGCCACAGATGGACCGCTTCTCATCGACTTCAGGGTTTGAAATTGGCTAAAATTCTATGGTAAACGTTTTTGTAAAAACTGTTAGGAATTTCCTACGTTTTAGATTAAAAAGTTCTGACTATGTTGGCGAGGGCCCCACGTCCCTCATTATACGCGAGTTTTCAAATCGACCTGGTCAAGGTCGGAGACAGTGTTCAAAACGAACCAACTAACGAATGTTAGGTGCCAATGGATTAAAGAATATCGAGCAATATGGAAAAAGTCTACGATAATTGTATTGCGAGCAGCTACATGCCAAGAAAAACATACCATACGGAACAGAACATCTATTTATAGTATGAGAAGTGGTAGATGGTTTTATCATCGCTCAGGACAGATATCACTCACTGCACTTTACCATGCTGGTTTAGTTTCTATATGGGATGTTTTCCACTTAGAGTGCTAGAGTTGCTTGTCACTTCTTTGGTTCCTTTTAGTTGCCTCTTAGGACGGGCAGGAAATACGTTAGTGCTATTCTTAAGCCCGTACCTACAAGGCAACGGACAAGTAATTCAATGAGGTGAATCGAATCGATTCGAAGCACAGACTATTCAAATCAATTGTGAATCGGTCATAAGAACAAAAACTATCCAAATGAAGTGCATTTTTCCATTTAAAACCAATAAAATGAAATAGATTTCGGTCAAATTTGACCAAAATCGGTTGTAATTTGTTGTTGGAATATAAATACATCGCTTTTAAGTCAGTTTATGCTAATATTTGTAATTTGTAACTGTGTATTTCCTAATTATCATAAAACGACAATAATAGTGATTGTAAAATGGTATATTTGTTATTTTTATGAAATCAACGATCCGATTCGAAAAAATTATTCGAATCAGATTCGAATTCCAAATGATTCGGTTTTGTCTACCTACAAGGCACTGCTTTTGGCCTTGCTCATAACGAACTTCCATAAAAATAAGTGTAGAACAGTTAATAATATCCGACCTTGGGCTGTGGTGACGCCATTTACCGCTTCTTAATTGTCTTTGAGTCGTCTTTTATGGAATACAGGAAATACGCTAAGCAATTCTGAAGCCTGTTTCTACAGAGCCATGAAAATAATTTGGCATCACTACTTGGGCTGTTCAAAATCAGAAATTTTATTCTATCAAGCATGAGCCACAGATAGATCGCGCCTTGGCGGCGCGATCCATCAGTGACCCACGCTCTACAGAAGATCTTTGGTCAACATTTTTGTGACCGGGCGGGCCCACTTGTACCTGACAAAAGAGACGTCTAGACTCTAAATGACAGCCAATCCAGCATCAAGGACCGGACAATTGATTAAGCTACACTGGAGTGTAATTAGTCCCGTTGCAACGAAGAAAGCTAATCTATCAATCTTGCTGCTTTTTCTATCAAACTGTTCAATTTCACGGCAATTCTGAAGCCGGATTCACACAGTAATTTTATATATACATTATGATTTCGAAAACTCATATAAAAGCGACATCTCAAAAATCGCACACATACATAAATATGGGAATTCTGGGAAGAGCGAAACTTCAAAGGAAGTATATTTGATGAGGCCTTTTACGAGCCTCTTACCATCACATATACAAAATAAAAATGGAGACATAACCCACGAGCGATAGCCTAGTGGTCATCAAGTTGGCATCGCAGGTTAAAGATCTCGGATTTTCAAGTCCCTGCAAAATCAGCTCGGCATTCCATGCCCACCACTCAACCCAGGATGTAATAACTAATCCGAAGCAAATAGACTGGCAACACTTTTCCCAGCAACATTAATCGGTCGTCTTAGAAGTGGCCTCCAGTACATGGCCCTTTTTTATAGCCACTTCTTAGAGTGGATCACCCTGGACAGATCCTTGTAATAACGGCCATTTATAGACGGACAGGGCTGCTGGAAAGATATGATCTTTTCCTGTTCGGCTTAGCCTACCCAAGGTATTACAGCCTGGGTTTAGTGGTGGGCATGGATAAGCGAGCCGGGGCTCGAACCCAAGATCTTCAACTTGCGATGCCAACATGTTTAACCACTAGGCCATCGCGCCCTCACGGTAATCCGCTCCAAAAAATAGCGCCTGTATATAAGATAAAAAAATATACACAGATTCAATGGCGTTTAATAAAGATCACGAGAGCCAAGCTTTCAAGCCGTTAGATCGATTGCCCATAGGAAGTTCAAAAAAGATTCTATAGGTAAATCAAACGGTTCCATCAAATTATTGTACAACTACATATGATTGGCAACAACACGATGCGCCCTGAACCATGAGAAAACTATAACAAGTTGGATGAAATAGAGGTAAAACTAATTTCTAGTTCGCGTTGACGATATCGAATTTAACTATTTTAACTATGACTTTATTGGGCAATTATGGGTCGATGATGGAACGCACCGCCGAGGTGCGGTCCATCAACGACCCATATTTGGCATAAATTTCATAAAAATGGTTTTGAACTTTGTAAATATACAATTACTGCCAATGAATAGTAAGTTTACTATACTTTTATCACAGCGTAGTGACTGATAGGTGATAAAGTGTTGAGTGCATCAACCTTGACATAAGTGCTAAGCATTTGTGACTTATGCTTGACAAAGCAAGACTTTTAAATCGTTTAAAAATTGATACGTGATTTTCCACAGCCAAAATGGCACAGCAGAAACTCCTACACGGAAATAGCATGCTTCCTATCGTTCTGGTGATAAGCTAAAGCCTAGTTGCGTTGTAAATTATATATTTGTATTGAAAGTTTTTGTTAAGGTCATTTATAAGAGTTGATCGCTCTGAGCTAGTCCCTATATCAGCGGCCACTAACTCATAACTGAACAGCTTGGGTTTTATATGACTAATACAATTAAAATTCGTAATTTATAAAATTATTCATAGTATCGTATTCAAAAAGATCAAATTGAGCTGATATAAACGATATTTGATCTCAAAATGAACGCGTTCAAAAACCCTACCTCAGCCAGAGAAGCAACGCCATAGTGCACCTGTAGACGCGTCTCGATAGGACTTGAATACTCTGTTTCAAATCAAGTTTATTTTAGAAGCTTTCGGTAATATAGTACTGTACTTCAAACTAGTTCTGGGCAACATCGAATCATTTGGAATTCGAATCTGATTCGGATAATTTTTTCGAATCGAATCGAATCACTAATTCATGTAAATAACAAATGTCCCATTTTTAGTATTACAACTTGTCTCCATTGTGAAAATCGAGAAATTTATAGTTTATAGTGTATATTTTAATTCACATTCCCTGTCTGAGAGCAACAGTTTTCATATTTTAACGACAAAATACAATCGATTTTGGTCAAACCTGACCAAAATCCATTGCATTTTATCGTTAAAAATGAAATTCTAGTTCATTCAGCACAGTTTTGTTCCTATGAACGATTCTCGATTGATTCGAATAAATTGTGCTTCGAATTGATTCGAATCACCGAATCGAATTGCTCAGCCCTACCTCAAACTAGAAGCGGGTCGCTAAATAAAATGCAAAAAGGCTTTCACTTTCATCCTGCAAGTTCAAATCTAATCTTCCCGAATATCATGATTATCTTCTAGAAACTTTTGAAAAAATTCAGTGAATGCATGGCCTACTTCTTTAATCTATTTACAAAAATGTCCATCTTAGTCGGGTTAACGTGGGACTTGCTACTACTACTTCTATGCATTTGTGAAAGTGTATCCGTGTGCTTTACACAAGGGTAGAAATAATAAAACCTACTACGTTGGCCGCGGTGGCATGATGAGACCAACAATATCTGCCGAACGTAACACTTTACGAATGACGCGGGTTCGAACCTCAACGAAGTTTGTTCAAGATCGACAAACGGCAAAGGCTTCAATGATCAATACATGCGGGTTGACCCTGGACGTGGCACTGTAACCCTTGGGACTATGCTCGATACCTTCACCGGTTCCTCTTATGCTCCGCTCCACACGGGATGGAATAGCAAGACGCAAGATAAATCCCGTAACCAGATATAATTGTAAACATTGTTAATTGCATACTGTGAAATAGAAGTTCAAAGTACTAGGCAAGAGCAGACACATCAGTGGAGTCTTCCTACACATATACACAGACCAATGTCAGACGAAACGTTACAGAAATAAATGTATTAGAGATGTTACGATGCTACTTTTTTGCCGATACCGATGTCGATACTGCAAAATGAGCCATGCGTATGAGACATAAGTTTAACAGTTAACAATCCATCCCTAAGTAAGCCACTGATCCACATCATTACATAATGTTTGATATTTCGAGGACTGTGCTGAACCGACTGATGCTTTCTTTTTTGTAGCAGGTTATTGTCATTCAAGTGACCGTTAGTTGGATCTTTTAGGAACTGATTTAGGCCTCGGGTAGAGCAAATTTTCAGAAACTCCAAACATTTAAAAGTATTGTTGGTATCGGTTACCTTACGGCCGATACCGATATAACCACACTAGCCGATACCGATACATCCTTAAAATGTATGTATGTTTATAAGAAGACTCTTGAACATCTGTAATACGCCGCTGAAACTTTAGCTCAAAACCATTGTGGAGTCGAACTTTATCACAGAAATTAGTATTTGATCTCGGTGATAACAGTGTTGAAATGCTAACTCGATTCTTAGCTTATCATATTCTTTAATAACACCTGGCCTTCTACGTCTAATTTACACGGACTTTCAGATCGACCTGTTGCTGGCAACTTATACATTACTTAGTTTCGTTTTATGTATGAAATATGTGATTAAATAGAACTGAATGGAACATGTATCTGAATTAGTTAGGATCTCGGCAAACTATTAACTACAATCTTCGAACTCCGCAGCTCGCAGTCTCTACCAAACATGTTTTGTTGAGCATGAGCTACTGATGGATCGAGCCGCTGGGGAACGGTGGTTGACGAAATAATAATCTCTGATTGATTTATCTCTCAAACTTTTGTCCATGTGTATGTGATTAAATCTCATCCGAATAGAACATGTATCCGAATTAGTTAAGATCTCGGCAAACTATTAGCCACAATCTTTCAACTCCGCAGCTCGCAGTCTCTCCCAGACATGTTTTGTTAAGCATGAGCTACTGATGGATCGCGCCGCCGAGGCGCGGTCCATCTGTGGCTCATGCCTGACAAAATAAAACTTTCTGATTGGTTTATCTCTCAAACTTTTGTCTAACTAACACATTACAAAAAATAATGTCCTGTTCTACCACGCTATTTTTGATGCTATTGAACGCGCGCGCGAAACAACAAGATTCAACTGCTTCCCTTACACCAGGCTATGTCAATCATCTGCTATAACGGAAATTGCGTCACGCTTTGTGGTTTAGAATTACTATTACCAAACAATGTGGAAGGAAATGACGGTTGGACTCGAAGAGGCTTCCTAACGCCAGCTTGTGGATTGCAAGGAAAGTTTAACGGTTTGTTTGATGGGGGTAGAGGACAAGTTTTCCTAAAGGTGCACGGAGTTGGATTTAACGAGGTCCGGATACTTCCGGATAAAGTAAAAAAGCTTACAATCCCACAAAGCGCACAATCGGTTAAGCATGAGTCACATATTTTTTATTCGGTGATTCGAACCACAAGTTATTCGAATCCGCCGTGAATCTTTCTTGGGGAACAAAAAATTGTTAAGTGAACTGGGATTTTCCTTTTTAACGACGAAATGCAATCGATTTTGCTCAAATTTGACCAAAATCGATTATATTTCGTCGTTAAAATATTAAAATTGTTGCTCTTAGTGTGAATTGAAAATACATTACAAGCAATAAATGTCTTTATTTTCACAATGAGGGCAATTTGCTATAATAAAAAACGAGATATTTGCTATTTACAAAGAATTAGTGATTCGATCCGAAAAAATTATTCGAATAAGTTTCGAGTTACAAGTGATTTGGTTTTGTCTAGCCCTATCTGTAGATAAAAGTCAACACCAAACCATTGCGGCTCGGTTTCGGTTGCACTAAGAGCGCAGTTTCTGGTAGTACATTTGAAAGTAGTTCAATGCCCTTTCAGTTTCTGTTAGTTGGTTACTTTTAGGCACTGCTTCCGGCCTTGCTTGAGGGAATTTCAATAAAAAAGCGATATCAGCGACACTGTCTTTTATTTCTGTCTATCTGCATTGCTCTGTAGTATTATACTTATTTGCACGTGTTCCTATCTTCAAAATATAAACAATTTCGTTTGTTTGTCGTTGCAGGAAGTGACATCACATCCCCCAGACAAGCAACCCACTTATTCTGAATTTTAAAGATGGACAGCACATTGCCTGCGCGTTGGCATAATTATTAAAATATGTATTGACAAAAACGTTTCAAATAAGGCATCCAATTCGATTATTTTATTTCATTATTATCTATATCCTCTTTATTTTTTATGCAAAACTACAAGTTAAAAGAAATAGGATAAAGCGTTTTAGTAATAAAATTGAAATTCTTGCTTCAAGCGTATGTTTAAGGCCGCAAAACACGTTTGCGTAGGTTGCGTTCTTTCTTGCTTTGTTTTATTTCACCCTTACGTATTACGTTAACGCTACGCTAAGTATGCGTTCCAGTTTGCAGACCGAACGAGTTGCTCCACAAGCTAACGGAGATAAAATAAAGTTGATAAAATAAAAATGTCTGATTGTGGTTCCTTTTAGACGATCCAATCCTGTTTAGAGTGCATTTATTCGGGTATAAAAAGGCCACGCCCCTTGGACCATTACTTTAATAATTTGAAGAAAAAAACTAATGATCACTCACTGCCCCGTAGCAGTTCAGTTTCGTTTAGAATGTTTTCTGCTCAGAGTGCAGTTGCTGGTACTATGTCTTGTCTTGACTCTTTGCTGTTAAGTGGACGTTAATTGGTTCCTTTTAGACTCTGCTTCCGGCGTTGCTCAGAGTAAATTTTAATTAAAAAAAAACAAACTCATTCAACTGCAGGATCAGTTTCGAAGTGTTGTTGAAACTGCTTGACGTAACAATAGTGGTTATTGACGAAACAATGATGAGGATATGCATGCTGGAATGTTGTTTACAAATTAACGATGTCAAAACAACAATAAACTTCGTTCAGTTCAAATAATTCCGCTTTACAACTTTTTTCTACTAATGTTGGTAATTCCAGGTAAATGTACCTAGTTTGTTTTCAAAGTACTTTTACCTGGTTTCAAGAATATATATGACATACCTCGTTTAACTTTTACTGATTTTTCTGTTTGATACTTTACCTAGTAAATTTATCCATTTCACAACTAGGTACCTGGTTGAAAAACTAAGTACCTAGTAAAAAACAACTATAGGAAAACCATGTCTTCATTACGAAAAAAGCTTTAAAATAGACTATTTGAAGACTTTAACCCTCAAATCTATCAAAAATGCAGCCAAACGACAATGAGTTCTGATATTTACCTAATTTTGAAAGTGAAACTAGGTTACCTAGTAATACTGTGCCTAGTTTTGTGGTAATTTCGTCTTACTTTGCCTAGTTTAAGAAATAACTAGGTTGCCATAACTAGTTCCTACTCGGTCGGGAAAATATTGCGTGCGCATTTTTTTGTTTTGTTCAAGTGTAAGTAACTGATGTCCAACATTGCTTTGCGTTACTCTTATTCACATGCCAGCAACTTACATAGCAAACCGATCGGTTTTGTTGGATCAAGTAGGGAAATGCATGTAGAGCATTGCGCTTGTGTAAAATGCAAAATGCAAGGTTAAAATAAAACAAACCTGAAGAAAAACACAACCTCGGCAAACGTGTATTGCAGCCTTAAGGCCGCAATACACGTCTGCGTAGGTTGCGTTTTTTTGGGCTTGTTTTATAACGCATCGGCAATACAACTAAACGGGTATTAAAATCTTTGGCTGTGAGTTATTTAGTCTTTCACTCTGGTAACACCTTGATTTTTTGTCACGTTTACTAGTCATTATTAATAAAAAAATAAAATAAAAATATTTATTTAATTATGAATTCAAGTTCATTTATTTATTAAAATTGTATCTGCGAGTTCAACTCGCTCAGCCCTGCACTGCAAATTACAGAAATTTTCTCGAAGCACATCTTCAACCTTCGCTCGCTGAAACGTGAGGCAAAAAAATTTGTGGGGTCAGAGGTCAGGAAAATACTTATTCTCAATAAACATGTTACATCAAAGCTCTCAAGAATCAGAAAAAATTTTCAATTTTTTTTTGTAAAGTATGAGTTGCTGATGGATTGCGTCGACGAGACGTAGTCTATCTTCGGCTTTTGCTTGACAAAATAAAATTACTGATCAGGCAAACATCGACAGTTTGAATATAATTACCTTTTCCAATCACAACTTCGAATCTATCCAATATTTATGCCTCAAACAAGTTTATGTACAAAACAAGGCTTCCAGGCTTAAGTGCCAGATAACACTGGTTCATTGTAATCCGTCGTTATACAGAGATGTAAACAAGCAAAAACAAGTTCAGAAAAACTAGTTCTGATTAGGCCGTGGTTTCGCGATGGAAAATTCTAGCAACTATCAGCATTACAAAGCCAAATAAAGTACGTGGGGAGATCGCGATGAAATGCAAAATCCGTTTTGGCATTTTGTGCAGTATGTGAGTTGTCTAACGGGCTAACCCTAACTATCTCCGACAAATAGGGGGTGAGGAGGGGGGGGCGCGGGAGTCTCACTGACTGAAAAGGTAAATTGATTTCATACTTACGTTAAAATGGGCCGTTGGCCCACAAGAGATTTCTGGGTTTCATTTTGTAAAACACGGCGATATTTTACACGAAAAGAGTAATATATTGATATAATTTAGTCGCAAAAAGTAATTTTCGCGTACCTTCGGCCTGCACTGTAACAAAAGTACAGTAAATTTACTGGTCATTTGCAGTAATTGCATATTTCCAAAGTTAAAAAAACGCCATGTTGATGAGATTTATGCCCATTATGGGCCGTTGATGGACAGCACATTCCCATATTAGGCCAGAAAGTCATTTTTTTCAATACCGCCAAGTAAAATTACTGTCAAAGACCAGTGATTTTGTTGCATTTTTTGTTACAGTGTGCAATCACATTTACAAAAGTAATTCTGCTCAGAACTGTTGTTGATGTTCATTTCTACAATAAAATTTCATTTCTTACTCGATCACGATTTGTTTATTTATAACTTTGTTGAAATCCGCATTCAGAGCACGTTTTGGCGATGTTACAATTTCATAACAAATTTAAATGCACTGTAACAAATGTACAGTAAATTTACTGGTCATTTGCAATAATTACATATTTCCAAAGTTAAAAAACGCCATGTTGATGAGATGGTTGCCAAGCATGGGCTGTTGATGGACCGCACCTTGGCGGTGCGTCCCATCAACAGCTCATGAATGGCCAAAAAAGTCGATATTGTGGCTTTATTTCAATACAACCGAGTAAAATTACTGTGAAACAGCGATAATTTTACTGCACATTTGTTACAAGCTTTATATCGTTTTTGAACAAATTTGGTAAAAATTGTCAATACTACATTACCAGCAGCTCTACTATCTCGGCTAAGTTCTACATAAAATGTTTTCCATATAGAGTGTTGTCATGAGCGACGGTGGGTTTCAAATCTTGAGAGAACATAAAAAATGAAACTGAAATATCTTCCCCTGAAGGTTTTGCACATTTTCTTGAAATATACATCCCTATGAAGTTAAAAGCAATAGAAATATGCAGATATTGCATGCCGAAGTCGTGCGGAATTTCGCCCGTTTTAAAGTTTTTTTTTGTATAAAATTGCAAAATCTTGAATAGGATTGCCCACTCCCCCTTCTTAAAATTTGAAGGGGACATGCCAACCTCCCCTTCCAGCTCTAAGGGACATGTCCCTTCCGGTTCCATCACCAGTGGGTGCAGTTACTGATTTCTCTGCATGTCAGTAGCTTCTGTAAGTAAACGTTAGTGGAGATATCTAGCAGAAGCGATTAAGAAAGTTTAAGAAAATTAAGTTAAGGCGGATGGATTGCGCCGTCGAAGAGCTGTCTTCCTATATCGCGTACTATGTGCAAAAACAAAATTCCTGATGGTTTTGTGGCGACCCGGCGGCCATTTCTCTTTTGTTGTCGTCATAAAATATATAACATATGACTCACTCCTCGTTTGAAATTAACAAATTACGAAACAGACGACCTATTGTCATCGTCATAATTAGCACAACATTCTGTTTTCTTCCAGGAATTATTTTGAACGAAGTTACGAACGGTGGGTGATTGGTTCAAAATGTCACTCGCTGCACTCGGTTTAGTTATGTATGGTATGTTTTACGCTTGGGTAGAGTGAATATCAATAAAACAGAAAAACACTAATCGGGAGTGACTAGCCGAGACTCTCAGCAAATATTTTGCGAGAATTTCGCTTTTTCTTTTCTGGAATTAAATTTCTTAAATTATATCCGTAAAGACATCAAGACGAAAACAAGCCCATATGATACCGAGTATTAAAAATTGGAAATTCCAACTTTTTCTGGAAAATAAACACAACGAAACCTTCGTAAGAAATCACCAAATGTCGAAAATGTCACAAAATTATAATAATCATTTTCGCAATTTTCGAATAAACTTTTTAATGGAGAAATTCCTTTTTCAATCGTATAGACATAAATATTGTGACTATATTATATTTGCCCATTTTTAAACAATTTGTGAGCGCCTTCGGCCGTAAATCGAAATATGAGGTCAGATCATCCTTCACCATAGCGGTACAGTCCGATTGGGATGTCGTCTGTTTAGAGTGCAGTTGCTGGCACTACATTTTTAGTAGCTTTCTGAGATTAAGTGGCTGTTGATTGGTTCCTTCTAAGCACTGCTTGTTGCCTTGCTCAGAGTGAATTGAAAAAAGGTCTTTTTAAATATTACAATTTTTATTTATTTACGTTAGAAAACGAAATGAATTTCACGGACAAAATAACGCTTGACCAAGGGCGCCGGAAACATGTGAGCGATGGGGTGTGGGGTGAGATGTGGTGAAAAAGGGAGGGGGTAGAATTAGAAAACAAAAGCGTTGTTTCGGTCCATGATGATTAATTGAAAACAATAACCGAATCTTTAAAATGAATGTTAGAAAGGTACGTGAATTTCACGGACAAAATAACGCTTGACCAAGGACGTCGGAAACATCTGAGCTTTGCCTATTTATTATGGGAATTTGATTAGCATAAGTTATTCAGTTTTGATCTGCTGGAAAAACCCAACTTTTCATGAAAATATTAAGCGAAAGTTTCGTAAGCAGTCATCAAATGTCATTGTATTGTCACCAAATATTAATATTATTAATATTCATTGTCATGATAACAATGTACTGTGAAGAGGAGAAATTGCTCTTTTGCGGGAAAAGTCATTTATACTGTTATTTGGTCATTTTTATATGTATAATTTTGTGCGTTTCGGCACTAACAACAAATTTTAAATGGTTACTTACCTCAAATCAGTTTTGAAATCGACAGAGCTTCGATTCCGCTATACGTATATGGAAATGTTCATAGTCTTATCACGGTGCGGAATCTATCTTGGTATTTAAATCCGTGCGTAACATATGAAGAACTGAATATGGGTTATCGAAAATTTCGTTGCGGTGTCTGCCCAAGAACACCTCACGTTTCATTGCCCTTTGAAGGCCCCTTCGGCTTTGAAACGTATGAATGCGGATCCATGTTGCGCCGTCGCGGTCGTACGATGTAGGAATCTTTGTAAGGCCGGCGACAAATTTCCAGACATTTTGGATTTTATTATCCTCGCGGGATTCGAACGCAGGATGTATTCCCAGCACTTTAACGATTGAGTTAACCGTGCACCATTGAAGATGTTCCACTGAGCGACTATTTTTAAGTTATGAGTCTGAGTATGAAACCGGATAACAGAATATATCTTTTGGAAATTCCTAAATTTGCTGAAATTGTCAGTAACACTTTCACACCGAATCACTAAATATTATTTTGTAGTCATCGGATTATGGAGTTACTCATTGCCACAATATAAATTTCTTTTCCACTGGTGGAAATGACGATGGATGATTCTACATTTCTACATTAATACTTGCTGTTTTATACAAACCATATTTTGCGTCTTCGACAGAACATTTCAAAAAAATTATTCTGCTTTTATATATTTATATTTAATGTTGCAGCATAACGAATTTTAGCTCCTATTTAGTGTCAGTAATAAACAAAATTTCGCGCGCCACCACCGCTGATTACTAGTCATATCGCCAATATGAATAAAAAGTGAAAGATCATTAAAATTGCGTTACCGAAAACCAATTCTTTGTGAAAATATTTTGGACGATATTTTCACGAGCTTGATAATTTGTGTGAAACCGGAACAAGAAAATATTTATATTGTGGAAATCCAATGTTTGCACAAATATCAATCGAAACTTCTTATACACAATCACCAAATGTCACATATGATAGAGAAAATATTACCTAGAAATGCTATTTTAAGTTAACAATGCGATATGATTCACAGAGCAAGATATCCGCTTACTATGATATTTGAACAATATTTAAGTGAGGAGAAATTAACGTCTACAAGGGTAGGGGGCAAAATCGAATCGAAATTATTATATCAAACAAACACAGAAAATCGGGATTGATATCAAAATTTACATATATTTTCTGAGAATGTGCATATTTTTAAATCTGTCGATTTCGAATCACTGGGAAAATCGAATCGAGAAATTTATGATTCGTGAATCACATATCGAATCGAAATTTTTGAACAGCCCTATAACGCCTGCCCTATTAGAAACATTTTGCAACATCATCTTTTGTTAAGTATGTGTCACTGACGCGGTCCATCTGTGGCGCATGCTTGACATAAACATTTCTTGATTGGGCATGTATGCTACGAGTAATGCTGCCGTTCGCAGATACAATTGGTTCGAATCGAATAGAATTCGTTCGAATAGTTCGAATTCAAATAGAACCTTCACGGATCTGATTCTGTTTAGTACATTTATAAGTAAATTCCAACAATTTGCCAACTTTTTCAATATAATAATGAAAATAAAAGTAAAAATTTTGAGTAAAATATATTATGTGTAAAATTGCCAAAATCAATCACACTGAATCACAAAACTTATGCGAATAAGATCGAGTTGAATCTCAAATTTGAAAGTGGCTTCCTAGTAAGGATTCTGAATTTTGAGAAAAAAATTCAACTATATATGGGTATTGAAATAACATAATAGACATTTCAAGTCTCGCGCACGGAAACAACGAGGAAAATGCACGATAAAAGCAATGATTTCATGTTTTTATGGGTCAGTTATGAGTTATCTAAAAACGCGTTTTATTTCAATGCTGAAGGCTGATAGGAGGGGAAAAAGTCAGACCATTTAGGACGGGAAAGGAAGCACTTTGTCCAAAGTGTGTTGAATTTGCCGTTTTGCACATTTTGGCTTATTTTAGTTGCGGATTTGGGATGTCAGCTTCAACCGTAATAAGTGCAGAAAACAGGCTCGCTATAGAGAGATGTATCGAGGGATATCTGCCCTGGGTTAAAATGACAGCTTTCCGCACTGAAGCACTCTACGATACTAACTAAAACGAAATAAGCAGAATTGCTTTCGTAAGATACAGTGCGTAGTATCTGTCCTGAACGAACGTGGTATTTCACCTACAGATAAGAATTTTCTAGATCACTGAAAATCAACATCAGTGATTACGATCCTAAAAAATTTTTGCCCGCAGTTTTAATATTAATGTTTATAGTTACGAACTTGTTTTGCAAGAAATCCGCACAGCGCATACGCAGTTTGCGGTCGGAACTAACATTTGCAAACCACCTGCGTCAATCTTATACAATTTGTGATAAAAATACTGCAGATTTACTGTTAATTCGCAGTAATTGTATATCTCCAAAATTCGAAAAACTAGCTTGTTGATGAGATTTATGCCAATTACGGGCTGTTGATGGAACGTACCTTGTGAGGTGCGTTCCATCAACAGCCCATAACTGACCGAAAAGGTCTATTTACTACCTCGGTATCAATATTACCAAATAAAACTACTGTCAAAATGCAGTGATTTTTACCGAATTTTTGTTGCTATCGTGTACAATTCGAGATAAATTCCCCGTTCTCAACACTCGTGAATTGTATTCCGTCGACATTTTGAGTTTCCATACTGCAACTAGTTTCGAAGCTCGTTTTTTTATAGTCACTTCTTGGGATGGATCACCCTGATCAAGGAAGCCCTGTACCAGCAGCCACTTATATAAACGTACGTAAGTTGGAAAGATATGATCTTTCCTGTTCGGCTTAACCTATCCGAGATATTTTCAACTGCAGGTTATTCACTCATGGAATGAAGAATGTGTTGATTGCATTCGAAACTTAAGATAGGAAGGGACTTCCCTTGTATCTATTAAAGGAAAAGAAATTCAAATTCTGGGAGTCGTATGTAAAAACTAAGCAAAAATAACCCGGACCAACGTCAACGAAATTATTTTCAGAGTGGTTGCAAATGTTTTTATGTCACTAGACCCATCTTTTTGGTTTATAACGATCCAGCTTTGAATGGTTTTACATTCTGTGTTGCCCTTTGTATTACTAGTGGTGGAATTAGAGAGGAATTTTTCACCATGGAGCAAGCAAGGTTTTACGAAACTTTTAAGTCACCCAAAACTAATATTGTGCAAAGAGCTACATGAGGGCAGAAAAAGGACTAAAAGACTCTTCATTCTTAAAATATACTTATTGACTCCACAAGGTTGGGAATGGCAGTGTGAACTGCGAAGACAATGAATTCTAAATAACAGAAGTTCGCAAAAAAAAAAACTTTTTGCATAAAAAGTTATGTCTCTGAGCCATTTCTGTCCACTTCTTCAGAGCATTATTTACGAGTAAACAAAGTAACTAAACTGAAAACGCTATGTGTTCCAGCAAGAATTGAACATACACATACATTATGACCTGTACGGGCAGGCTTTAGAACGGCCGTGACGTAGTCTATCCCTGTGTCTCGTAATGGACGACTACAGCGCAGTAAAGAAATCGTATATGGTTTTACCATAGCTCTGGGCAGATACCAGTCACTGCACTTTATCACAGGGGTTCAGTTCCTTTGGGATATTTTCCGCTTAAAGCGCAGTTGCTGTTACTACATCCTGTAGTAGCTCTTTGCTATTAAATAGCCGCTATTTAGTTCTATTTAGACATTGCTTTCGGCCTTGCTTGGAGTGAATTTCAATAAAAAAAATACGCCATAAACCATAAATTTTTGATTTTCACAATGGATCCAAGTTGCAATAGTAATAATGGGATATTTGTTATCTACATGGAATTAGTGATTCGATCCGAACCGAAAAAATTATTCGAGTCAGATTCGAATTCAAATTTTTTTGCCCAGCCCTACTTGGGACGCATATGTAAATTCTAGCCCTTCCTCTGATATACTTTCTGAAAATAGTTACAATAATTTTATAAATTTATGACGGATCCGCAAAATTATTCCGTGACGAAATTTCACGTGAATCATTTCTCAGGATATAAATCATAATTTCGCTCTCAAATATATTTAACCTCAAGGAATGAAAAAACAAAAACATGTAAAAATTTATAACGTGAATTACAAGAGAAAACTGTTTATTCGCATAAACGCTTATTGTAGAATGGTTAATTTGTATCAGTATCGCTTTTTTCGTGGGCGGGAAGGAAATCAAAACGAACGGGCGTGATTATAGAACAAGAATTAAAATGGAAAAGGGATTGTTTTTATATGTGTTTACGGTGAGTCAAGGTCTGGCTGCCCTGCCTGACTTGTTGATTTACAAGTTTTCCGGTAGATTTGAATAGACGCATGAAATATTGTTAAAGTTTGAATGAGAGAGAGCAACAGATTGGTGGAATATTTTATGTACTTCTTGTAGCTAGGGCTTGGGCAACTCGATACGGTGATTCGAATCGACCCCAAGCGCAAATTATTCGAATCGGCCGTGATTCGGTCATAGGAACAAAATCTTGCTATACGAAGTGGAATTTTACATTTTTAATGACAAAATGCAATCGATTTTGGTCAATTTGACCAAAATCGGTTGTATTTTATCGTTAAAAATGAAAATTTTCGCTCGTGGTCATTAAATGTAATCGAAAATATATTACTTTTATGTCTGTTTATGCTGATATTCGTAATTCGTAACGATTTCTTGTTTTTCATGAAGGAGACAATGACTAATAGTGAAAAATGGGATATTTGTTATTTTCATAGAATCAGCGATTCAATCCGATTCGAAAAAATTATCCGAATCAGATTCGAATTCCAATTAATTCGATTTTACCGAATCATAAGCTGGCGGTCGATTTATGAGTTTTCGGGAGATCAGTGAAGGACGTATTACTTTGGACGTTTGAAGAGTAGAGCACTGACCAACCGAGGCTTAGGCGACACTAGACTCTACCAATTAAAACATACAGGCTATGTTGTGTACAAAATAAGATATATGTGGCCTACATACATCTTGGGTATAAAGAAGAACACGATGACTCGAGGTTTTGATAAACCTGTAGGGGATTTAGAATAGTCCTAACGCATATCCTGCGTGTCGTAAGAGACGACTAAAAGGAAACACAGAAGTGGTATGACAGCCAATGTAAAGCAAGGATAAAGTAAAACAAGGATAAAGTAAAACAAACATACGAATCGTGAAGAACACGCAAAGTGCGTATCGGCGTTTCAGAAAGAAAATGAAGTAAACCAGATGGGGATAACAAAGTAAGTACAAGTAGACGACATCAACGCTCAGTCGCCGAGAGGAGAGGAAAACTGTGAGAGAGGAAAGCTGACATTAAGAACAATATGCTAAACCCTCGCAAATTTGTTGTCTTAACTTTACATGTCTGTGAGAACATGTTATGTTTGCACGCTGATTTATGGTTTTTAGATAGCGTTATCTTAATAATTTTCTTAACCGGTATTCGAAATTCACTATATAAATAAAATAAGGTTTCAACATTCCAGATTAACAAAATTGCTGACATTTTCTTACCATACTTTCCCATTTAGGAAAAATCAATTTAAGAATAATCGAAAATCAAAATTACTTTTGATCAAAATTCTAGAATATCTGACGATTCTTGTTTATTAGTTATTAAAACTTGTACTTTCCCGATTCGTAATATTGTTGTCGAGACATCTTTTGTCTCATCGACGCGATCCATCAGTGACTCATGCTTGACAAAATAAAATTATGATTGGGAGTAAACTTGGGTCACAGAAAAATGTTAATAAAGTCTATTAAATCTGTGGAGTTGTTGTAATCACAGAAATGATCTTCGGGCTTTAAAATAGTCTTAACGTATTTCCTGCGTGTCGTAAGAGGCGATTAAAAGAAGGTAAGGAAGGGGTAGACGGTTTACCATCGCTCAGGGCAGATACTACTCACCGCACTTTCAGTTCATTTCCATTTGGGACGTTTTCCGAGTGTAGTTGCTGGTACTACATCTTTTAGTAGCTCTTTGCTATTAAGTAGTCGTTAATTGGTTCCTTTGAGGCGCTGCTTGCGGACTTGCTCAGAGTGAATTTCCATAAAAAAAAATAAGACATCCAAATACTTCAACAATATATTTTTAGCCTCTGATGCGATGAATCTTAATGCTGTTAAATCATTATTACTGATAACAATCTAATACGCGGCCAGCACCATAAACATGAAATATCATTCAGAAAATTAATACGAATTTCAACGTAAACCTAGAAAAAGGCACGTGCAAAACGCACCACCTAGGACTTTTATCATGAATCAAAATGGCCAAATATTAGAAACAATAACTAACTGCGCGCCGAAGGCGACTGAAAGAATTTTGACATTGTTCCTTTATTTTAAGTCGGCGAGCCATATGCATCCTACCTCTACAAACGCTCGTGACCCATAGATAAGGCTGAGCAAAACCAAATCATTTGGGATTCGAATCTGATTCGGATATTTTTTTCGAATCGGATCGAATCACTAATTCCCTTGTCAAATTTGACCAAAATCGATTGTGGGTTATCGTTAAAAATGAAAATCTTAATCGATTCAGCACGTTCCCATGAATGATTCACAACGGATTCGAACAAATTGTGCTTCGAATCGATTCGAATTACCGAATCCAACTGCCCATACCTCATGATTCTAGCTGGTCTGAATTCTGCTCTGGATACGGAATAGAATGGTCACAGAGACACTATTGACGTGAGTGTATAGGTGTGCGACCATTGTACTGTTTCCTAAGCTATCTAGATTTAAACGGATCAAGTTTCATGTGAAAAAAATAACATGATAAAAAGAAAGGGAAAGAAAGATTTTTTATAGCCCCTTCTTGGAGTGGATCACGCCGACCAAAGGCTAAGGCCCCTCAATATCGTCCACTCATAGACAGGCAGGGTTAGAGTTGTTCGAAAGATATGATTGTTCCTGTGCTTGGCTTAGCCTACACGAGTTGAGCAGTGGGCAAGCAATCAAATCGAACTCAAGATATCCAACTTTCGATGCCAACATATTTACCACCAGGCCATCGCGACTATTTTATTTTTATCGTCGCCACATCATGACATGGTTCGCATATGGTGAACATACATAGGTTTGATCAGCATTCAATTTCAAATGGTTTCACTGGATTTAATTGTCTAATCTCGCCACCGGCGCCCGGTGATGTTTTCATGTTTATCATCAGCGCATTAAGTATTTTCAGAAATGTTTGGGAGAAAAAATGCGCAATTTGCGATTTTAAGTCGAGTAATTATCGGAAATAAGTTTGTTTTCGAGTGTTTGGGTAGAAGAATGTTGAAATTGTAATCGAGCAGTATCGTCGAAAGGCCTTAGATCAGATTTTACATAAAAGGAGGTCAATATATTAGCGAGAGATTTAGATTGGTGTTTTGGCCTTGCGACTAACTCACCTACCAGAAGTCGTGTATCTAGAAAGATGGAAATGAGTAATATTTGGAGATTCCATCTATCAAATTGATCAAATTATGACGACATAGTGGTAGCCGCAGCAGATATTTTCGGTGAGATCTTAAACGGGATTCGCCAAATGCTCGCGGAACATTTTAGGATTTCTTTCTTACTTCTACTTTTTAGATTTTTTTTTAGTCATCAAAGTCAGGCCCTCAAAAAAATTGAATGTAGAGTAGTGTATGGGACTTGTTTTACATTGAAATCATGATGGGCGCTGAATATGCGAAGAAAAATTGTGATCTTGCTTCACACTTACACAAATTTATTTCTATAACGTTTCGTCTGACCAAAGACTTCTCTGAAGTTCAGAGGTCAGACGAAACGTTACAGAAATAAATTTGTGTAAGTGTGAAGCAAGACTTTGAACCTCTTTAGTTAGTCATAGTTACTCTTGCTACTGTATCCTTGCATTTACTGCGAACAGATCCGCAAAGGCAACTGAGAAAAGATAAGTAGTTAGTCCACGTCCCCCAGACCAATAGAAAAATTGTGATGTATTAAACTTGACATTGGATGGATTCAACGACTCCGTTCACCGCCAGTTCTACTATTCTTATCAGATGACTAGAGTGTCAGATTTAGTAAACAGCGAGTTTGTAAGAGAAGCCAATGCCTCGCCCACATGTGTTAGGAAGCGATGGTACTGGATATAACGTAAGGGATTTTTATTCATGTCAGAAAAGATATGCCAGGACCCAATTTGTCAAGTATGAAACACTGATGCGTAGTTGAAAACTTGGGGTATGGAAATGATTATTTAAGTTATTTCAGTTTAAAACTTTAATAGCGCCTCCGCCACACTTTTTATAGCCTATAAAGTGGATATTGGAAGTTTAGAAGACAGGTATGTATTTATTGTGGTCCGATTAGATATTTTCTTTCGTGAAGCATGCGCCACAGATACGGATAGGAAATTCCGAATCATTTGAAATTCGAATCTGATTCGAATAGGATCGAATCACAAATTCTCTGTAAATATTCAATATGCCATTTTTACTATTATAACTCATTTCCATTGTGAAAATCAAGATATTCATAGTTTACTGTGTTATTTCAATTCACACCCCATGTATTAGATAAACAATTTTCATATTATTTTAACGACAAAAAATAATCGATTTTGGTCAAATTTGACCAAAATCGATTGGATTTTGTCCTTTAAAATGAAAATTATAGCTCATTCAGAAATTTCATTTCTATTAACGATTCACGGTTAATTCGAATATATTGTGCTTCGAATCGGTCGGTCGAATTGACCAGCCCTAGCCGCAGATGGACCCGGATAGACATGAATCTTCTACCGTCACTGTGGGTGACGTTGGCATAGCAATATTAATAAGAACAAAAAATTAATCGAAAACCGAACTAAAATCGAACTATTTATTAATTTCCTACATATACTCAGCCACTTTGAAAAGATCGGGGGGGGGGGGGGGGGGGGGTATTTGGAAAATTTCCAATGCTAAGTTATGGTTATCATGACAAACGCCAAAGATTTTCTGTAAAATAGCGTTTTCATTGTTAAATCGGTGATTTCCTATATATTCAAAGCACTTCAAAGTCCGTTCTGTGACAAGGTTGGCATGACTACGTTTCTTGTTTTCTTGATTTGTTCGTCTATCACACGTCAGATTATCACACTTCACAATGTTATATTGTTATATTTGGTTTGATTTCAACTTTTCCCGCAAGTACAAACTGGCAAAAGGATTATAACCAAATACATAACATGGCGGTCGGACAGGTTTCCTGCGAATGCACAGAGATTTCATCGTTAACGGGTTGTCATCGTCACTTTGCGATCATACACTGTTGCAAAAGTACAGTAAATTCACTTGTCATTTGCAGTAATTGTATATTTCCGAAATTTAAAACCATCTTGTCGATAAGATTTATGCCAAGTATGGACTGTTGATAGACCGCACCTTGGCGGTGCGTTCCATGAACATTCCATCACTGGCATAAAGAGTCGATTCTATAGTTTATTTCAATATCGGAAAGTAAAATTACTGTCAAATAGCAGCGATTTTACTGCTTTTTCGTCTTAGTGTAGATTGAAATCGGATCCCTTTGAATCTAATTCATATTGGTGAAGGATACCGCTGGAATAATCATTAAATTTTTCGCTCTGAAGTCCGGTTATAAAGATTTTGTGCGCACACGTTAATTGTTAATAAGCTTGAGTCTTATTTGTGGATCTCGCCGTTAAGGCGCGGGACGTCTGTGGCTCAGGCTTGACAAAACAAACCTTGGTGGATTGGCTAGCACCGCCAGTTTTAAATACATTTACTACCGATTCGATTACCAATCATTTTTTTCATTGAAATTCACTCTTAACTTAACAGCAAACAGCTACTAAAAGATGTAGTACCAGCAACTGCACTCTAAACAGAAAACATCCCAAACGGAACTGCACCATCATGGTAAAGTGCAGTGAGTGATATCTGTCCTGAACGATGGTAAAACCATCTACCACTTCTTTGTTTCTTTTGGAATCAAATCTCAAAAATTATTCAGTTCCAAAAATTAACGTATTGTAATCGTTCGTAATCGATTAATTTCAATTTCCAAGATTAGAAATCTTTTTTAATCAATGTGTTTTATTCTTTTGAATTATCTTTGTTTGTGTACACTGTAACAAAAAAGGCAACAAAATCATTGGTCTTTGACAGTAACTTTAGCTGACGGTATTGAAAACAATTGACTTTTTTGGCCAAATATGGGGTGTTGATGGAACTCACCGCGAAGGTGCGGTCCATCAACAGCTCACAATTGGCATAAATCTCATGAACAGGGCGTTTTATTAACTTTGGAAATATGCAATTACTGCAAAAGACCAGTAAATTTAATGTACTTTTGTTACAGTGTATGAAAGTTAGTGCAAGGAAGAGAGTTTTTCGGATTCCTATAGGTGCACGTGTAACCAACGTGTTTTATCACTATCTATCTCAATGCTGAAGTAAACACGTTTTTAAACTTAATTTTGAATTTTGTTTGTTTCCCTGACCTTCTTGGTAAATTTTCATTATTATTTTTATCAGTCATTTGTCGCTATCTATGCCGATTGTGGAGTCGAAGTAATCTTATTTACTTATACTGAACAGGGTGCAATAATACGTGTCTTTTGTAGATTCGCGATTTCAGTTTATTGTTGCATCATGTTTTTGACTTTTACAATTTCGCGATCGCGCTTCATACTACCGGATTTGCAATTTATTTACAAGTTTTATAAAAATAGCCCAGAACGTGACAAATTCGAGACAAAAAACAAATTAAGCTGCTGTAGAAATCGAATTAATCTCGCTCAATCAGGTCGGTATCAGAGCGGTTGGGATGAAACAATTCGTTGCTTGTGTGTCGACATCCCAACACTTTAAGCAAAAAGCAGTGAAATTGACTTTCTTTGGAAGTAAATTTACTCGGTAATGTTAAAATAAAACTATAAAATCGGCTTTTTTGACCAATTTGGATCGTGACGTGGTCCATCAACAGTCCATACTTGACCTAAACCAAGATGGTTTCAAATTTCAGAAATACACAATTACTATAAATAATTGGTAAATTTTCTTTTCCTTTACTTTTTTTCGCAGTGTGGTCGTCCTCAGCAATAAAATTTCAATGTTACGTCATAAAGCAGGTTTTCTCATTTGTGTAATCACAAACGTGGTTTTGCCAAGTATGAGCCACAGATAGATCGTGCCTCAGCGGCACGATCTATCAGTGACACATACATAATAAAACATAGTTAAGATAAAAGTTTGCTCACTAGTATTGCAAAAAACAATTTTTTTTCATAGCCGCTTCATGGAGTGGATTACCCTTCCCAAGGCCCTGTACGAGCGGTCACTTATAGACGGGCAAAGTTACAATTGATGGAAAGATATGATCTTTTCCTGTTCGGCTTAGCCTATCCAAATTATTACAACCTGAGTTGAGTGGTGGGCATAAAAAACTTAAATAAAAAAAAAATGATAATCATTATAAAAAAACCTTTGGAAATAGACCATTCGGTGATTTTAACCTCCAAATTTACTAAAGCGCATCTAACAGCTTAGAGAAGCTACGTTACCTCGTGATACTTCACCTAGTGTTATGTAAAGTTTGTTATATTTTACATAGTTTAAGTAAAAATTAAGTTGTCATCACTAATACCTAGCTGTGTCCCTTTGATGAACCTGAGTCGGATATCCTCCGGTCACGGACAAACTTGACCGAATCACCGCACAATGTTCCATCTAAACAGTAGCGTGTTGTCGGTGCCAAGGTATCATGATGATATGACGAGATAAAAAGTTTATCAGATTCTTTAAGATAGTTTTATTGCATTGGACAATAGCCAGTGTCAAAGTAGACTGTAACAAAAGTACAGTAAATTTACTGGTCATTTTCAGTAATTGCATATTTCAAAAGTTAAAAAAACGCCCTGTTCATAAGATTTATGGCAATTATGGGCTGTTGATGGAAGGCAACTTCGCGGCGCGTTCCATCAACACCCCATATTTGGCCAACAAAGTCTAATTTTGAATTTCTTTCAATACCGCCAAGTAAAATTACTGGCAAAGAGCATTGATTTTGTTGCATTTTTGTTACAGGGCAGAGTCTTATGAGTTATGAGGGTTCATAAGAACGACAATTGAGCTGTATTTTTGCTGCGGTGTGGCGGCATATTATTCATTGATCAGCTGTGGATGAAATAAAAAAATTTCCTGCTATTGAGTGGCCATTAGTCTGTTCCTTTTAAGCACTGGTTCCGGTCTAGCTTAGAGTGAATTTTAATAAACAAACAAATAAAATGAGGCGTTTTAGAATTTTAGAATTACTCGAATGAACAGTAAATTTACTGCAAATTTGACACATTGCTAGCGTCGCCATTACCAGTGAGATTTTTGTTGTTTTTAGCTGTCCGAATTAAAAGTTTAGAATCCAATAGTTTAGATATCAAGAAATCAAATTTATCAACGCTGAACAAATACAAATAATTGTCAGCACTGGAGAGTTGGTCAAATCCGGCAACTGTTTGTTGATATTAAATCATAAATTAAACGCAGAAACCGATGTTTGAATGATGCCGATGTTTGTTTGCAGTTGTGGCGCTGTAGGCTGTGATCGCGTGAAATAAAAACCGCAGATCCACTGATAATAATCGGACCGGTTGGAGGAGATAGAAACCATGTTTCAAAAAGTTACATCAGAATTTATAGGTTTTACACCGAGATTAGTTTGCATGAAAGTTGGGGTATTGCCGATATGTCGATATGGAATTATGATGTCATAAATAGGCGCCGCATGTCCAGATATTTTCACAGTAGCGATTTGTTCTCGTAGAGAGGCACATGAAATCGTGCTAAAAGGGTGTTTTTAATGTGTTAATGTAGATAGAAATGAAGAAAGTAGAAACGCATGAAGAAATACTTCGTAATGATGGCAACCTTGTTATATTTCTTAAAATAGCCTAGATAAAACGAATTTATCACAGAACTAGGTAAAGTGTTGCTATCTATTTTAGGTAGTACCCAGAGTAAAAACCAGGTACTAGGTAAGCATTTATGCATTTATGGCATTTTTGATAGAATCGTCAAATAGTCTTTCTTAAAACATTTATAATAATGAAAATATGATTTACCTAGTTTTTTTTAAAGTAGTTACTTACTATTTTTAACCAGGTATCTAGTTGAAAATTATGCAAATCTACCTATTTCACATAGCAAATTTGCTAGGTAGAACTTCATGAAGAAAATTTGATAAAAGTTAAAATGGGTAAATCAGGTATCAACGAAATAGGTGAAACTATTTTGAAAATAATCTCGGTAAACGGGATACTTTTACCTAAAATCATCAACGCTAGCGCTTTGCATATGTTATTGATATTTTTCTACGTTTTACTGACTTCCTGATTTTTCGATCGTTTTTGGATTTTTTTTTATCATAAAACCAACTAATGGCCACTAATATGGCAGAAAGCTATTTTTTATTGAAATTCACGCTGAGCGAGTCCGGGAGCAGCAAGGACCAAAAGGACCAAACTAACTCAACAGCAAAAAGCTACTACGAGAAGTAGGGATGCAGCAATTGCACTTAAGCGGGAAACTTCCCAAATAGAACTGAACCGCTATGGTAAAGTGAAGTGAGTTGTATCTGCCCCGGTCGATGGTAAAAACGTGTACCACTTCTTTGTTTTCTCTCAGCCGCCTATTACGACACGCAAGAAATACGTTAGCACTATTCTAAAGCCTGTACCTACAAAGATCCCACTTCCAAGTGGAAAACGACCCGCTTCCATTGATACAATAGAACGCAGTGAGTGGCATCAGCCCTAGGAGATGGTAAAACACATCAAACACTTTTTGAAATTAAATTTTCATTCATTATGTATATCTGGACCAATCCGATTTTAATATGCGAACATTGTGGATACTGATTGATTAGAATTTAACGACCGGAAATGAATAATAAGTTCCAAACAGTTTCATTTGGCAAATCATCAGGCCAACTATTCTGGAGATAAAAATTTTGGATTTCAAAATTAAAATGAAAAAGAAAAAATGAAATAGGAGAAAGTAGGTGAATTTTACCAAACATAATTAGCGAGACTTGGAACTTCTGTAGCTTGTACTCTTTATCTGCAAGTTTGGCGCTGAACCAGCCCAAAAATTTGCAAACAGCTAAATTTTTTGTTACAACAAGGAAATATTTTGTAAAAAATTATCATTTTGCCATCTGGCTTGAGCGCAAAAATGACTTTCTGTCTGGGTGGGAAATTTCCGGTTCATTTTCAATGTTCTAGAAAACAACAAAACATAAAATATGCTGGTAAAAATATGGAAATTCGGTCAATGAATAAAACAAATTGTCGCTGTTGTTGTTTGTATGATACACTGCAGCAAAAGTGCAGCAAATTTATAGTAATTGTATATTTTCAAAGTTCAAAATCGTCATGCTGATGAGATTTATGCCAACTATGGCATTCTGATGGCTTGCTGGCTGCGGTGACTTCCATCAACAGCTCATAATTTGTCAAAAAACGCGATTTTGCAGTTTTATTTCAATAAGAGGGAATAAAATTACTGTCATATAGCATTGATTTTTTTGCATATTTTTACAGTGTTCATACAATCAGGCTGACAGAATCTTCTGGCGTCCAAAACGTTCACGACATTTTTTTCGGATGGGCAAAATGATTCGGATGATAATTGCCAAATTTTCTTCTGCTTGAAACAATTGTTTGGTTTAGAAAATAAGACATGAGGTTTCTTGTTCGGCTGAGTCTACTTAAGTAATCAACACCTTGGGTTAAATGGGGACAGGGGGCATGGACTAAATCGGGACAGGGAAGATATGGGTTGAATGGGGACGGGTGGCACAAGACTTTTAAATCTGCGGTGCTAATTAGTTGTAGCATGTAACACAAATATGCACAAAATGACTGGTCGTTGACATTTATATACTTGGTTGTATAAAAAATTCAAAATTGACTTTCTCGGCCGAGTATGAGTTTTGACGGGACGCACCGCGAAGGTGCGATCCATTAACAGTCCTTCTCCAAAATTCTCATCAACATGACGTTTTTTAAATTTGGAAAAACGCAATTATTGCAAATGACCAGTAAAATTTACTGAAATTTTGTTACAGCGAGGTCATACAATTACAAACTATTAACGTAATAATGCGTGCTGCTGGCGTAAAAATATACTGGGCGTTTTGTATATGCACGTCGGAGGAACGCGATATATTTTTCTTTTTCGGCTTTTAAAACAAGTTTTGCACGCGATTTCAAGACAATTGCGCAACGCATATCACACTTAAGGTTGTCGTGACAAAGCAGTGAATTATAAAACGCATTAATTATATGTTCCTTGTCAAGACGCGTCAGTTTGTCAACAAGTTTCTATGAGAGATGGATGTTAAATTCGTCTGAGGAATGCTGATTATTTTGATCACTGAGCCAATTATGCTGTTGCCGAAGATGTTGTTGAAACAAAACCAAGAAAATACAAAAATGAAAAATCACAATCGCTCGTACTTTTTTCAGGGTGGTATGTGGACTAGACAAAACCGAATCAATTGGAATTCGAATTTGATTAGGATATTTTTTTGTAATCGTATCGAATCAATGATTCCACAACAAAAAAATATCCAATTTTTACTATTACTATCTTCATCATGATAATTAGGAAATTTACATATGCGGATAACATACATTATCTTAAACTGACTCTTATTTTCAATTAAACTCCGGTCCAAGAACGAAAACTTTTTTCAACCACATAATACAAATGATTTTGGTCAAATTTGACCAAAATCGTCCGCATTTTGTCGGTAAGAATGAAAAATTCCACTTCATTTAGCAAGTTTTTGTTCCTATGAACAAAGATAATTTTATGATTTTTATAATTTTATAAATTTTCGGGGGAAAAAAATGTTTGACAGGCGTGTGATTTTATATTCTGTTCAATAAAATATTAGAAGTTTTTCATTTTGTCACGCATGAGCGACTTATGGATCAAGTCCAAGAAAAAGGCTTCCAAATTTCGAATCAAATGTATTTGAAAGTGGCAGCCTTACACTTTATTTGGTAAAGCCCCGAGTAAAACTCCTACAACCGAGTCTACATATAGACATTCTAGATTAGAAGTGGTAAATGGTTTTGCCAGCGCCTAGGACAGATACCACTCACTGTACTTTACTATTGCGGTTCAGTTCCGTTCGGGATGTTTTCCTTTCAGAGTGCAGTTGCTAGTACTACATCTTGAATGTCAATAAAATAAAAAAGACGAAGAGGATTAGAATTGTTGAAATGACGTGAGCATTCGGCTTCAACTAAGCCTCAAAATTGTGATTGAAACGCAGGCGTGGTTTTATGAGCTGAAGCAGTGGCAGAACCAGGAAAACAATTTTAAATGTTCAAACGTTATATTTGGCGGGGGTGTGGGTACTTGCCGCAGCACTGATCACGCTTTACGAAAATTCTGATAAAACCACAAAAGCACCCTGCAGCGCGTGTGAGTTTGTCATCAAGTTGCCTACTCGAACTTAATGCTAATTCTCTTGAGGAATCCTAAAAATTTTAATGATCAATCGATAAAATGACTTTATATGGATATTATATAAAAAAAAGTGCAAAGCAGATAGTTTCCATGACAATATTTTTTGCTTCAAATATAGTTTTTTACCCTTCCATCAAGGCTGGGCGATTTTATTCGATAATTCGAATCGATCCGAAACACAAATTATTCGAATCAATTGTGAATTGTTCATAGTTACAAAAACTTGCTAAAATATATTTCGTTTCCGATTAGTATGAACGGACTCATTTAGTTGGCGTGACGGCCCGGTAGTTGAGCATGTTGGTGTCGCAGGTTGAAAATCACGGATTCGAGCCCCGGTGAGTCCGGCTCGCTCAAACATGCCCAGCTCTCAACCTAGGGTGTAATAACTTGGGTTGGCTGAGCCGAAAGGGAAAAGATCATATCTTTCCAGTAGTTGTAACCCCGTCTGCATATAAGCTGCCGCTGATAAAGGGACTTGGTCAGGGTGATCGACCCCAAGAAGTGGCCATAAAAATTTGCAGAGAAATCCTTCTAAGCTGTAAAATACGACACAATTTATGACTTTTCTGCTAAATGTACTCAAACAGCAGTAATTCCAATTGCTCAGATTTTTGAAACATATATCTTGAATTTTTTAAAAGTCGTAGTATTTTGTGCAAAGATCGCTATCCAAGTGTTTTTGAATTGCAATTAATGTATATCTTATTGATTATTCTAAAAAGACTACACAGGAGAAAACTCCAAAGTTGAAGCTTCAAAATGTACCATTTATCATGTTTCTCTTGCAAGATTACTCAAACAATTGCAAAAAATATTGAATATCATTCCAGGTGCCTTATTTTTAGCATTCCTAGCCTTTTGTGTAAATATTTTGTAATCTACTTTTCCACGATTTAGTTTATTATTTGTGAAACACAGACCACGAGTTTTGTGAAAAGATTGACGAAGATTAATTAGACTTTCGATATTTATGCGGATGTAAAAGATTTGCGTAATGTTTCTGCCAGTTTTTGCGTGTTTGTCAATATTCTAATGCGCATTAAGCATTCTGGTTTTTGGTCACGTTTTTGATAAAAAAAATTATGTTAAAAATAATTTTGTTTCATTGAATTTTTTCGGAGCTTGAGCCATTGATGGATCGCGCAGACATGGCGTAATCCATCATTGGCCCAAGCTCGAAAACCAAAACGAATTTTTTAATAGAAATGAGGTTTTGTTAATAAATTTCATGATTAAAAAAGAATTAATTAAGATATAATTGAAGAAAAAATGTAAATTTGAAATATAATCAGGTCATAATTGAATTAGCGGCATTGCAGAATTAATTCTTTAAACTGAGTAAGAAGTGGACGAGGGTTTTTGCAGTGGAGTTTTTAGCGCCTGCAGCGCAGTTAGAATAAGGTTTTCTTTATCTAAAATACTGGCTGTGATTCGAAGCACAATTCATTCGAATCAACCATGAATCGTTCACAGGAACAAAAACTTGCTAATTAAACTAAGAATTTCATTTTTAACGACAAAATGCAATCGTCGATAATATTTTGTCGTTAAAATACGGAAATTGTTGCTCTTAGACAATGCAGTGTGAATTGAAAAAACACTGTAAACTATCAATTCCTTGATAACCATGATGGAGAAAAGTTGTATTAGTATAAATGGCATATTTGTTATTTACATGGAATTAGTGTTGCGATTCGAGAAAATTATTCGAATCAGATTCGAATTTCAAGCGATTCGGTTTCGCCCAACCCTAGCTGCAAATCCATGTAGAGCAGGATTTTTAGGCCGCGCCTCCTAAGGCTAATCTTTATAAATCGCGCTTCACCTACATCTAAATATCGAGAAATAAAAACATTACATTCATTTAATTACGTGTTAATTTGTCAACCAGAAGGGTTGGGCCGTTCTTAAAACAGCAAAATATTCATGCGAGGCTTTGCAGGTGACAAAGCACATCTTATATCAGCTTCATAATCTAGTCAGCTACATTGACCAGAGTAAAAATACCGTTTTCACTCAATAACAAGATCATTCGCGCCCTCCTTTTTCGCAGCACCAGGGATCGTCCTCCAGTTTGAAAACCCCTGGTGTAAAGGGAAGATAAGGATTGCAGAAACAGGCCAGTCCACGTTGGAATTTACATTGTATTTTTGTTACCGTTTAGACTAGCTTCCTTAAATTCAACATATGTTAAAATCAGAAAGCATATAATTAGGGGTGGCCAAATTATTCGAATCATAAATCATTCGATTCGATTTCTACAACAATTCAAATAAAAAAATGATTACTTAAATTATTTTTAGGAATAAGTGTGAATTTTCCCGTAAGTTAAAAGCTGATTAAATATTTCTTTGTATGTTTATTATACGACTTCCGATTCGAATAATCGATTCGGGAATATTATTCGATTCTGAAACCAAAAGCTATTTGATTTTGGGCACCCCTACTCATAGTTAGGAGTGGCCGAAATCGAATATCTGTTGAATTCAGAATCGAATCGAATTATTTTTACGAATCGAATCGAGTCAGCAGTATTATAATGAACAGGCAAAGATATTTTCGCATAAGTTTGTCAAAAACACCAAAATTGATAATTTCCTAAAATATATAGCATGGAATCGAACAATTTTTGATTCGCGAATCACAGATGGAATCGAATTCTTTCAAAGTCCTTACTCATAATATAATATAATTTTTTTGAAATATCTCACAGACGCAATCATAAAGTAATAATGTCTAGAAGAAACAGAAATTTGCATCAAACGGAAGTGATGTTCAATTACCTTAGAATAGGCATGTGAGCCAAATCCCAGTCAGATACTTACTTTGTCAAGCTATCCGTCAGTGACTCAACAAAACATGTGTAAACTCCTCGACGGTGCGATCCATCAGTGACTCATACCTAACAAAACTTATGTACTCCTCGACGGCGCGATCCATCAGTGACTCATACTTAACAAAACATGTGTACTCCTCGATGGTGCGATCCATCAGCGACTCATACTTAACAAAACATGTCTACTCCTCGACGGCGCGATCCATCAGTGACTCATAGCTAACAAAACATATGTACTCCTCGACGGCGCGATCCATCAGTGACTCATACTTAACAAAACATGTGCACTCCTCAATGGCGCGCTCCATCAGTGACTCAAACTTAACAAAACATGTGTACTTTCGGCGGTGCGATCCATCTGTGACGTATACTTAAACATGTGTACTCCTCGACGGCGCGATCCATCTGTGATGTAGGAGTACTCAACAAATTATTTTTGAACTATATTTCTGATGGGGCGGTGGGTATTTTGGTGACTCGAAACATTCTTTGGGTCAATAATCCAAATACCGCAGACTTATACTACTTAGTAATCCGTTATATTTATTCGGTAGAACATTATTGATTCAGCGTTCGCAAAAGTGAACATTTGTGAAGTATTATTGTAGTATACATTGTGGCGATACATTGGTGGATTGAAACATCAGAAAATTCATCACGTCAATTACAAACCCTAAGTCTGCAGGGCGTCATTCACTGTAACAAAGTGTAGCAAAATTTCCGCTCTTTCACAGTAATTTTACTCGGTTATATCTAAATAAAGCTACAAAATCGATTTTTTTGACCAATTATCGACTGATGTTGGAACGCACCGCCATGGTGCGTTCCATCAACAGATCATACTTGGCAATCATCTCATCAACATGACGGTCCTGAATTTTGAAAATATGCAATTACTGGAGATGAACAGTAAATTTACTGCGCATTTTTCACATGTAGTCAACAGCACAGAGTCAAAAGTATCGTAAATTTACCGTTAATTCGCAGTAAATGCATATTCTCCAAAATCAAAATCTCCAGTAAATTTACCAAAAATTTTCATTATTTATGCCTTTTTGGTATGCATAGCCTCCTTGCGTTTGAAATTTATGGCAAGTGTGGGCTGTTCATGAATCCCACCATGGCCAAATAGTCTGTGTAGTTTTAGATCAATGTCGCAAAGTAAAAATAATGTAGATGCGAGCTTTAGGATCGCTGAATGGTTTTACCATCGCCCAGGACAGATGGCACCACACACTGCACCTTATTAAAGTGGTTCAGTTTTCTTTGGAATGTTTTCACCAATAGTACAGTCGTTGCACGATATTTAATAATATTTCTTCGCAAATAAGTGGCCGTTTATAGTTCCTATTAGTTGCAGCTTCCAGTCTTGCGTGGGAGCGGATTCAAGCGAATGATTCTACCAAACAGTAGCGATTTTACTGCATTTTTCTTACAATGAAGTATAGAGTAATTCTGTATAATTGCTACGATTCAAGGAAGTAGGAGGATAATAAAACAAATAACCCGGTAATTATAACAATATTTGCGTCAATTGTTTCGCCTTGTTTCACTATTTCTTGTTGTATTTGATTCCGTAGTATCTTGTTAAAAATGTTGGCAGGTGTAAGAGGAGCAGAGAAAGTGGCTTTGCCCTAGTTGTAGGTATTGTAGTCAGGGCTGGTCAATTCAATTCAGTGATAAGGATCGATTCGAAGCACAATGTATCCTAATCAATGGTGAATTGTTCATAAGAACAAAAAGTTGCTGATTGAAATGCACAGATTTTTATAATTTTAACGACAAAATGCAATCGATTTTGGTCAAATTTGACCGAAATCGATTGTATTTGCCGTTGAAATTAAAAAAATTCTGCTTCAAGTCGTTGAGCGTAAATTGAAATCGCCTCTAAGTCTAGTAATTCGAGACTAAAAATTACTTGGTTTTATAATAACGGATAAAAGTCGCAACAGTTTGCTGGGATATGATTATTAATAAATAATTTTGCAGTAAAATTATAATATTATGCTAAATTTTACGCTGTAATATTTTGCCCTATTTTTTTTAATACGCCTCTGCACTAGACTAAATTATGAACATGGACGGAATTTGGCCACATTATATGACATCTTGTGGTCTTTGATAAGATATCTTAAGCCGCTTTTGGTGATCAATTACGGTAATGGCACACTGTAACAAAATCACTGGTCTTTGACAGTAATTTTACTTGGCGGTATTGAAAAAATTCAAAATTGACTTTATTGGGCAAATATGGCGTGTTGATGCGACGCATCGCGAAGGTACGGTCCATCAACAGCCCATAATTGGCATAAATCTCATCAACAGGGCGTTTTTTCAGCTTTGGAAATATGCAATTACAGCAAACGACTAGTAGATTTACTGCACGTTTGTTACAGTACAATGTAAAAGCCCCTTCGTTATGAATGTTTTGGTGTTTAAGGATGTGTGGTAACAAACAACGTCAATAGAAACTGAGAAATGCATTAGGCAGTTAATTATCAAATGTCAAATGCGTATTGTTAGGTCAGATTTTCGAATTGGAATATCCCTTTTCAAATTCGAATCGGGTAATATTTCTGAATCGAATATTTGAATCAATTTGAATCAAAAAAAAGAAACACATTTCTGTCAAAATAATTGGAAATGTTTTTGTTTTAATATTGAAATTTTGTATCGACTATTGACTTGTTCAAACACGCCTCGGTCAGTTCTTCTCTTTTCGCCGTCGCTGGAGAATAAAGCTGTACTACCCCGTTACATTTTTAGTAAAAAAAATTTTGAAAGGTTTCTTATTTTATAGCCACCTCTTGGAGAGGATCCCACTGGCCAAGGCCCTGCACCAGCGGTCATATATATATACGGACAGGGTTAGAATTGCTGGAAAGATATGATCTTTTCCTGTTCGGCTTAGCCTACCCTAATAATTACACTCTGGGTCGGGTTGAGTGGTGGGCATGGTTTAACCAGCTGACTCGCCGGGACTTGAACCCGAGATCTTTAGTGTATTCGAATTAATAAAAATTTGATAGAACCGGCATTTGTCGCAAGCATATTTTGGCAGATTTTAAATCAGATACGAGTACAACTTTACACACATTCAACCTTTTACGAAATTTGTGGTTTGAACGACTAATTGAATGTAATGCATTAAGGCAAGGTTAATAAACGCCTACGCTTTTCAAACTATTTGTTAAGTGAAATCGTAATAATATAAATTTGTCGATCGAAGACTTGTTAAGCATGAGTCACTGATGATTCGCGCCACTGAGACGCGGTCCATCATTGGCTCATGCTTGACAAAATAAATTCGTACCAAGAAAATGAGATTTCAGTTAGGTAAGGATCGATAAGTGTTACGTGCAATAAAAATATACAAACGTACATGGATATTTTTTTGTTCGAAAGTTGTGAGCGTTTTTTGTCTTCGCGACGAAAAACGAAGAAAGCGAAGTTTCATATCGGAAATTATGTTTTGTATAAAGATGAGCTGTAGGGAATGAAGATAGGCATTTTTGTACATTGGTGGCAGGATCGGGATGATGCCCGTGTTTTCAGACGGGGGCAGGGATGAAAGAAATAAGCAACGTTTTTACGCTCCTTCGACGCGGTAGTTGTTTTATGTAAGGTTGAGGCTGCAGAGATGTGCGTTTGAGAGCGGGCTCATTTGTGTATACACACTAGTGGATGGGACCGGTAGGGAAGGAGGGGCATGTTCTGAAAAGTCTAGGGAGCAGCATCCTTAGCAATATTTTGAAAATATGATGAGAATGAACAGGAATTCTTGCTGTACTACGTCTCGAAATAATATTTATAGAGGACATTTAAAATTTTTCGATTTCAAAATCTTCGATTTACACAGCAATACGTCTAAAGCGCACAAACTTTTTTTGCAAAACCTCAATCTGCACTAATTGACCCCCCCCTCCCCACAGAAGTTGAGATTTATGGGAAGACGTGAGCCTTTCGGTTAGACTCAGTATATCCGAGTTATGCCATTTTGGATAGAGTAGCGGGTACATGGACACATTAGCTGGAATCGAAATTGAGATCATCATCATCTTATGATGCTCGATAAATGCATCGATTCAGGAAAAAACTACAAACGCTGCATGGAACGGGTGCGACGGATTAGTGGTTGTCATGTAGGCATCGCAAGTTGAAGTCCGGCTTGTTAAGCCATCTCCACCAGTTCACTCAGGAGGTAATGACATGGGTAGGTTCAGTCGAACCAGGGAGTTCGTGTCTTTCCAACAACTCTAACCCCAAGTGAGCGAGTGACTTTCTAAACAAAAATTGATATTGATCAATTTGATAACAACTGCCAGGTAAAACACTTATTGTTCTAAATTGAAGTAGCGCATAACACCGGTGGTGGAGTTTGTTTATAAAACAATCAGTGATTAGATCGCATTCCAGTGGGTATAGTTTTCTTTCTAATCATACGGGATCTATGTATATTTCCATTGATTCAAACTTAAGGTTACAATAGACGTGTTGTCTTACCGATATGTTACGTGTGGCGTTACAGGCAACAAAACAAAACGGCAATATACATCTGCGTTGCTTTGCGTTAACTTTTTGTAAATGCTTTGTGTAAATTGTTCGATTCTGTTGATTTAACGATTCGATTTCAGTCGAATCAAGATTTCGAATATTTTGAAAACATTTTCCAATTGTTACAAAGAATCTGGAAAGATGTTTGGAATTGTTTCTTAAAAAAATTTGATTGGAATATTTTATTGGGAAATATTATTCGATTCGATTTTTAAATTTAAGAATTTTAGATTTTGGCTATCACTAGTTATTGCGAGCCATTTTATTCATAAACTAATGTTTATATTGTATAATTTATTTATTATTATTATCATTTATTAGCAGACAAATTTAATTAAAAAAATGATTTCCGCAAAAGCTATAGAAATGCGAAACATATTTATTTATTTTTTAAAAATTAGAAGCATCTTTATCCGAATATTCAGGTATATTACAATTCTCGCTGAAAGGAATTTCGAGTTTCTCGATACTTCTTAAATTTATTTAAAGTTCTTAATTCTTAAATTGATTCATAAAGTGAAATCATGATACATATTGCAAATTTTACGTTGCTCCAAAATGATGAAAATATGGTCAAATACCAGCAATTTGGTTCATCTGAACATTATACTATTAAAGTAAATTCAGATTACTGTTGCAATTAACGAACTGCAAATACAAAAACGCCATGTTTTCATTCTACAGACATGTTAAATTAAGGCAAACATATTATCGAACTACTTCGGACAAGATTAATGTACAACAATTCTTATAAACGGAGATTAGCTATTAATCAAGCTGCCTAATTTCCGCTCATTGAATTATACTTGAACTCGACCATATTCCGTGATAGGGCAAACGTATACAGACATTCGGTCTGACGTTTTCGATTGCATGAAAAAATAAAACTACTTTTCCCATGTAGTCACAGAAATACTATAAAAACCCATTTTCAACTAATCGTGAGTGTACATAATGAAGGACTAGGGCGCGGCACGGACATGCCCAACCAGAAAAGTTTCGTCAAAGCATCTTTTGTTGAATATAAGTCACTGATGGATCGCGTCGATGAGACGCGGTCCACCACTACCTCATGCTGGATAGAATAAAACTATGTTCGAGAAGAAGTTACAAAAATATTTTAACAGGGTCTGCAGCCTCTGCGTAGTTGTTTTCACATATGCGAATACCGATATTTTTGGTTCGACCGAGTCAATAACACAAGTTATTGCACCCTGGGTTGAGTTGAGGACATGGCTCATCTTGTCGGAACTCGAACCCAAGATATTCAACTCGCTATGCGATTTTTTTTTTTTGCGAATTTACAATTTGCAGATTTTGAAATCATGCATTCTTCTTACGGGCGTCCAAGGGAACGAATTCGACTTTAAGACCTCGGGCAGCATTGTGAAATTTCGCCATTTATAAAGAAGTAATTTTAGGCAATACTTTACTCTAGCCCCGGTGCAGATATTCTTCCAAGAAAATTCTCAAAATTTTTGTGATTTATTTCCATCTGCGCTGCAAGATGATCATACTGCCTGCTTTACGTTGTAAAAATGAAAAATTTGTTGTAAATTCGAAAATTCGTTGTAAAATTGAAAAATAATCACGTTTCTGCTGCAGAATTGTTTGATTTAAAATATTAAAAAATCAGAAATTTTGTTTTTTCAAGCATGCGCCACAGATGGACCGCGTCTAATCGACGCGATCCATCAGTGACACATACTTAACAAAAGATGTTTTAGCAAAACTTTTTTGATTTCTAGCTGGTGATTATTTTTGGAATGAAAAGTGCTAAAGTCTGAAAAAACATGTATTTAACGCAAAAAATGCGGTATTTTTGGCCGCCTTGATTGTCAATTATATGCAAATAATGCAGGTGGGTTTGGTTGGTGAAAGGTTTTTCAGTTTTTAATCGAGCAGTGTGTGATTAGTGGTCGTAGCAATTTGTTTGTCTTTGTGGTCGGTGTTAGAGGTTACTTTGGTATTTCAAAACATTTATCGAGGTATCACGCAGACTTGTATTTGGTTATAGATATTCTGAAAAACATGATGAACTTAGCATTTAAAAAAGTGAAAATTTGAATGCATTACTACTAGGGCTGGCCAAAATATTCGATTCGGAATATTCGAATGATAAATTATTCGATTCTATTTGATTTCTGCAACAATTCGACGTCAATGAAATGCTAATTTTGAGTTGTTTTAAAAATAAGTGTGAATTTTCCAGTAAATTAGAACCTGATAAAAAGATTTCTTTGTTTATTTAATATATGACTTCCGATTCGATTCGGGTGAATAATTCGATTCGATTCTGAAAACAAACGATATTCGATTTTGGCCACCCCTAATTACTATAAGTTACATTGTGACAATACCCAATGTTTTGTCGGAGGATCTTTTGTTGAGAATGGGTCAATGATGGATCCGTTTTACAAATAAAAATGTCTGAACGAGTGTTTGGGTGACTCGAAGCATCCATTGGTTCAATACAACGAATACCGCAGACTTATACTTAGTAATCCGTCGTATTTATTCAGTAGAGCATAATTAATTCACCGTTTGCAAAAGTGAAGATTTGTGAGGTATTATTGCAACATAAATTGTGGCGATAATGGATACAGTGGTGATTATCACGAAGATATGTCTATATATTAAGTAGCATTAACCCAGTAAGAATAGTGTTGACTTGAGATCATTTTTTTTAAGTATCAGTTACTGATGGATCGTGTCATCGAGACGCGGTCCGTCTGTTGCTTATGCCCAATGAAATAAATTTCTCATTGCACACTTATACCTAGGTCAATGAACTCGACAGAGTGATGGCAAAGAAGAACACGCTTTGGCATTTTTTTCGTTGAACATCATCATATTTTAATGATTCGACAGCTTATAATTAAGTAAACCATTGCGCTACTGTAATTAAACGCGCTGGTTTTAATTTTTATTTTGCCAAATTTTCATACTTGAATTTGTCTCAACTTTCAAATGTGGCATTCAAGTTAACACAGAAATTCTGTGTTAACTTAAATGTCACATTTGCAAGTTAAGACAACAGACAGAAATTGACCACAGCCAGACCACAACCTCGCCATAACCTGACCACAGCCTGGCCACAATAAACGCAACGAGATACTAAGATCGTCAATCTATGGTCTGACGCACGTGTGTTGAGACCACAACCGTCCGTCGCACGTTTTTAGACTGGTAGAAGATAGGTAGGTAGACAATTAGACACTAGGTAGACAGCTTCATTTGTAGTACTCGTCGCAGAATCTTTCTTTCAAACAGAGGGAGGAATAGCGGTGACCAGAATCGAATATCTGTTGTCATACGATTTTAATCGAATGTTCGAATCAGAATTATTATAATAAACAAACAAAAACGTTTTCGTAGAAGATTGTTAATGATTTTTAAAATTTATATCTATTTTCTGAAAATATGTACTTCTTGAAATTGTCGATTTCCAATCACAAAAATCGAATCCTTCGTGATTCGCGAATAAGGAATACAATATTTTAGACAGTTTTAGTGAAGGTCTTCGACGTCGTGGAAAGATGGGGAGCGGGAGCGGGAAGCGTTCATCAGTTATCGTGTTTAAGAAGTTGGCGAATCTGGGCTTAGAACCCTTTTTTCAATGAATTCACGTTTAAGCTCTGTAGGTTGGAGCTTTTTTAACGTATTTTTAACGTTTTGTAAGATGTGATTAAAATAAAGTAATGAAGTGATAGACGGCTTTTTCAAATTAGATAACCCAGAGTAGATATCATTAACTGAACTTTACTATAAAGGCTTAGTTTAGTATAAACGTTCAGTAGACAATTTCGTTTGTAGAATATTTAATTAAATTGAGTATTGAAAAAAATCAAAGAATCGAATTATGACGCCATAATGGGCGCCGCAGGCAAACCTTTTTTTATATAAAATAGCACTTTCTTCGAATAACTCAACGAAACTAAAATCGCACCGGCAATGAATGAGCTTTCGTGGCTTAAAATTATCTTTCGAATATTTATTGCATTTTGAGATGCGCAAAAGACCATTTTGCGTTTTTCTTCAGTCCGCTAGGGTTAGGGATTAGGGCTGGGCAAAAACGAATCATTTGAAACTCGAATAAGTTTTTCGAATCGGATCGAATCATAAATTCCATGTAAATAACAACTATCCTTTTTACTACTACAGCTTGTCTTCATTGTGAAAATCAAGATTTTATAGCTTGTGGTGTATTTTTCACACTAAAAGCAACAATTTTCATATTTTAACGACAAAATATAATCGATGTAGCTCAAACTTGACCAAAATCAATTGCATTTTGTTGGTAAAATGAAAATTCTAGTTCATTTAACAAGTTTTTCTTCATATGAACGATCCACGATTGATTCGAATGAAAAGTGCTTCGATTCGAATCACGGAATCGAATTGCCCAGCCCCATTAGGGGTCATACGCTACTGAGCATAATACCGATATTTACGTATTATTTTTCAATTTTCAATTGAACATCGAACGATATTTCAATGCCAATCGTTAAGTCTATGCAGGCTACCAATATCATTTACGACATTTCCGCGCAGTGTAATTACACCTCGTTACGAGCGATTAAAATTACTCTTTAAATTTTAAAACGTATTTCATGGATGTTAACGCGAAGAATATAGTGAGTATTCTGACACTTACCAGCGGAATATATTACACTGTGTTTCAGTAATATTTTGTTAAGCATGGGTCACCGATGGATCGCGCCGCCAGGGCGCGGTCCAGCGGTGACGCATGCTTAACAAATAACGCTTCTGGCACCTTAAATATTTCTGTGCGCACTTGTAGTCAGAGATAAGTTTATAACAGGAAATTATTACTGTTGAAAAAACGAGTGTAATAAAAATGACGTTTTACAGTGTTACAGATTGACTAGCTTGATAGAGCAGGGTTTGTAATCGCCGGATATCAATATTTCTATAGAAGATAATGTTCAGATAATCAAATTGAAAAGATTCCTATGTTTTCGAGTGATCAAAACCCACCAACACCAACTATAAAGAGTCTGGAAACAGAAATTTTTCTTTTATTTCGAAAATACCGTTTTTCAGTTAAAATGAGCTGTCTTTTTGCAAAACGCCTAAATATCTCACTCGTGCATGGCCGAGTCAATAAATTCGGACCCCTTAAATGGCATAATTGAAGGAATGTGTAGCAAAGTCATGAGAAATGTCAAAAACTTTATTCGAAAAATTTTTGTCATGATTTCGCTGCTGCCGAATTGACCTATTCGGTAAATATGAGAACTAGAATGAAATTCGTTTTCTGATGGATAAAATTTTAAAAAATTTGAAGTTTACCCTCAAGCAAATAATCTTTAATCAATTATGGGACGTTTCTGTTCCAGTAACAGTCTGTACCTGGCTTAAATCTCATCAATGAGTCGATTTTGAATTTCGGAAATATAAAATTACTGCAAATGAACAGTAAATTTACTGCATTTTCCTTACAGTGTTGTAAGCCACTGGTCTGTGCTCGTCAAACTATATGCCTCGTCAAAAAAAATTCAATTAAATTTTTGCAACATCTTTTTAAAAGCGTGACAATATCGTACACCTGGATTAACTTTACGCCGAGGTTAAAATTCCGTCGTCTTTTATTGTTCGTTTCTCAGCATTTATTTGCCTTACGGGTTAAATGTTGAGCTAACATACTTTCTGGTTAATTGCGAATCGCTTTAGGTGATAGTAACATTTTGTGTGACAAGGTCAGAAACTTAGCGAGGTGCCGGGTTCAGAGTTGTCTTCATTGCTCAATTCTCAATTATCACTGATGTACTACATAAACCGAATATTGTTTCAACATTTTAGATAAACGAAATTGTTGATATTCGACCATGTTGCACAGCAAAGTCATGATTAGAAAGGTTATAGTAAGTCATAGTTACTCTTGCTACTGCATCCTATGCGGGTAAGGACATTCTTACTCAGGAGAGAAACTGGGTTAAGGACAGACGAGGACCAGGTTTAGCTTAGACCAGACTGACAGAATGCCAGCTACTCTGCCACTCAGACATATGGAGGAAATGGGTTCTATCAGAAAAAAATTGAACGAATGGGCAACATTTGAAAATATTACTCTCGCTAGAAGATTAGAATACCTTTTTTGAGTGCCTGGTAGGAACCCAACTGTACAAAAAGTTTCAAAATCATCAATAATGCTATGAAATAGGTAGTATGCAGGTCTCTTGCAGCCTTGTTCTGAGTGAATTTTGATATATAAAATAAATAATAATATAAATAAATAATATAAATATTTATATCAAAAAACATAATTCACGTTTTCATAGGGTGATTTTTTTATTTTCAACTCCGCACATTACAACTTTGGTGTTTGTTCCTTTTTAAGTATCTTAATTATGTCAAATTTTCATTTGTATTATTGCAGACTTCGTAACATAAGTAACTATAAATCAGCATATTTTTAACCTGTTATACTCCGGATATTTCAAGTTCTTATTGAAACCTTATATACGGTTGATGACGTCATTATATTGTTTTGAGTGACGTCATACAGGAATTAAGCAATAAAGTTCAAAAAAGAAGATGCGGAGCATCTATCGCACCCTAGTGGCTATAGGGATTCTTTTATTTCTTCAAGATGTTGGGAATGCTGCAAAAGGTATGTGGAAGGTTTAGTATTTTTTTTGTGTTTCATCATTTTCGTGTTTCTAAAAAAATATTTCAATGCATAAATATACTCTTGGTCAGGTTAACGTGGGACTAACTGGTTATCCTTCTACGCCTTTGCGTAAGTGGATTCGTATTCTAAAAGCAAAGAAAGAGAATAAACAACTAGACAAGATGAACAAGAGTGAACTTGAACCTCTAGTCTAATGAGTCGTACCTCTGTGATCTCGGTCTTCAGACCAAACTTGTGAAAGTTGATATTAAGATTGAAAAATGTTTTTAAAATGCGCTCTAACGGATGGAATTCAGAGATTTTATTTTGTCAATCATGGGCCACAGATGGCCGTACCTTGGCGGTGCGATAAATCAGTGGCTCATATTTGACAAAATATTTTTCTAATGTCACTTATTGGTAGCTGCCACGGACAGGGTCAGGATTGCTGGAAGGATGTGATCTTTCCTGTTCGGCTTAACCTATCCAAGTTATTACACCAAGGATTAAGTGGTGGGCATGGATTAATTAGCCGGACTCGAAACCGAGATTTTCAACCTGCTATACCAACATGTTAACCACTAGGCAAGCCTTCCCCCCACAAGAATGGTTGATGGTTAGGATGAACATTTCTGACTGGAATAACATGAAACTACGAGCGGTTCGAATGCAAAATACATCGTGACTTTCAGACATATATTATCAAGTTATATTTGGCATTCCTGATGCAAGTTTCTGTTGTTTGGAAAGTCGAAAATGTGGTCCTGGTTTCTGTTTGGTGGATACTTGCAAGACTGCACTTAAGGACTTTTAAGTACTTTGTCCTTTCTTAGCATCCACGATTGAGTTTATGAAGTTCCTATTTTAATACACAAATAGAAATTCGCTCTGAGCAAAGTTGAAAGCGATGTCTAGAAGGAAACAACTAACGGTCACTTAATAGCAAAGAGCTAAGAGCTCAAGACTCAAAGACGACCACAAGATAAAGTAGCATTAACTGCACTATAAGCGGAAAACATCCCATAGAATAGATCATCCCATCTCATACAGAACTAAACCACCATGGTAAAGTGCATTGAGTGGTATTTACTCTGGACGATGGTGAAACCATCTACCACTTCTTAATTTCTTTTTAGTCGCCTCTTACGACACGTAGGAATTACGTTAGGATTTTTTTAAATCTACAGGGGAAAAGGAGTTAAGTAAGATTTGGCACTGTTGGTGTAAATTATTCTCTCCTGACGTTAAAATCGCAAATGAAGTATCGGTTTCTGTTTTCGTGGATACTTGTAACTTTCACGTCATGAAAACATGAAACCAATGCAAGATTTTTTCGGTTCTTTATTTTTGGCGACTTTGATTTTGGAAGAACAAAATAATGAAAATTTGCACCACAAATGCCAAATTTCACTTCGCTCCTCATCGATTTAAAACTCATTTGGCATTGGTGCCGTTTGTGCAGATCTTAAATGTTAAAAGCTTGTTGTGTGGAGTTATTTGAAAACGTTTCGGGTGTTCAGGAAAGACTTGCATACACCTCATGAAATCTACACTGCACTCCCTTCCTAAAAACAGCAAGGACGAATAGTTGTGACATCCTTACGTTCGGCATTCATGAAAAAATAAACTAATACTTCTTTTTTCAACTTTGACTTTGTGCAGGAACCAGATAAAAAAACTTGCGTCACTAACTGGCTTCAACTTGCTTCTTTTCATAAGTATTCAAAACTCACGTTTCTTTTTGCACGAGAACAATTTCTGGTGCAAGAATATGTTGCCGTGCTAGATTGTCCGCGAAGACAGAGAGCCCTTTCCCTACTTTGCTTTATGAAAGAACCAAATAAAAAATGTCCCGATGCCAAATCACTGTTCATACTTAAGGGATTGGAAATTGGCGATTCATCACGCATTCACGATCGGTAACATTTTGTCGAAACATCCTTTGTTAAGTATGTGCCTCGGATAGGGCTGGGCAAAACCGAATTATAGGGAATTCGAATATGATTCGAAGATTTTTCAAATCGGATCCAATCACACATTTTTACTATTATAACTTGTCGCCATCGTGTATATGAAGAAATTCGTTGGTCAAATTTGACCAAAATCGATTGTATTTCGTCGTTAAAAATGAAAATCCTAGTTCACTTAACAAGTTTTCGCTCCTATGAACGATTCACGATTGATTCGAATAAATGGTCGAATTAAAATTCGAATCGCCGGATCGAATTGCCCAGTCCTAGTCACATAAGGATCGCGTCGGCGAGAGACATGCTTGACAAAATAAAAATTCTGATTGGGCTAGGACCGCCTGTTTTGAACTCTTGTGACCAAAGAGTTAGACAACCCTACGTGCAGAATTACAAGTACCGGTGAAAACAGAAACCGATACCTCATTTTCCGATCTTGACATTTTCCGATGCAGGAACCAGAAATAATAAAAACTACAACCACCAATGTCAATGTCAAAATTAATTTCACAACGATTCGAAAGTCACGTTTTTTGCATTTATTTAATTCACTCGATTCAAATTGCATTCTTAAAACAGGGCGGAACGCTAGAACGTCTCTACGTGCAATGTTTCATAGTCTCGTTAAAACAGGAAACGTATACGTCACTCTTTCTACGTCAGTCAAATGTGAACTTGACTTAGAATGCTTGTGAACCAACGAAATATTAAAAAATTCAACACTCGCTGCCAATTCATTTTTTGATTTTCGGCCATAATTTGAATTTTGTTTAACAAGGTCTACATAATATCTGCATCTCAGACGTGGTCAATAGAAATTGGTAATCTAACGCAAGTCAAATATCTTTTTACGCACAGACACGCCGGAAATGTATCTCTGATCGCGATTTTATACTTTTCTCCATACCGAAGTTTCATCCCACCAAAAGCAACCTACGAAAAAGGTTTGGGCGAGCAAACAGATATCACAATCGCTCACATCGATGGTACTATACGTGATGAGTACAAAGATTAATGAAATAAATTTTAAACGTCAAACTTCCGAATATGTATCTAAAATGCAAATATCTCATCCGTTTTCTTTTACATTCATTCATTCGAGTGGATAACCATGAACAAGGCGCTGTACTAGCAGCCACTAATAGACGAACAGGGTTAGTGTTGACGAACAGGGTTGGTGTTGTTGGAAAGATATGATCTTTACGGTTCGGCCGAGCATTTCCAAGTTATTACACCCTGGGTTGAGTGGTGGACATGGATAAACGAACCGGACTTCCCGGGGTTGGATCAAGATATCGTCAAACTGCGATACAAATATTATAACCACTAGACCATCGACACCCACAAAACGCCAATCGTGAATCACTGATGAATAGGGTTGGGCGATTCGAATCGGTGATTCAAAGCACGATTTATTCGAATCAATCGGTCATAGGGACGAAAACTTGTTAAATGAACTAGGGTTTTCATTTTTAACGACGAAATGCAATCGATATTGGTCAAATTTGACCAAAATCGATTATATTTCGTCGTTAATATAAGAAAATTGTTGCCCTTAGTGTGAATTGAAAATACATTATAAACAATGAATTTCTGCATTTTCACGATGGAGACAAGTTATAACAGTAAAATGGGATATTTGTAAAATACATAGTGATTCGACCCAATTTGAAAAAAACATTCGAATCAGATACGAATTCCATATGATTCGGTTTTGCCCCCCCCCCCCCCCCCCCCCCTAATGATGAAACAAGTATGATCGCATGTAATCCGCCTCTATTGATCGCTTGTCGGTTGGTACAGCCTTGTGACTCTGCCTAATCGGAAATTTTATTCTGTCGAGCATATGCGGCGATCCATCGGTGGCACATGCCTAACAAAAGATGTTCTGGTAATTCTTTTCGAATGGGTTACGGTTAGGCTGTTACAAATATTCGATTCGTGATCTTCGAATCATAAATTATTCGATTCCATTTCTGAAACAACTGAAAATTAACAAAATAGCACCTTTTCAAAAATAAGTGCGAATTTTTACGCAAATTATAACCTAATGTCTTTGTTTATTATATATATTACATTTGTTTTTATATGACTTCTGATTCGATGATTCGATTCTGTAAACTTATTCGGTTTGATTCTGAAACTAAAAAACATTCGATTTTTTTCCACTCTTAGTTAGATTGAACTTTGATTAGAAAAATAACTGACGGTTTGCCATTTATCATGTGCAATTTTTAAGAAAGTTATTTCGGGAATGGAATTCGTCAATAATACAACACAAGTCAAATAACTCAGCAAAAATGGTATTTTGTCAAGCATGCGCCACAGATGGACCACGTCTCCCCGATGCGATCCATCAGCGACGCATACTTGACAAAAGCATGTGTCATTTACAAAAAAATTTTTAGTAAGTGGTAGATGGTTTTACCATCACCCACGGCAGATACCACCCACTGCACTTTACCATGGGGGTTCAGTCCCATTTGGGATGTTTTCCGTTTAGAGCGCAGTTGCTGGTACTAAACCTTTTAGTAGCTCTTTGCTTTTAAGTGGCCTTTAGTTGGTTTCTTTCAGGAGCTGCTTCCGGCCTTGCTCAGAGTGAATTTCAATAAAAACAAAATTAGTTAGACTTGGAGTGAACTTCAATTAGCGAAATATCAGAAAGTCACACGAAAGTTTACTACTCATCACTTGCGGTTTTTAGGAGAACAGTTTCGGGGACAGAGTTCGTCAATAATTTAAAACGAGTCAAATAATCATTAATAAACAAGGAACTTTCGATGGTAAAACTATAATTGCAAACAGATTAACACGAGGAAACAACAAATATGCCATTTTTTTCGGAAGGAGAAAAAAGCTTCTAAATCATCAACAACGCTATTTCATAGCAGTATAACGATTTTGAACCTTTTATACAGATCTCTTCCTACCAGACACTCATAAACAGGCATTTCAATACGACACATTGCTCATTTAATAAATTTTCTTCTAATGGAAACCATTTTTTTCGGGTGCAGTGGAGTATTCTAATAATATTGTAATCAATCGAATATCAATTAAACAAGATGGATAAAAACGAAATAATTTTACTCAATCGAAACTCTCGTTAGATAAACATCATTAATGGTGGAAGTTCCGCGATTTTCTAGGTTTCCAACAAAGTAATTTGTCTGCACGTTCAATTTTTAATTAAAACAACCAAAACCTGCTAAAAATTTTCCTCATTTTTGTGCGTATTTCCAATTAACATACGCGCCAAGTACTCGCATCCTACAGATGATTTATCACAGGAAACAGATCGACATTTTTGATTATCTTGTACTCGCATAACGCTGTAACGAAAACGCGGTAAAACCATTGTTTTTTTGTAGTAATTGTAATCAGTGTTATCCTATCCATTATGGACTGGTTATGGAATGATACGCCAAAAGGCGCCGTAAATTACGACTTTAGAGGGCATTCCAGACTTAAATATTTTCGGTACGAATGGAGGAATTTCAATATTGATTCTTTGTATGCCCAGTACACTGTAACAAAAAATGTAACAAAAGACAGTAATGTTACTTGGCGGTATTAAAAAAAATTAAAATTGACTTTTTTGGCCAAATATGGGGGGGGCTGATGGAACGCACCGCGAAGGTACGGTCCATCTACATGTGGCGATGTTTCAACTTTGTGATTATACAATTACTGCAAATGAGAAGTAAATTTACTGAACTTTTGTTCCAGTGTATATATAAATTTTCTGTTCATCTGCAGTAATTGTATATTTAAAAAAATTGAAATAGCTTTTCCATGAGATTTACGCCGATTATGGACTGTTGATGAACCGCACCTCGCCGGCGCGATCCATGCGATCCATCAACAGCCCACAGTTGGTCCAATTTTATGGTTTTATTTAAATATCATCAGGAAAAATTAATGTCAAAGAACAGTGCAATTTTGTTGCAGTGAACCTAACGCCACACAAGAAATGAAGAGGGAGCGTCCGCAACGCACTAATGTATCTTGCAAAAAAATAAAATTTTATTCCATATTTATTGATAAATCTTCATCCAAAGTTTCAAGTTGGCAGATTCTTAAAATCAAACGCACTAATGCATCTTGCAAAGAAAAATAACATTTTATTCCACAATATTCATCAAAATTATCAAACTGGCTTAAAATCAAACGCACGCTTTTGGCGTTTCAAGCAACGCAAATTTTTATTGGCATTTGTTCTAAAAAATTTTGCCATTTTTTGGGAACTTTAAAATATGTCTCAAATGAGAAATAACGAATGGATTTGATTATATTAAAATGAACAACAAACAAAATCGGGCAAATAAAATGAATATAGGATAGTCTATTGAAATCCTCATGAAAAAGATATCAGATTGGAATGATTCCGACCTTGCGTAGTCATACACCAACGTTGTTTTTCTTTTCTGCAACGAGCGAAAATCACCAGGCGAGCTTCTTTAATACGTCATAATCTTTTTTATTAATTAGAAATTATAAACGATCGAAATCCAATATCGTGCATCGATGTAATAAGTAAATTTAGCGACGTAAAAAGAAAAACATTAACGAACTCGATCAAGTTCATGCACTGTGCAAAAAACAGTGAAACCGAAGTTCTTCAAAAGTTATTTTACAATCGCCCGATTTACCTCAATCAGAATGTCGATTTTGCCACGCATAAGCCAAAGATGGATCGCAACGACTCATACTTAGCAAAACATGTGTACTACTCGGCGGGGCGATCCATCGGTGACTCATACTTGACAAAGCACGTGCACTCCTCGATGGCGCGATCTATCAGTGACTCATATTTGACAAAACATGTGTACTCCCCGGCGGCGCAATCCATCAGTGACTCATACTAAACAAAGCGTGTGTACTTCCCGGCGGCGCGATCCATCAGTGACTCATACTAAACAAAGCGTGTGTACTCCCCGGCGGCGCAATCCATCAGTGACTCATACTTAACAAAACGTGTGTACTGCCCGGCGGCGCGATCCATCAGTGACTCATACTTAACAAAGCGTGTGTACTTCCCGGCGGCGCAATCCATCAGTGACTCATATTAAACAAAGCGTGTGTACTGCCCGGCGGCGCGATCCATCAGTGACTCATACTAAACAAAGCGTGTGTACTTCCCGGCGGCGCAATCCATCAGTGACTCATATTAAACAAAGCGTGTGTACTTCCCGGCGGCGCGATCCATCAGTGACTCATACTAAACAAAGCGTGTGTACTCCCCGGCGGCGCAATCCATCAGTGACTCATACTTAACAAAACGTGTGTATTGCCCGGCGGCGCAATCCATCAGTGACTCATATTTGACAAAACGTGTGTACTCCCCGGCGGCGCGATCCATCAGTGTTTCATACTCAACACACGATGTTTTGCCAAAAATTTTCTCTGACTGAGTCGATACATCAATAGTCCATGCTTGGCATAAATCTCATCAACATGGCGGTTTCGAAAAATTGGAAACATAACATTATTGAAAATGAACGGTAAATTGACTTAACCTTCATCAAAGTAAACCTATAGAACCACAATTCCAAGAAGAATTTCAACCGAAAACCACGCTAAATTAAACAAATTTAAACTCGGATAACTTGCTCTGAACCACAAACTGACAGAATACCAGCTACTCGGCTCCTCAGACACCTGAAGAAAATCGATTCCATCAGAATAAAATTTGGCGAATGGGAAATATTCCACGATATACAGAAGAAGGAGATAGATGACTAGAAGATTAAAATTGCTCTTTTTGAATGTTTGGTAGTAACTAAGCGGTAACTTCAAAAGTTTCAAAGCTTTTTCGTCCACCAAAAAAGAAAAGAAAAAAGCCACGAAGACAAACAGGATTCTGCCACCTTGCTTGAAGTATGGGCGTCACTTTAGATTCGATATGCCGGTATATTGCTGCATCTATTTGAATTGACATGAACCTTATAAGTGTATAGTTGGTTTATATTAGGGCTTCAGGCTTTGGTCTTACTCAGAATAAATTTTAGTGAAAAAATATGAATTGTAAGTTTAGGGCTGGGCAATTCGATTCGGTGATTAGAATAGATCCGAAGTACATATTATTTAAATCAATCTTGAACTGGTCATAGGAACAAAAACTTCCTATATGAGGTGGAATTTTTCATTTTCAACGAAAAAATACAATCGATTTTGGTCAAATTTGATTTTTTTGATTTTGTCGTTGAAATAAAAATTTTAGCTCTTGGACTGGACTGTAATTGAAAATACATCGCTTCAAGTATGCTGAAGCTAATATTATTAATTTATAAATATAATTTGCTTGCTTTTCATAATGGATACAATATTATTAAAAATAGGGGTTATTTGTTAGTTTA